>SZWC01000791.1:133925-210061 GCA_023375785.1 Penium margaritaceum | reverse complement strand
CAATGATGATGAGAATCTCATGCTCATGCTGCCAGCGATACACGCTGTAGTCACACTCGCTGCGCTCAAACCCCATGCACTGCAACGTCGCATCCAACTTCTGGTTCCAAGCACGCGACGCTTGCTTGAGGCCGTACAGCGACTTCTGCAGCTTGCAGACCAGGTGCCCCTGGCCATCCATAACGAACCCCTCCGGCTGCTCCATGTAGATCTCCTCCTCCAAGTCACCATTCAAGAATGCCGTCTTGACATCCATGTGGTGAACCTCGAAGTCCTCAACTGCCGCATAAGAGAGGAGCGTGCGCACAGAGGCAAACTTTGCAAAAAGGGCAAATGTTTCTGTGTAGTCAATGCCCTCCTGCTGCGAGTAGCCCTTGGCGACCAGCCTCGCCTTGTACTTTTCCAGGTTACCATCTGCTCCCCGCTTCTTCTTGAGACCCACTTGCACTTGATCACCTTACGTCCAGGTGGACGCTCAGTCAGCTCCCACGTGCCGTTGTCCAGCTGCGACTGTATCTCCTGTTGCACGGCTTGCGCCCAATCTGCTGCATCCGTTGCAGCCATGGCCTCCTTGTATGACGTTGGCTCATCTGAATCTGCTGCAACTGCGACGTTCATCTGTTCTGGTTTCTGCAGCATCCAGAAATGACCGCGCTCACCAGGCTTGTAACGCACCCTAAGAGGGTACCTGCGACCTAGTGCTGGAGCGTTAGAGGGCGGCTAGCGCGGTGCTGCTCGCACAACTGCTGCTGCTGGTGGTGCTACATCTCCCTCCTCTGCTTCTGCCAATGAGGCTGCTCTATCTGCAACATCAGACATGGGAGAGTAGAGTGATTCTCCCACTGTCACAGTAGAGGAAGGATCGGGAGAGACTGGGTCAGGAAGAATTTCTGCTCCCTCTGTCTCGTCAGCTGCTGGTTTTGCTGCCTCTTCACATACGATGTTGGTGCCGATGACGTTACTCTCGTTGAAGACGACATTCCTAGAGATGATGACGTGGCCTGTATCCCTCTTGTAGAAGCGATACGCCTTGCTTGCCACGTCGTAGCCAATCATCAGCATCTGCGCACTCTTTGCGTCCCACTTTTGCCACTTCTCCTTTGGCACGTGCATGTACGCCACGCTGCCAAACGCGCGAAGATGACCCACGCTTGGCTTCTTGCCAAACCACGCCTCATCCGGCGTCATCTGCTCCAGGGCCTTGGTTGGACTGCGGTTCTTGATGTAGACCGCAGTGCTCACGGCTTCAGCCCACAAGTCGTAGGTCAGCCGGGCCGCGTGTAGCATGGAGCGCGCCAACTCCACATTGGTACAGTTGGCGCGTTCTGCTACCCCATTCTGCTGCGGCAAGTACGGCGCGGTACGCTGCGCCTTGATGCCAGCGGCTGCGAGGTAGTCTTGGAACTCCTTGCTTAGGTATTCTCCACCGCGATCGCTGCGCAGCGCCTTGATCTTCTTGCCAGTCTGGTTCTCCACCATGGCCTTGAACTCCTTGAACCTGTCAAAGCACTGGTCCTTGGAGGAAAGGAAGTAGACAGCAGTGGAACGGCTGAAATCATCAATGAAGGTGAGAAAATACCTAGAGCCTCCAAAGCTCTGGGTCTGCATNGCATGGAGCACGCCGACTCCACAGTGGTACGGTTGGCGCGATCTGCTACTCCGTTCTGCTGCGGCAAGTACGGCGCGGTACGCTGCGCCTTGATGCCAGCTGCTACGAGGTAGTCTTGGAACTCCTTGCTTAGGTATTCTCCACCGCGATCGCTGCGCAGCGCCTTGATCTTCTTGCCAGTCTGGTTCTCCACCATGGCCTTGAACTCCTTGAACCTGTCAAAGCACTGGTCCTTGGAGGAAAGGAAGTAGACAGCAGTGGAACGGCTGAAATCATCAATGAAGGTGAGAAAATACTTAGAGCCTCCAAAGCTCTGGGTCTGCATCGGTCCACACAACTCCGTGTGACCATCTCCAACACCTCTTTTGCACGCTCCCCTGCTCCAGAGAACGCCTCGCGATGCTGCTTCCCTTCCAAACAGCCGATGCATAACTGCTGCTCAAAATTAGAGATAGTAGGCACGTCACGCACCATGTCCTTCGCTTGAAGCTACTGCAAGGCACGCATGCCAATGTGGCCGTAGCGCACATGCCAGATCTCGCCATCTGTCGCCTGCACCACTGCTGCAAGACTCTGCTCACGCGGGATCTTGGTTGCCCCTAGCAGACGGTACATGTCGCCCTCCTTCACCGACTTGGCGACCTCCTCTCCTGTTTCCTTGTTGAGGATGTAGCCATAGTCATCATCAAAGACAACGCACAGTCCTGTGTTGGTGAGAGAGGACACAGAGAGAAGGTTGAACGCAGCATCAGGTACATACAACATGTCATGGAAAACTCCCACTTCAATGCCACGCGGGGTCTCCAACCACATCTCCACAATCCCAATCCCCTAAGCATACACCACCCGATCATCACCCAAAGCAATCGGCCGAGGAGGAATGGAGAGCAGCTGCGTGAACCACTCCTTGTGGTGCGTCAGATCCGAGTCTTTGTACCACGCCGGATCCGCCTTTTCCTTCTGCGACATGTCAGACTTTGCCATGAAGAGGCGGTCGCGCACCTCCTTGGCGACGTTCATGTTGCCAAAATGGCACACGCTAGTCTGGTTCTGCTGCTGCTGCTGCTGCTGCTGCTGCCGTTGCTCTGACTGCTGCTGCTGTTGCTGTAGAGATTGCTGCTTTTGCTGCTGCTGCTGCTGCTCCCTATGATCCCTCTTAAACTTGAAGCACTCTTTCTTGTAGTGCCCCTCTTTCTGGCAATAGTGGCATTTGCCCTTCTTCTTGCCTCTCTGCTGCCCGGACTGCTGCTGCTGCTGGTTGCGTGAGCCCATGGCCATGAAAGCTGCTTCACTGCTGCTGCTGCCGCCATTGCGCTTTGCTGCATTGCGACGCAGTTCCACCTGCACCAAGTGCGTGCAGATGAAGTCGAGGTCGAGAGTCGGCTGGCACTCCAACGTCTCTCGCACCGTGTCGTAGCTGGTTGGGAGTCCCCTCAGCAAGAGGAGAATGAAGCACGTCTCTTTCACAGGATTGCCAGCCGCTCTCAACTGTTTCGCCAGCTCCTTTGCCCTGTCCAGATACGCCTCCATCCCTTCACCACCCTGCATTTTCAGCGCCAACATCTTTTCCTCCAAAAGCATGAGGAATGCAGGATCCTTGCTCTCATATTTCTTGCACAAAGTGTCCCAATCCTCCTTTGCAGTAGCCTTGTCACTCACGTACTGAAGATGCGGGTTGGAGATGGTGTTAACAAGCAACCTGTAGGCCTGCCTGTCCTTCTTCTTCCACTCCTCGTACGTCGCTGGTACAGCTGCAAAAGAACCCGCATCAGCTGCACCCTTTCGTGGCGTCTTCCCCGCCACCACCTGCGCTGCGGTGATGTCTTTTACATGTGGAACTGGAGTCGGCTCGTCGCCGCTCACCACCTCCCACAAGCCCCTCTCCTCCAAAAGGAGGCGGGTACGGATCTTCCAAAACGTGAAGTTGGCACGTCCCTCCAGCCTCTCCAAAGGCTGGGCTGCTGTTATAACGCCACCTGCTGCCATTTTGAGCCTTGGTGATGCTCACCGCTACCCTTGGATGGCGGCGCTACCCCTGCTTCTGCTGCTGCTTCTGCTAGAAATCTGTCTGACAGAAAATGGACTGTACATGCCAGCAGACTGGGAGTTTAAATCAACTGAGCCCATCACTGGAAAATTCACCTCAAAACCGTTCAGATCGACCCATAGAACAGGCTCATCAACAGGGGATTTCAAAAGATATGCCCTCTTGAAAACAGGGTATGCTTCTGCTCCTACTCCAACTCAGACCAGCCAGATTGTAAACGGCGTTTCTCCCAAACGAATCAATGGAATGCAAATATTTTTGCACCAATGGAAAGCTTAAGAAAAATACTACAATTCGCATGTGACACGTTTTAAATTTGACAAAGAAACAAGAGAGTTGTGGTCATCACAAGGCGACGGTCTTACTCATAGAGAAGAGTGTAGCCCTGGCCGACCTCGTTTTGAGCATAACTCTTTATCCTACCGTTGGATCTTCAGGATCTTGGGCTCGTTGGAAAGCTTGTCTCTTGAACGTGAAGATCCAGTGGTCGATCGTCAAATCTGGTGAAAGTTTCACGCCAACCCGTCACTCTCAAAGTGACGGCCTGTGCTGGCTGGAAGTGGCAGAACTTGGCTCTGATACCAATTGTTGGAACTTGAGGAAAGAGGGAGCCTTGGAGCAGCGAGCATGTGTGATTGGAAGGGCATCACTTGTGCTGAAGAATGGTTGTTCACTCACTCAAAATGATGGAGTACATATAGTGCTAGAGCTTGGGCAAGTCAGCCCTCTCACAAGCCACACCACTTAGCCATGGAGGCTAAGGCTCACACACTAGAGTCCATAATCTCACACAAGGGAGGAAATCAGCCTAGCAATCAGGCTGACCACTCACACACGACCTAGAGAGCTAGAGAATGCTCTCATGGCACATTCCTAGTGGTCACATAACCCACAAACCCATGGAGAATCGCCATGTGTCCATGGCTAGCACACAAGGATCTCACCTCACCTAAAAAGTAAGGAGAGGTACCTTTATCCTAGTCAGCACACTCTGACAAGGCAATCCTAAGACCAAGGACCTTTTTGGATATTTCTCCCATCAGATCTTGACCCTGGACCTCTTGCCTTTTTCTTTTCTCAGGCTAAGGCATGGAGCCATCACCCATGCCCACCCAGACATCGACGGTCCATGACCCTTGAAACTTCGAAAATTCATATCGCCCAATCCGACCGTTGGATCGGCCTCGAACTTGGACCGTAGACATTTTGCCACCTGATCTTTCCAATGGTGAGGTCGGATCGGCAATCGGAGCAGGCATGTGGTACTTTCCCGGAACTTGCTCCTGTGGACCTGAAACTGAGCCAGATGGCTCCTTTCCCAACACAACCCTCCAACCCGCGTACAAGTTTCTGCTCCTGCATGACCTGCAGGATGCTGTCGGCTACGTGCCCAAGGCGTCTGTGCCACAGCTTCGCAGTTACTGCTCCCGCGTCTTTAGCCGCTAGAGCAAGCCGCATGGATGGTGTCTTGGCGTTCGGCGATGGTGCAGCTTCCGCTCCTGCCTCTGCCGCCCTAGCGCGCCCTTCCGCGCTTTTCGTATGCAGAACGTAGATCCCATCTGTTCGTGGCACCTTGGCGACAAGGTCTGACGCAGCGTAGGTAATCGTCACGTCCTCGTTCTTGAGGATGACGGCTTCCTTCTGTATGAAGACCACCGTCATCGCGTGATCCGTAATCTGCGAGACGGGGAGGAGGTTTGCGGCGAAAGTTGGCATGTACACGACGTTGTGCAGTCGCAACTCCTTGTCGGTTCCGTAAAGCCGTGTGTGCACGACCTTCTCTCCCTCACCAGCCGCGTACTCGATGCCGCCGTTGGCGCACTGGAACTTTGCCGTGGATGGTGTGAGGGACGAGAAGCCACATGCCTTGCAAGAGGTGTAGTAGCCTGTGCCACTGTCAAGGTGTGGCCGCAGCAGCGCAGAGCCCTTGGGAGAGGCCTTGCTCTCGACCATCATGTTCGTGGACGTCAAGTCTACCTTCTTACTCACGTTGCTGCTCCCACCACCCCCTCCTTCCTTCTTTGGTGCACGACACTCCCGCGCCCAATGCCCCGCCTTGCCATAGTTGTGGTATTTGCCCTTCTTCTTACCACTCTTCCCGCCGTCACTGCCTCTGCTATTGCCATGAGAGGAGGTGCCTCCCGAGCCACTCGCATACGCGGCGTTGTTGATGAGACTTTTGTTGCGCCGCATGGCCTCGTTCCGGACAAACTCGGAGACTCGAGGATACGTGAACTCCGACTCCTCTTAACCACCTAAGGTGGTGATCATGGGGATCCAGCTTGGCGGCAAGGCCATGAGGAGAATCATGGCCTACATCTGTTGGTCGAGCTGCCAGGACATGGCGCGGGCTTCTTGAAGCAGTCCTTCGAACCGCTGGAGGAATTTCGAGATGGACTCCCCCTCGCCCACCCGTAGCCTGATGAGGCGCTGCAGGATGAAGAGTCCATTGGCGAGGGAAGTTAACTGGTACACGTTCCTCAGCTTGGTGTAAGCCTCAGCTATGGTCGTGCACCTCTCGATGTGGGAAATTAGGGAGGGGCTTATGGACATGACGAGGAATGCGAGAGCGATGTCATTCCGCTCTTGCCACCCTATGTATTCCGCGCTTGCCTCGTCCTCCGGTGCTACCTCCGTCCCTTTCAACATGTTGAGGTACCCGCGCACGCGCATCACCACCTCAAACTGCCATTTCCACGTACCGAAGGCTTTGCCATCCAAGCGTGCGATGGCGTTGGCGGCACCGAAGTCGGCGGGACGTGAGGTGACTGGAACGATCTCTTGACCCCCCGCATGATTTCGGTGTGGTCAAGGATGCTCACTTAGTCTCTGCTGTTCTGCTTCGTTGAGGCCAATGTAGGCTGATGAGGCTGATAATTGCTACAGATTTTCAAGGTGTAGTCCGTTGCATACCCCTTTATCCGATGATCTCTTAGCTATTGGGGAGGAAGTGCTCCCACAGACACGGGGTCGTACCCACAAGGGCAGAGCGTAACCCACTTAGGATTCGAGGGTCATACCAACAAGTTGATACAAATTTCCAGCCTCTCCAAGGGCTAGGCTACTGTTACCATACCTGTTCCTGCCATTTTGAACTCTGGTGATGCTTAGAGCTGCCCTTGAGTGGTGGCGCTACCCCTGGTTCTGGTGTTGCTTCTACTAGATGTTTGACTGACAGAAAATGGAGTGTAGAGGAGAGCAGACCAGGAATGTGGAAAAACCGATATCTTCACTGGAAAACTCAGTTGAAAACCTTTCGGATTCACCTATAAAAGAGAATCATCAACAGGAAATTTTTAAAAGATATACGTTTTTGAAAAAAGGGTATGCTTTTGCTCCTACTCCAACTCATACCAGTCAGCTTGTAAATGGTGTTTCTCCCAAATCTACTGATGGAATGCAAATACTTTTGCATAAATGGAGAGCTTAGGAAAAATACTTCAATTTGAATGTGCTACGTTCTAAATTTGAGCAAGAAATGAGAGAGTTATGGTCATCCCAAGGCGATAGTCTTACTTAAAGAGAAGAGTATAGCCCCGGCACACCTCCTGTTGACAAGACCTCTCAATCCAACCGTTGGATCTTTGTGCTCTTGGGCTCGTTGGAAAGCTTGAATTATGAACTTGAAGATCTTGAGGTTGATCGTTGGTTTTGGTGAAGCTTTGACCCTCATCCGTTACTCTCAAATTGACAGCCTGTGCTGGCTGAAAGAAGTAGGACTTGGCTCTGATACCAAGTGTTAGATCTGGAGGAGAGAGGGAGCCTTGGAGCAGCCAACGTATGGAACTAAAAGGAAATCACTTGTAATGAAGAATGGTTATTCAATCACTCAAAATGATGGAGTACGTATAGAGCTAGAGCTTGGACAAGTCAGTCCTCTTACAAGCTACACCTCTTAGCCATGGAGGCTAAGGCTCACACACTAGAGTCCATAATCCCAAACAAGAGAGGAAATCAGCCCAGCAATCAGACTGACTACTCACAGAGGACCTAGAGAGCTAGAAAATGCTCTCATGGTATACTCCTAGTAGTCACATTACCCAAAATCCCATGGATAATTACTATGTGTCCATTACTAGCACACAAGGAAATCACGTCACCTACAAAATAAGGACAGGTACCTTTTTCCTAGCCAACATACTCTCACAAGGCAACCCAAGAATCTAGGACCTTTTTGGATATTTCTCCCTTCAGGTCTTCACCATGAACCTCTTGACTTTTTCTTTTGTTACATCAAGGCTCGGAGCGGTCACCCTTGGTCACGCAGACATGACAGTCGATCATCCCGAAAACTTCGAAATTCATATCTCCGAATCCGAGCGTTAGATCTACTTGAAACTTGGACCGTAGATATTTTGTCACCTGACCTTTCCAATGGTGGAGTCACATTGACAATGGAAGTTGGCATCTGGTAGTTTCTTGGGACTTGCTCTTTTGGACTTGAAACTGAGTCTGATGGCTCCTTTGGCACTTGACTTTTCCCATTGGAAAGATCAAGTGTTGAATTATCTATTGCCCAAGTTTCACACCAATCCAATGGTCAGATTGGAAGATATGAATTTTTAAAGTTTCTAGGGTCATGGACTGCCGATGTTTATGTGCTCATGGGTGACGGCTCTATGCCTTCGCCTTTAGAAAAGAAAAAGGCAAGAGGTCGAGGGTGAAGACCTGATGAGTAAAGTATCCAAAAAGATCCTAGATTCTTTAGTTGCCTCGTTAGAGTCTGCTGACTAGAAAAGGGTATGTCTCCTTGCTTTTTTAGGTGAGGAGAGATCCTTGTGTACAAGCCATGGACACAGCGATTCTCCATGGGATTGTGGGTTATGTGACCATGAGGAGTGTGCCATTTAAGCATTTTCTAGCTTTCTAGGTCGTGTGTGAGTAGTCATGCTGATTGCTAGGCTGATTTTATCTCTTGTGTGAGATTATGGACTCTAGTGTCTGAGCCTTAGTCTTCATGGCTAAGAGGTGTGGCTTGTGAATGGTTGACTTACCCAAGCTCTTATTCCATATGTACTCCATCATTTTGAGTGATTTAACAACCATTCTTCAACAGAAGTGATGCCCTTTCAGTCCCAGCGGGTACTAATGCTTGGCGAGTAAGGGCCAAGGATAAGCTCTGCCTTTGGAGGCACGACCCTTGGGCTCTAATCAGGATAAGCTTTGCCCTTGGAGGCACGATCCTCAGTTCGCTAGTGTGTGTCCTCTGTTTGCAGGTCATCAACGGCTAAGGGGTAAGCACCGGATCTATACCTTGTAAACCGATAGCAGGCAACAACTTACAACAACCTATATCGGCCTCAACGAAGCAGGGAAGCAGAGAATTTGAGAAGTAATGTGAGGACACCTGAGACACTTATTCAGGAGTAGGTCAACGCTGGGATGTTGTGGTTTTCCATTATAGAAATGGCAATTTATCATTGTCATGAGGGTACGTCGGTACTTGAAGACGTTCCTTGGAGAAGAGGTTGAATCTTGAGAAACACATGCTCGATATGGAGCGTGGAGTGTCAAAAATGACATGGCGCTTGTGATTCTTGTGACATGAGTGCATGAGTCACAACATGTCCACCTCCAAGGTATCACACATGCATCAAAGGTGTATGAGAAGCTTGCATGTATACACCAATCAACGGCTCTTGCAAATTGCCTCTTCATCCTTCAAAAGCTGATTTCAATGAGGGTGAGCAAGGGAGAGTCGATTCCGGACTTCTCGTTCCAATTTGAAGGACTGCTACAACAAGTGACCAAAATGAACTGGGAAATCAACACCAACATGCAGGCCATGATCCTCCCCATGGCTATACCTAAAAGGTGGAATCCTCTGATCACTATCTTTGGCAATTAGAAGTGTCAATCTCCCTGAGGCGACAGTCTAGCAAACAGGTTCCGATACAATGATTCCCACCGACCGCTCTTGGTATTGCAACCGAGGATGATATCACCCTGAGAGCCAACGTCCCACACTGAGGAGTTCATAAGAATCACTTCCTTGCACTGTGTCCTTAACACTTGGTCACTTTCGTGCAAGGAGCAAACTCTAGGGCTTAGACCAACTAATGCTTCTTTTGTGTGTGCCTCTGGTGGACAACTCTCTTAGGAGTCTCAAAGGTAAGAACAGTATTCGATGACAGGGAGCAGACAGGTTCTTTGGTCCTAGAGCCAGCCTCTAGCCTAGGCGCGTAGTGGCTCCTTGGATGAGATTTTTTGGGAGCCTAGGCTAGACGCTGGCTCTATGCATAAAACTACTGGTCAATTGCCTTTGCTCCATTATACTTCGTAATGTTGAAGATCCTTCCACATTTCTCACTTAAGGCAGACTCTAAAGACACATTGGTTGGTCAAACCTTTTGGAATGAGGTCCTCGCGCAAACATTTCGAGGTGTCAAGGACACAATACAAGTTTGCACTTTGTATGAACTACTCAGTATTCAACCGTGTTTCTAAGGGTGCTATCTCCTCTTAGTTAAAATACAAGGAGTAGACGGCAAGTGCCACTATGTTAAGCTTGTTTTCTAGTCTATTGCCTTGTGTTGATTGAGAAAGGGTTACGGGCCCATGCTGACTCACTATAAGGCATGAGTTTGTGCATTCTCCCACCCTCTCTCTCTTATAGTAAGCATTTGCTACATCTCCATTTGCTCCATTTGCTGAATCAGCTCCCACAATCAGTGCTTGCACTAAGCAAGCAAGGGCCAAGGACAAGCTTTGCCCTTGGAGGTACAACCCTTGTACCTTAACCAGGATAGGCTCTGCCCTTCGAGGCATGACCTTTTATTTGCTAGCGTGCATTGTTCTCTGTTTGCAGATGATCAATGGAAGAGGGACAAGCAAGGAATCTGTCCCTTGTAGGCCGGTAGTAGACAACAACATACATCAACCTTCATCAACCTGAACAAAGCGAAGAAGCAAAGTAGTAGAGGAGAAATGTGATGAATCCAATGATGCTAAGTCTTGAGGAGCTTGCCATCCTTGTGACCTCAGTGCATGAATCACGACATGCCTAACTCCACGGCATGAAGCATAGATCGAAAGCTTGTAAACATCTTACACATGTGCACCAATCAATGGTTCTTGCTCATCACCTCCTCATTCTTCACAACGTATTGGGATGAGTGTGAGCACAAGAGAATCGACTACTCTAGTATACTTTGAAGGACTACTACAATAAGTGACATAGATGAACTGGCAAGTTGACACCAACATACAAGCCATGATCCTACTCATAGCGCTACCTGAAAGCTAGGATCCTGTGATAATCGTCTTGGATACTTTGAAGTCGGAGGAGCTCATGTATGAGGCAGTGTCCAAGTACGTGTGTAATAAGGCCATGCACCAAAGTGGTAGTGAGGGCAACACTTCAGCGTATACAGCACAATACGATGGTCCTCATGGCAAATCCTCCTCTAGTTAGAGTCGCAACGAATACTATTGTGGTGGACGGAGAGGTAATGGAGGTTGTGAAAGCGTCCGGGGAAGTGCCACAATCATAGCAAGCATTGACACTGGGCACGTTAGTGTAGGGCTTGGAAGAAAGAAGATGGAGGTGGAGATGAAGGAAGGCAATGGAAAGGGTAGGAAACAGTTAACATACATGATGACAGAGAGCGTGCCTATTATTTATCTGATATGGCACTTCTCCGTAGTTAAAGTTTGGACAAGCACAAGACGGACTAGGCATACTACTACTCCCTTGGAGTAAGTCCCCTAAGTTTGGTTGACATAAACAATGCATTTATTGCTCTTTAGAGCAAATCCCACTTGTTTAAGCTGGATAATATACATAGCAGACATTAGCAGAAAAACTGCACATGGCTTAGTTGTCCTAGAGTAAATCTGTGAAGATAGAGGTCACGAGGTCAGATCACGTTAAAATGACTTTTACTTTTTTGTGACCAAAATTGGAGCGAGAAGGTTCTCCGAGATACCTCTATATATTCCATGGTCCTTCATGGTGGCTAGCACCATTTGGCAGTCATAGAAAGTACCATGTAGGCACGAGGGATGATGTCATGGTGATTGCCTCCAAACGGCTCATCTAAAGAACCAGTGCGAGCCTATGCTACAGGCTGGCTCTAGGGCTACAAGTACTTGTTAGTAGCCTATGGTTCATTACAGTTCTCACCTTAGAGACTCCTAGCAGAGTTGTTTAACGAAGACAGAAATTACAACATTAAAAATCCGTCCAAACCCCAAGAGTTAGCTTCCCGCACAACAGTGACCGAGTACGAAAGGAACAGTGTAAGCCAGTGATTCATATAAAGTGCTCAGCGTGGAACAGTAATTCTGGAAGAGATGTCTCTTCTGAGTTGAAATACTAGGAGCAAACGACAAGTTCCATTATGTCGACCCAGCTTTCTAGTCTGTTTCTTACAAGGTTCACAAAGGGTAATAGGCGCACACTGACTACTTATAAGGCACAATTATAGGCATTCTCTGGCACTCGTTGGTTTGGAGTGTGCATCAGCTTCATGAGCTCCATATGCTCGATGAGCTCTAATAGCGGGTGTTTGCACTTAGTGAACAAGGTCCAAGGACAATATTTTCCCTTGGGAGTAGGACCCTTGGACCATAAGCATAAAAGTATTACCCTTGGAGACAGGACCTTGGATTCGCTAGAGTGCATTCTTCTCTACATTGAGGCAATCGACTGCAAAGGGGTAAGCAACGGATCTACATCTTCTAAACTGGTGACAATGAACAGCCTAAGTCAGCCTACATCGGCCTCAACCAAGCCAAGAAGCATAGAGGCAGAGATGTTTTATGACGATACCAACAATGTTCAGTCTAGACTAGGTCAACAGTGGCATGTCAAGTACAAAAGGATAGGTTTTTTCTCGTGGAAATGGAATTTTGAGATTGTCATGAGAGAGAATGGAGTTTGAACCACTAGAAGACCTTGGAAAAGAGGTTGAACCATCAGAAGATGACTCTGGGTATGAAGTATAGAGCGCTATAAATGACATGGTGCTCGCCAACCTTGTAACTTCAATTCATGAGTGAGAAAACTCCCGTTTCCTGTGCATCACACATGCATCAAAAACGTGTAAAAGGCTTTCACATGTGCACCAATAAGTGGCTTAGGCTCTACTCTCTTCATTCGTGAAAAACTAATTGGGATGACAATGAGCAAAAGAGAGTCGATTTTAGTAGTCCCAATGAATTCTAGATGAGTGCTGCAACAAGTGACCCAAATGAATTAGGAAATTAACACCAACATGAAAGCCATGATCCCTGAAAGGTAGGGCCTCTAATCACGATCTTGGGATATTGGGAGGAGGAGCTAATGTATTAAGCAGTGTCCAATAACGTACACAACAAGGCCATGCACTGTTGTGGTAATGAGACCAATACTTCGGCATATGCTGCACTATACCATTCTCCTTGCTACAACTCCTCTTCTGGTAAGAGTGGCAACAAAAGCAGTAGTGGTAGAGGATGAGGTAATCTTGGTAGAGGAAAGGGTTCAAAACGTCATGGGAAATGCCACAACTGTGGCAAGCTGGGACACTGGGTAGACAAGTGTAGGGTTCGTAAGAAGGAAGACGGAGGTAATAGAGCCAGGAACAAGACGAAAGAAAGGGTAAGAAAGAAATGACATCTGATCGCTGAGAGCATGTCCACGACCAAGGGAGCGGCAATGCTCAAATGCAGAGCCTACAAGCTTGACTCTTGCATAAACCACCATACTTCAAGGGAGAAGAAAGGGTTTGTCTCCATTGGGGTCCTTGAATGTCACTTCTGGTGTGCCAACGGCAGTCTTGTCTATGCACAAGGCAAGGGAGACAAGTTGATCACCATCTGTTGAAAATGTGGTTCCAACGTGGCCTGACCACATCCTGAGGTTCACAGCTATTTTGGCCAGCAGTCTTAGACAAATTGTGTGCTTGCTGGTCGTCGCACATTATGTGAGCAGAATTTTGACCAAATTTAGCATCATCCAACGTTCCAAGAGCAGGGGATCAATTTTGGGGATCACAGATCTCATCAGCAAAGTTAAAATGCTAGTTACAAGCTTTCCAATACACCAAATTGCGCACAATGTTGACCACCGTAACGCCCGATACGCGATTCGCAGTGCATCATTGAGTCTTTACTCCTTACAAGCCACTAGCCTAAGTGACGGGCGCCCAAAAGCGCCTTGGACCCCAATGAAGCATCAGACCGCCATTCCAAAATGCACATGGCTCCAATGAACCATGAGATATTAATTATAGCATCCCCCTAGGGACACCTCAGCCATGGTATGCATGGTGGAAGTTGAACTGGTCAACGCCAGATCATTTTTCCGGCCGGCACCAAGTCTGCCGTTCAAACCCAAGCGGCCAGCACCGCCTCCCAGCTTTGACGACCCATAACTCCCTCAATCCTTACCTGATTACTGCAATTCAAATTGCACCTGGTCCAGCGTTTCCTGTAGCTCCTGAAACATTTATCGATACATGCAACATGCACTTTACAAGGGTCTAGAGGCATCACTCAGAAAAGGGTAACTCCAGGGTATGGCACGGGGCAATATGTAACACCATCAACGTAAATGCTAGTTTAAAACGGTTGAATTTTGATAACATTGTCTACATGCGGTTNTGTAGAAAACCTCTTGTAAGTGTCCAAAATCACGGACCACAACATGAGGGTCGTCTTTACGGAGCAGACGACCGTAATTTTCAAGAATCAGGATATGAAGATCCCTCATATTAAGAAGAGTCTTGTTGCGGAGGTTCCAATAGTGGATGGGCTCAGGGCGTTGCACACCAAGACCCATGAGGCCACTTACCAAGAGTATCCGTCACCAGGAGAGTCCAGGTCTCCAGAGCCTGACATCATCCCAGAGGCTGTCACCATGGCGGCCCGCTCTACCAAAGACATTGATGTTATACTATGGTACATGCGCTTTGGCCATGTGTGATTGATCAGCCTGAGTTCTAGGCTGCTTTTCTCCGTTCTATGAGATTACGGACTCTAGTGTGTAAGCCTTTGTCTCCATGGCTTAATGGTGTGGCTTGTGGGGGGACTGACTTACCCAAGCTCTAGCTCTATATGTAATCCATCATTTTGAGTGGTACAAAAGCAATCCTATTGCAGAATTCATGCCCTTTCAGTCCCAATTGCTTGTTGCTCCAAGGCTAATTCTCTCTACCAGATCCAATTGTTGCATCTGGAGGAGAGAGGGAGCCTTGGAGCAGCGAGCATGTGTGATTGGAAGGGCATCACTTGTGCTAAAGAATGGTTATTCAATCACTCAAAATGATGGAGTACATATAGAACTAGAGCTTGGGCAAGTCAGCCCTCTCACAAGCCACACCACTTAGCCATGGAGGCTAAGGCTCACACACTAGAATCCATAATCTCACACAAGGGAGGAAATCAGCCTAGCAACCAGGCTGACCACTCACACACGACCTAGAGAGCTAGAGAATGCTCTCATGGCACACTCCTAGTGGTCACATAACCCACAAACCCATGGAGAATCGCCATGTGTCCATGGCTAGCACACAAGGATCTCACCTCACCTAAAAAGTAAGGAGAGGTACCTTTATCCTAGTCAGCACACTCTGACAAGGCAATCCTAAGACCAAGGATCTTTTTTGGATATTTCTTCTATCAGGTCCTGACCCTGGACCTCTTGCCTTTTTCTTTTCTCAGGCTAAGGCATGGAGCCATCACCCATGCCCACCCAGACATCGACGGTCCATGACCCCCGAAACTTCGAAAATTGATATCTCCCAATCCGACCGTTGGATCGGGCTGAAACTTGGACNTTGCATCTGGAGGAGAGAGGGAGCCTTGGAGCAGCGAGCATGTGTGATTGGAAGGGCATCACTTGTGCTAAAGAATGGTTATTCAATCACTCAAAATGATGGAGTACATATAGAACTAGAGCTTGGGCAAGTCAGCCCTCTCACAAGCCACACCACTTAGCCATGGAGGCTAAGGCTCACACACTAGAGTCCATAATCTCACACAAGGGAGGAAATCAACCTAGCAATGAGACTAACCACTCACACACAACCTACAGTGCTAGAGAATGCTATCATGGCAAACACCTAGTGGTCACATAACCCACAAACCCATGCAGAATCGCCATGTGTCCATGGCTAGCACACAAGGATCTCACCTCACCTAAAAAGTAAGGAGAGGTGCCTTTATCCTCGTCAGCACACTCTGACAAGGCAATCCTAAGACCAAGGACCTTTTTTGGATATTTCTTCTATCAGGTCTTGACCCTAGACCTCTTGTCTTTTTCTTTTGTCAGACTAAGGCATGGAGCCATCACCCATGGCCACCCAGACATCGACGGTCCATGACCCCCAAAACATCAAAAATTCATATCTCCCAATCCGACTGTCGGATCGGCCTCAAATTTCGACCTTACACATTTTGCCAATGATGAAATCGGATTGACGATTGGAGCAGGCATTTAGTACCTTCCTAGAAACTCCTCCTGTAGACCAGAAATTGAGCCGGACGGCTCCTTTCCCAACAATCTCCCAATTTGCCGCAGTCAGAGTGTGCTAAGTCCACATGCTTTCATGCAAAACTGCTGCTTCTCACCGGCTTGGTGCAGAAATCAGCGACCTGCTTGCTGGTTGGAGTAAACTCCAGCTCCATAGCACCCTCTTGCACCATGTACCGGATGAAGTGATATACAATGTCAATGTGCTCGGTACGTGCATGGTGCTTAGGATTCTTGGCGAGTGCGATAACGCTCTAGTTTTCGACGCGCACATGAACTCGAACTGCTGCACTCCCACTCATCTCTGCCATGAGACGCTAAAGCGAAACTCCTTCTTTGGCTCCAAAGCTGAGAGAGACGTACTCAGCTTCGGTGCTTGAGGTAGCCACGACCACCTGCCGCTTGGTGCACCAGCTGATGGTCCCACCATTCATGAGGAACACATGTCCAGAGAGGAACTTACCATCCTCAGGATTTGAAGCCCAATCTGCATCTGTGTACCCGATGATGCTGTTGTCGTTGCCGTTGTAGGTGATGCTAATGTTGATGGGTCCAGCAAGGTAGCGGAAGATTCGCTTCACTGCCTTCTGGTACTCAGGTCTGGGGTTTGCCATGGACTGGCTTACAGCGCTAACGGCCTGTTGAACAACCTGTGCATGGCCTGGTTGCCACCATGAGGTACATGAGGCTGCTGACGGTGCTCTGGTACTTCTGCCGCTCAGCTGCATTTGCTTCTCCATTGAAGCGCTCACGAGGTACTGCTGCGTCTCGAGCGGCGTGCCGATGGATTTTGCCTCTGCCATGCCAAACCGGTGCAAAACATCCTTGATATAGCGGCTCTGCTGCAGCGAGAGAGAGCGTGAGTTGCAGTCACGCATGATCTGGATACCGAGGAAGTATGATACCTTCCCGACATCAGACATCTAGAAGCTCTCCTCCATGGCTCCCTTGAACTCTTGCCGTGACAACATGCTGTTGGAAAGGAGGAGCATGTCATCCACATAGACAATAATGATGAGGATCTCATGCTCATGCTGTCAGCAATACACGTTGTAGTGAAACGCGCTATGCTCAAACCCCATGCACTACAATGCCGTATCTTACTTCTCGTTCCAAGCACGCAACGCTTGCTTGAGGCCGTACAGGGACTTCTGCAGCTTGCAAACAAGGTGCTCTTGGCCATCCATGATGAACCCCTCCGGCTGCTCCACATAGATTTCTTCCTCCAAGTCACCATTCAAGAATGCCGTCTTGACATCCATCTGGTGAACCTCGAAGTCCTTAGCTGCTGCATAAGAGAGGAGCGTGCGACAGAGGCAAACTTTGCAACAGGGACAAACGTTTCCGTGTAGTCGATGCCCTCCTACTGCGAGTAGCCCTTGGCGACCAGCCTCGCCTTGTACTTTTCGAGGTTACGATCTGCGCCCCGCTTCTTCTTGTTTACCCACTTGCACTTGATCACCTTACGTCCAGGTGGACGCTCAGTCAGCTCCCACGTGCCGTTGTCCAGCTGCGACTCTATCTCCTGTTGCACGGCTTGCGCCCAATCTGCTACGTCCGGTGCAACCATGGCCTCCTTGTATGACGTTGGCTCATGTGAATCTGCTACAACTGCAACGTTCATCTCTTCTGGTTTCTGCAGCATCCACAAATAACCGCGCTCACCATGCTTGTAACGCACCCTAAGAGGGTACCTGCGACGTGGTCCTGGAGCGTTAGCGGGCGGCGCGTGCGGTGCTGCTGGTACAACTGCTACTGCTGGAGGAGCTACATCTCCCTCCTCTGCTTCTTGCGATGAGGCTGTTGTATCTACTGCATCAGACATGGGAGAGGAGAGTGATTATTCCACTGTCACAGTAGAGGAAGGATCAAGTGAGACTGGATTAGGAAGGATTTCTGCTCCCACTCTCTCGTCAGCTGCTGGTTCTGCTACCTCTTCACAGACAATGTTGGTGCCGATAACGTTACTCTCGTTGAAGATGACATCCCTAGAGATGATAACGTAGCCTGTATCCCTCTCGTAGAGGCGATGCGCCTTGCTCACCACGTCGTAGCCAATGATCAGCATCTGCGCACTCTTCGCATCCCTGTTTTGCCGCTTTTCCTTTGGTACATGCATGTACGCCAAGCTGCCAAACGCGCGAAGATGACCCACGCTCGGCTTCTTGCCGAACCACGCCTTGTACGGTGTCATCTGCTCGAGGGCCTTAGTTGGACTGCGGTTCTTGATGTACACCGCAGTGCTTACCGCTTCCGTCCAAAAGTCGTAAGTGAGCCAAGCCACGTGGAGCATGGAGCGTGCCGACTCAATGATGGTACAATTGGCGCGTTCTGCTATGCCGTTCTGCTGCGGCGAGTATGGCGCGGTGCGCTGCGCCTTGATGCCTACTGCTGCAAGGTAGTCCTCGAAGTCCTTGCTCATGTACTCTCCACCGCGGTCACTGCGCACGCCTTGATTTTCTTGCCAGTCTGGTTCTCCACCATGGCCTTGAACTCCTTGACGTGTCAAAATACTGGTCTTTGAAGGAAAGGAAGTACACAGCAGTGTAACGGCTGAAATCATCAATGAAGGTGAGAAAATACCTAGAGCCTCCAAAGCTTTAGATCTGCATCGGGCCACACAGGTCTATGTGGATTAGCTCCAGTACCTCCTTTCTGCGCTCCCCTGCTCTAGAGAACGCCCCCGGTGATGCTTCTCCTCCAAACACCCGGTGCACAACTGCTGCTCAAAGTTAGAGATGGTAAGTAGGTCACGCACCATCTGCTTTGCTTGAAGCTGCTGCAAGGCGCGCATGCCGATGTGGGTGTAGCACGCATGCCAGATCTTGCCATCTGTTGCCTACACCACTGCTGCAAGACTCTGCTCACACGGGATCTTGGCCGTCCCCTGCAGGCGGTACATATCGCCTTCTTTCACCGACTTGGCCAACTCCTCTCCTGTATCCTTGTCGAGGACGTAGCCATAGTTATCGTCAAAGACGATGCGGAGTCCTGTGTTCGTGAGAGAGGATCCTGAAAGGAGGTTGAATGCAGCATAAGGCACATATAGCACGCCATGGAATACTACTACTTCAATGCCACGCGGGGTCTCCAACTCCATCTCCACAATCCCAATCCCCTAAGCATACACCACCCGATCATCACCCAAAGGAATCGGACGAGGGGGAATGGAGAGCTGCTGTGTGAACCACTTTTTATGGTACGCCAGACTCTTGGTACAGTCGGAGTCCTTGTACCACGCCAGATCCGCCTTTTCCTTCTGCGACATGTCAGACTTCGCCATGAAGAGTCGGTCGCGCACCTCCTTGGCAACGTTCATGTTGCCAAAATGGCGCACGCTAGTCTGCAGCTGCTGCTACTACTGCTTTTGATGTTACTGTGACTGTTGCTGCTGTTACTCCAACTCAGACCAGCCAGGTTGTAAACGATGGTTCTCCCAAACGAATCAGTGGAATGCAAATAGTTTTGCACCAATGGAAAGCTTAGAAAGAATACTACAATTTGCATGTGCCATTTCTTAGATTTGACAAAGAAATGAGAGTGTTATGATCATCACAAGGCGACAGTCGTATTCATAGAGAAGAGTGTAGCCCTGGCCAACCTCGTTTTGAGCATAACTCTCAATCGGATTGTTGGATCTTCGCGATCTTTGGCTCGTTAGAAATCTTGTCTTTTGAACTTGAAAAAACAGTGGTAGATTGTCACATCTGGTGAAGGTTTGAACCCAACCCATCACTCTCAAAGTAACAACCTGTGCTGGCTGAAAGTGGCTGAACTTGGCTCTGATACCAAATATTGGATCTGGAGGAGAGAGGGAGCCTTGAGGCAGCGAGCATGTGTGATTTGGAAGGGCATCACTTGTACTAAAGAATGGTTGTTAAATCACTCAAAATGATGAGTACATGTATAGCTAGAGCTAGGGCAAGTCAGCCCTCTCACAAGCCATACCATTTAGCCATGGAGACTATGGCTCACACACTAGGGAGGAAATCAGCCTAGCAATCAGGCTGACCACTCACACACAACCTAGAGAGCTAGAGAATGCTCTCATGGTACACTCCTAGTGGTCACATAACCCACAAACCCATGGAGAATCGCCATGTGTCCATGGCTAGCACACAAGGATCTCACGTCACCTAAAAAGTAAGGAGAGGTACCTTTATCCTAGTCAGCACACTTTGCCAAGGCAATCCTAAGACCAAGGACATTTTTTGGATATTNCACAAGGGAGGAAATCAGCCTAGCAATCAGGCTGACCACTCACACACAACCTAGAGAGCTAGAGAATGCTCTCATGGTACACTCCTAGTGGTCACATAACCCACAAACCCATGGAGAATCGCCATGTGTCCATGGCTAGCACACAAGGATCTCACGTCACCTAAAAAGTAAGGAGAGGTACCTTTATCCTAGTCAGCACACTTTGCCAAGGCAATCCTAAGACCAAGGACATTTTTTGGATATTTCTCCCATCAGGTCTTGACCCTGGACCTCTTGCCTTTCTCTTTTCTCAGGCTAAGGCATGGAGCCATCACCCATGGCCACCCAGACATCGACGGTCCATGACCCTCGAAACTTCAAAAATTCATATCTCCCAATCCGACTGTTGGACCGGCCTCAAACTTGGACCGTAGACATTTTGCCACCTGACCTTTCCAATGGTGAAGTTGGTTTGACGATCGCTGCAGGCATTTGGTACCTTCCTGGAAATTACTCCTGTGGACCCAAAACTTAGCTGGATGGCTCCTTTCCCAATACCAATACTTGATACGAGAGCGAAATTGTGCCATTTTCAGCTAGCACATGAAATCGCTTCGTGAGTGACACATTAGGGTCCAGCCTTGACCAAGTTTGAAGATCAATCATAGGGCTTAAAATATTGGAAGAAATCTTTGCAACAAGCCCAAAGTTGCAAAGATCCAATGGTACGATGAAGAGTTATGCTTTAAACGAGGTCAACAAGGACTAATCTCTTCTCTTGAGTAAGTTAGTTGCCTTTCAATCACCATAACTCTGTTGTTTTTTGCTCAAATTAGAAAATTAGCACATGTAAATGAAAGTATTTTCCCACTTCTTTCCATTGATACGCAGATGTTTGCAATCTATCACTACGTTTGGGATAAATGCTGGTCACAAGTTGGCTGGTCTCAGCTGGAGAGTTTGCAGCAGTATACCCAGTTTAAAGTATGGATATATCTTTTAAAATCCCTTTTTGAAGACCCTCGTTTATGGGTCCATGTGAAATGTCTAACTGAGTTTTATACTGATCACTCAGGATTTTCAAATGTCAAGTCTGCCGACTTCTACAATCAATTTTTTATAATACATGTTCACAGCAAAAGCAGCAATAACGTTAAGCATCTCCAGTGACCAAAATGGCAGTTATAGGCATCATGATAGCAGTCTAGCCCAATGCCAAGATTATGTTTTAGAAGGTCCCGGGCTGCCTCCTGTTGAAGGTAAAGGGCTTGCTGGAGGTAGTGAGTAGTTGCAAGTAAATACGAAAGCTGCAAGCAGTGGGCATCACAATAGCACAAGTGGTGACGATGGAAATGCTGCAAAGGTATGGGGCTCGTGCAGGGTCATCTGCTACTACGCCAGTGGCGTAGGAAGAGTGGAACAAGAAGGACAGATAGGCTGACATATTGCTTTTTACCACCATATCCAACTTGCATCTTCAGTACATGAGTGACAAGGAGGGATGGGATGTGTTGTGCAAGAAGTATGAGAGTAAGGAACTTGCATTCCTTGTGCTTTTAGAGGAGAAGATGATGAAATTCAAAATGCAAGGTAGTAAAAGGTTGGAGGCATTGTCACTCCCCACTTGGCCACGGTTTAGAGTAAACGGCGCCGACTGGCAAACCGCCGACCGCCCTTGGTATTTCAACCAAGGTAAAGATCACCCACGGAGTGGTGTTTCCACACTAAAAGGTTCACTTAGCTTGTCCCAACCGTGGCCGGAGAGTGTTCCAAACTCTCACCCAACAGGCAATGCTACACACCAAAGTGTGCACTTGCACTTGTTCTTTACCGTCCTTCGTGGTGGCGAACAAGGGATTAGTTTTATTCCCAAGTCTCAAGTGTAAAAGATGATGATATAATCACATCCAAATGACAGGCCTTATATAGTCTCTGGTCAGTGCTCCCAGTGGCTCCTTGGAGGGACCTCCCCCCAAGGCTACCCTAGACAGTGTCATCAGCTTTGATGACATGGCACCCTCTGTCACCGCCAAGTGGCGCTTGATCCACCTTGGACCTCAGAGGCTTCTAGGAAGCTTCCTTGGCCCTTTTTAGTCACAAAGAAAATTTGGTCGTGGGAGGATTCGACCCCGGACCTCTCGCTTGCGAGACGGCGCCTTCACCCACTAGGCTGTAGGAAGTTGTCCTAAGGAGCATGCACCAGGTACACTACCAGGAGAAGACCAAGGGGACTTACTCCACAAGGATGAGTAGTACATGCCTTGTCTCTCTCAGCCTCTCTTGCATGTCGCTAGGGGACTTTCGCTACAAGCGTAGTGCATACCCAGTCTAAATCTTCCGCTGATTGGACCAGGGGCATACACAGAGCATAACAAACTCTCCCTTGTACCTGCGTCCATCTGCGGCTAGATTCCTGCTACGGCCATGGGCCCAGCGATGCCGGCCACCTGTGAAGTAGGCCGCCTGTTCAGCCCTCGTCTGTTGCGCTCACCATCCCGATACCCCGTGCCCCTGCCATGTGCGGGTCACTGTCCAGCGGCTTCGTCAGGAAGTCCGCGAGCATCTGCTTGGTCGCGATGTATTGCAGATCCACCACTCCCTTGGCGACGAGGTCGCGCGAGTAGTGATAGCGGATGTCAATGTACTTGGTCCGCCTAGAGAGTGTCCTTGAACGCGATGTCCATCGCGCTCTGGTTGTCGACGTGGACAACCGTGGCCTCCTTTTATGGTGCGTGCATCTCCCATACCTCAGACAGCGCCACGTACTCAGCTTCTGCAGTTGAGATGGAGACACAGTCTTGCTTGCGGCTGGCCCACGACACAGCGCCGCCGTTCACAAGGCACACAAAGTCCGAGGTGGTCTTCCTATCAACCACGTTGCCTCCAAAATCTGCGTCGGTGTAGCACTTGAGGCGCAAAGGGTCTGTTCCTTGAAGGCCGCTGTACTAAAGCCCCATGTGTTGTGTCTTATTGAGATAGCATAAAATTGCTTCACGGCCTGTCAGTGGAGTGGCCCAGGGTTGGCCACGAACTGACTAGTCCCACAGCAAAGAAGATGTCCGGCCGCGTGCCAACCATGGCATACATGATGCTACCCACCGCAGACTGGTATGACACATCCTCCATTTCGCGGCGCTCGGCTTCCGTGCTGGGGGCGTGGGCGGAGGTGAGATTGCATTTCGTGGGGAGAGGAGTGCTGAGGGGTTTGGCGTCTTTCATGCCATAGCGCCGAAGCAGCTCTGAGATGTACTTTGTCTGGTTGAGCTCGATGGTGCCTGCTGCTCGGTTGCAATGTATAGCAATGCCCAAGTAGTACTCGAGCTCGCCCATGTCCTTGATCTGAAACTGCCCATGCAGCTTCTCCTTGAGGGCCTCGAGGGCCTTCATGGAGGTCGAGGCCAGAATCAGGTCATCCACGTATAGCGCTACCAGCAACAACCCCTGGTCATCCGCACGCATGTACACGCCGGGATTATTGTGGTAGTGCGAGAAGCCTAGGCCAGCCATGAAGCTGTCCATCTCCTTGTACCAGATCCTTGGGGCCTGTTTCATTCCGTAGAGCGCCTTGATGAGGCAAAACACCTGCCCGGATTTTGCCTTGATACCCTCGGGCACCTCCATTAGTATCTCCTTGTCAAGCTTCTTGTAGAGGAAGGCGGTCTTGATGTCCATCTGGTGGATTTCCATGTTGCGCGCCGCAGCCACAGCCAGCAAGGTGCGGATGGAGGGGAAAGACGCGACAGGAGAGTAGGTCTCGTCGTACTCAGACCATGCTCTCTGCGAGAAACCCTTCGCAACAATACTTGCCTTCTACTTGTCGATGCTGTTGTCTTGCTTGTGTTTGATGTGTAAGACCCACTTCACGTCCACCACGTGTGCATTTGGTGGTCTGTCTACCAGCTCCCACGTTTTGTTCTCTTTGATGGAGGCGAGCTCGCTCTCCATCGCCTCCAACTTAGCGGCGTCCGGCTGCGAGAGAGTCTCGGCGATGGTAGCTGGCTCTCCCTGCGCAAGGCACGACCAGCTCAGGCCAGTCCACTCGACCTTCCCTCCGTCGTACAGCTTTGCAGGCTTTGCTTGGCACTCACTACGCCGAAGTGGTGCTGGTGCTGGCTGCTTGTGCTACTGCTGTTGTGCTTCCCCAGGAGGGGTTGCTGGGAGGGAAGAGCCGCTGGCCTCCGAGGAGGCCTCGGATGTCTCCGACGCGGTGTCAGATGTCAACTCCGCTTCAGCCTGAGGTTGATGATGTAGCATGCAGTACGCGCTACTTCCGCCCAGAAGCGAGGAGTAAGCTTTGAGTCGAATAGCATGGTTCGCGTCATGGCCAGAATGGTCTGGTTCATGCGCTCGGCCACGCCGTTGCTTTGCGGTGTGTAGGAGGTAGTAGGTTGGTGGACAATGCTATGTGCCCGAAGCCACAAATTGCACCCCTCGTACTCTTTGCCATTGTCGCTCCGCAGGGCCTTGACCTTCCGCCCGGTTTGTCGCTCTACCATGGCGACAAACTCTTGCAGGCGCTCTAGCACCTCTCCCTTGGATTTGAAGAAGTACATCCACACCTTCCGAGAGTAATCATCAATGAAGGTGAGGAGGTACTTGGAGCCGCCGTTGGACGTGGTGCGCATGAAGCCACACACGTCGCTATGGACGAGGTTGAGTATAACCCCTACTTTGCGACCGTTTTTGGAGAAGCGTTTCTCCTTTGTCTTGCCTTGCAAAAAAGCCTCACACCCAGCGTTGCATCCATCCTTTAGCTCACAACCTGTTGGAACTTGAGGAGAGAGGGAGCCTTGGAGTAGCGAGCATGTGTGATTGGAAGGGCATCACTTGTGCTGAAGAATGGTTGTTCACTCACTCAAAATGATGGAGTACATATAGTGCTAGAGCTTGGGCAAGTCAGCCCTGTCACAAGCCACACCACTTAGCCATGGAGGCTAAGGCTCACACACTAGAGACCATAATCTCACACAAGGGAGGAAATCAGCCTAGCAATCAGGCTGACCACTCACACACGACCTAGAGAGCTAGAGAATGCTCTCATGGCACACTCCTAGTGGTCGCATAACCCACAAACCCATGGAAAATCGCCATGTGTCCATGGCTAGCACACAAGGATCTCACCTCACCTAAAAAGTAAGGAGAGGTACCTTTATCCTAGTCAGCACACTCTGACATGGCAATCCTAAGACCAAGGACCTTTTTGGATATTTCTCCCATCAGGTCTTGACCCTGGACCTCTTGCCTTTTTCTTTTCTCAGGCTAAGGCATGGAGCCATCACCCATGCCCANATCTCACACAAGGGAGGAAATCAGCCTAGCAATCAGGCTGACCACTCACACACGACCTAGAGAGCTAGAGAATGCTCTCATGGCACACTCCTAGTGGTCGCATAACCCACAAACCCATGGAAAATCGCCATGTGTCCATGGCTAGCACACAAGGATCTCACCTCACCTAAAAAGTAAGGAGAGGTACCTTTATCCTAGTCAGCACACTCTGACATGGCAATCCTAAGACCAAGGACCTTTTTGGATATTTCTCCCATCAGGTCTTGACCCTGGACCTCTTGCCTTTTTCTTTTCTCAGGTTAGGGCATGGAGCCATCACCCATGCCCACCCAGACATCGACGGTCCATGACCCCTGAAACTTTGAAAATTCATATCTCCCAATCCGACCATTGGATCGGCCTCAAACTTGGACTGTAGACATTTTGCCACCTGATCTTTCAAATGGAGAAGTTGGGTTGGCGGTCGGAGCAGGCATGTGGTACTTTCCCGGAACTTGCTCCTGTGGACCTGAAACTGAGCCACATGGCTCCTTTCCCAACAATCTCCCACTTTGCCGCAGTCAGAGTAGGCTGAGTCCGCATGCCTTCATGCAGAACTGCTGCTTCTCATGGGTCACTGGCTTGGTGCAGAAATCAGCGACCTGCTTACTGGTTGGAGTAAACTCCAGCTTGATAGCACCCTCCTGCACCATGTGCCTGATGAAATGATATGCGATGTCAATGTGCTTGGTGCGTGCATGGTGCTCAAGATTCTTGGCGAGTGCGATTGCGCTCTGGTTGTCAACGCGCACAGGAACTGGAACTGCTGTACTCCCACTCATTTCTGCCATGAGACGTTGAAGCCAAACTGCTTCCTTGGCTCCAAATCTGAGAGATACGTACTCAGCTTCTATACTCGAGGTGGCCACGACCACCTGCCGCTTGCTGCACTAGCTGATGGCTCCACCATTAATGAGGAACACATGTCCAGAGATGGACTTGCGGTCCTCAGGGTTTGAAGCCCAATCTGCGTCTGTGTAGCCGATGATGCTGTTGTCATTACCGTTGTAGGTGATGCCAATGTTGATGCTTCCAGCAAGGTAGCGGAAGATCCGCTTCACTACCTTCTGGTGCTCCGGTCCGGGACTACCCATGTACTGGCTCACACCGCTCACAGCCTGTGCAAGGTCCGGCCTGGTTGCCACCATCAGGTACATTAGACTGCCGACGGCGCTCTGGTACTTCTGCCGCTCAGCTGCATTTGCTTCTCCATTGAAGCTCACGAGGTACTGCCACGTCTCCAGCGGCGTGCCGATGGGTTTTGCCTCTGCCATGCCAAACCGCAGCAAAACATCCTTAATTTAGCGGCTCTGCTGCAGCGAGAGAGAGCGTGACTTGCGGTCACGCATGATCTGGATACCGAGGAAGTATGATGCCTCCCCGAGATCAGACATCTGGAAGCGCTCCTGCATGGCTTCCTTGAACTCCGCAGTGCAGACATGCTGTTGGAAAGGAGGAGCATGTGATCCACATAGACAATGATGATGAGGATCTCATGCTCATGCTCCCAGCGATACACGCTGTAGTCACACTCGCTGCGCTCAAACTCCTGCACTGCAACGCCGCATCCAACTTCTAGTTTCAAGCACACGACGCTTGCTTGAGGCCGTACAGCGACTTCTGCAGCTTGCAGACCAGGTGCTCCTGGCCATCCATAACGAACCCCTCCGGCTGCTCCATGTAGATCTCCTCCTCCAAGTCACCATTCAAGAATGCCGTCTTGACATCCATGTGGTGAACCTTGAAGTCCTCAACTGCTGCATAAGAGAGGAGCGTGCGCACAGAGGCAAACTTTGCAACAGGGGCAAAAGTTTCTGTGTAGTCAATGCCCTCCTGCTGCGAGTAGCCCTTGGCAACCAGCCTCGCCTTGTACTTTTCCAGGTTACCATCTGCTCCCCGCTTCTTCTTGAAGACCCACTTGCACTTGATCACCTTATGTCGTGGTGGACGCTCACTCAGCTCCCATGTGCCGTTGTCCAGCTGCGACTGTATCTCCTGTTGCACGGCTTGCGCCCAATCTGCTGCATCCGTTGCATCCATGGCCTCCTTGTATGACGTTGGCTCATCTGAATCTGCTGCAACTGCGCATTCATCTGTTCTGGTTTCTGCAGCATCCAGAAATGACCGCGCTCACCAGGCTTGTAACGCACCCTAAGAGGGTACCTGCGACCTGGTGCTGGAGCGTTAAAGGGCGGCTGGCGCGGTGCTGCTAGCACAACTGCTGCTGTTGGTGGTGCTACATCTGCCTCCTCTGCTTCTGCCAATGAGGCTGCTCTATCTGCAACATCAGACATGGGAGAGTAGAGTGATTCTCCCATTGTCACATAGAGGAAGGATCGCGAGAGACTGGGTCAGGAAGAATTTCTGCTCCCACTGTCTCGTCAGCTGCTGGTTTTGCTGCCTCTTCACACACGATGTTGGTGCCGATGACGTTGCTCTCGTTGAAGACATCCCTGGAGATGATGACGTGGCCTGTATCCCTCTCGTAAAGGCGATACGCCTTGCTTGCCACGTCGTAGCCAGTCATCAGCATCTGCACACTCTTCGCGTCCCACTTTTGCCACTTCTCCTTTGGCACGTGCATGTACGCCAAGCTGCCAAACGCGCAAAGATGACCCACGCTCGGCTTCTTGCCGAACTACGCCTCATCCGGCGTCATCTGCTCCAGGGCCTTGATTGGACTGCGGTTCTTGATGTAGACCGCAGTGCTCACGGCTTCAGCCCACAAGTCGTAGGTCAGCCGGGCCGCGTGTAGCATGGAGCACGCCGACTCCACAGTGGTACGGTTGGCGCGATCTGCTACTCCGTTCTGCTGCGGCAAGTACGGCGCGGTACGCTGCGCCTTGATGCCAGCTGCTACGAGGTAGTCTTGGAACTCCTTGCTTAGGTATTCTCCACCGCGATCGTTGCGCAGCGCCTTGATCTTCTTGCCAGTCTGGTTCTCCACCATGGCCTTGAACTCTTTGAACCTGTCAAAGCACTGGTCCTTGGAGGAAAGGAAGTAGACAGCAGTGGAACGGCTGAAATCATCAATGAAGGTGAGAAAATACCTAGAGCCTCCAAAGCTCTGGGTCTACATCGGTCCACAAAAGTCCGTGTGGACCAGCTCCAACACCTCTTTTGCACGCTCCCCTGCTCCAGAGAACGCCTCGCGATGCTGCTTCCCTTCCAAACAGCCGATGCATAACTGGTGCTCAAAATTAGAGATAGTAGGCAGGTCACGCACCATCTGCTTTGCTTGAAGCTACTGCAAGGCACGCATGCCAATGTGGCCGTAGCGCACATGCCAGATCTCGCCACTCCTTGTTGTGCGTCAGACTCTTGGTACACCCCGAGTCTTTGTACCACGCGAGATCCGCCTTTTCCTTCTGCGACATGTCAGACTTTGCCATGAAGAGGCGGTCGCGCACCTCCTTGGGGACGTTCATGTTGCCAAAATGGCACACGCTAGTCTGGTTCTGCTGCTGCTGCTGCTGCTGCTGCTGCTGTCGTTGCTGTGACTGCTGCTGCTGTTGCTGTAGAGATTGCTGGTTTTGCTGCTACTGCTGCTGCTCCTTCTGGTCCCTCTTAAACTTGAAGCACTCTTTCTTGTAGTGCCCCTCTTTCTGGCAATAGTGGCACTTGCCCTTCTTCTTGCCTCTCTGCTGCCCGGACTGCTGCTGCTGCTGGTTGCGTGAGCCCATGGCCATGAAAGCTGCTTCACTGCTGCTGCTGCCGCCATTGCGCTTTTGTGTATTGCGACGCAGTTCCACCTACACCAAGTGCGTGCAGATGAAGTCGAGGTCGAGAGTCGGCTGGCACTCCAACGTCTCTCGCACCGTGTCGTAGCTGGTTGGGAGTCCCCTCAGCAAGAGGAGAATGAAGCGCGTCTCTTTCACATGATTGCCAGCCGCTCTCAACTGTTTCGCCAGCTCCTTTGCCCTGTCCAGATACGCCTCCATCCCTTCACCACCCTGCATTTTCAGCGCCATCATCTTTTCCTCCAAAAGCATGAGGAATGCAGGATCCTTGCTCTCATATTTCTTGCACAACGTGTCCCACCTCTTCTTTGCAGTAGCCTTGTCACTCACGTACTGAAGATGCGGGTTGGAGATGGTATTAACAAGCAACCTGTAGGCCTGCATGTCCTCCTTCTTCCACTCCTCGTACGTCGCTGGTACAGCTGCAAAAGAACCTGCATCAGCTGCACCCTTTTGCGGCGTCTTCCCTGCCACCACCTGCGCTGCGGTGATGCCTTTTACCTGTGGAACTGGAGCCGGCTCGTCGACGCTCACCACCTCCCACAAGCCCCTCTCCTCCAAAAGGAGGCAGGTAAGGATCTTCCAAAACGTGAAGTTGGCGCGTCCCTCCAGCCTCTCCAAAGGCTGGGCTGCTGTCACAACGCCAGCTGCTACCATTTTGAGCTATGGTGATGCTCACCGCTACCCTTGGATGGCGGCGCTACCCCTGCTTCTACTGCTGCTTCTGCCTGAAATCTGTCTGACAGAAAATGAAGTGTAGATGCCAGCAGACTGGGATTTTAAAAAAACTGAGCCCTTCACTGGAAAATTCACCTCAAAACCGTTCAGATCGACCCATAGAACAGGCTCATCGACATTGGATTTCAAAAGATATGCCCTCTTGAAAACAGGGTATGCTTCTGCTCCTACTCCAACTCAGACCAGCCAGTTTGTAAACGGCGTTTCTCCCAAACGAATCAATGGAATGCAAATATTTTTGAACCAATGGAAAGCTTAAGAAAAATACTACATTTCGCATGTGCCACGTTTTAAATTTGACGAAGAAACAAGAGAGTTATGGTCATCACAAGGCGACGGTCTTACTCATAGAGAAGAGTGTAGCCCTGGCCGACCTCGTTTTGAGCATAACTCTTTATCCGACCGTTGGATCTTCGGGATCTTGGGCTCGTTGGAAAGCTTGTCTCTTGAACGTGAAGATCCGGTAGTTGATTGTCAAATCTGGTGAAGGTTTCACGCCAACCCGTCACTCTCAAAGTGACGGCCTGTGCTGGCTGGAAGTGGCAGAACTTGGCTCTGATACCAAATGTTGGAACTTGAGGAGAGAGGGAGCCTTGGAGCAGCGAGCATGTGTGATTGGAAGGGCATCACCTGTGCTGAAGAATGGTTTTTCATCCACTCAAAATGATGGAGTACATATAGTGCTAGAGCTTGGGCAAGTCAGCCCTCTCACAAGCCACACCACTTAGCCATGGAGGCTAAGGCTCACACACTAGAGTCCATAATCTCACACAAGAAAGGAAATCAGCCTAGCAATCAGGCTGACCACTCACACACGACCTAGAGAGCTAGAGAATGCTCTCATGGCACACTCCTAGTGGTCACATAACCCACAAACCCATGGAGAATCGCCATGTGTCCATGGCTAGCACACAAGGATCTCACCTCACCCAAAAAGTAAGGAGAGGTACCTTTATCCTAGTCAGCACACTCTGACAAGGCAATCCTAAGACCAAGGACCTTTTTGGATATTTCTCCCATCAGGTCTTGACCCTGGACCTCTTGCCTTTTTCTTTTCTCAGGCTAAGGCATGGAGCCATCACCCATGCCCACCCAGACATCGACGGTCCATGACCCCTGAAACTTCGAAAATTCATATATCCCAATCCGACCGTTGGATCGGCCTCGAACTTGGACCGTAGACATTTTTCCACCTGATCTTTCCAATGGTGAAGTCGGATTGGCGATCAAGGCAGGCATCTGGTACTTTCCTGGAACTTGCTCCTGTGGACCTGAAACTGAGCCAGATGGCTCCTTTCCCAACACAACCCTCCAACCCGCGTTAAAGTTTCTGCTCCTGCATGACCTGCAGGATGCTGTCGGCTATGTGCCCAAGGCGTCTGTGCCACAGCTTCGCAGTTACTGCTCCCGCGTCTTTAGCCGCTAGAGCAAGCGGCATGGATGGTGTCTTGGCGTTCGGCGATGGTGCAGCTTCCGCTCCTGCCTTTGCCGCCCTAGCGTGCCCTTCCGCGCTTTTCTTATGCAGAACGTAGAGCCCATCTGTTCGTGGCACCTTGGCGACAAGGTCTGACGCAGCGTAGGTAATCGTCACGTCCTCGTTCTTGAGGATGACGGCTTCCTTCTGTATGAAGACCACCGTCATCGCGTGATCCGTAATCTGCGAGATGGGGAGGAGGTTTGCGGCGAAAGTTGACATGTACACGCCGTTGTGCAGTCGCAACTCCTTGTCGGTTCCGTAAAGCCGTGTGTGCACGACCTTTTCTCCCTCACCAGCCGCGTACTCGATGCCGCCGTTGGCGCACTGGAACTTGGCCGTGGATGGTGTGAGGGACGAGAAGCCACATGCCTTGCAAGAGGTGTAGTAGTCTGTGCCACTGTCAAGGTGTGGCCGTAGTAGCGCAGAGCCCTTGGGAGAGGCCTTGCTCTCGACCATCATGTTCGTGGACGTCAAGTCTACCTTCTTACTCACGTTGCTGCTCCCGCCACCCCCTCCTTCCTTCTTTGGTGCACGACACTCCCGCGCCCAATGCCCCGCCTTGCCATAGTTGTGGTATTTGCCCTTCTTCTTACCACTCTTCCCGCCGTCACTGCCTCTGCTACTGCCATGAGAGGAGGTGCCTCCCGAGCCACTCGCATACGCGGCGTTGTTGATGACACTGTTGTTGCGCCGCATGGCCTCGTTCCGGACAAACTCGGAGACTCGAGGATACGTGAATTCCAACTCCTCCTAACCACCTAAGGTGGTGATCATGGGGATCCAGCTTGGCGGCAAGGCCATGAGGAGAATCATGGCCTACATCTGTTGGTCGAGCTGCCAGGACATGGCGCGGGCTTCTTGAAGCAGTCCTTCGAACCGCTGGAGGAATTTCGAGATGGACTCCCCCTCGCCCACCCGTAGCCTGATGAGGCGCTGCAGGATGAAGAGTCCATTGGCGAGGGAAGTTAACTGGTACACGTTCCTCAGCTTGGTGTAAGCCTCAGCTATGGTCGTGCACCTCTCGATGTGGGAAATTAGGGAGGGGCTTATGGATATGACGAGGAGTGCGAGAGCGATGTCATTCCGCTCTTGCCACCCTATGTATTCCGCGCTTGCCTCGTCCTCCGGTGCTACCTCTGTCCCTTTCAACATGTTGAGGTACCCGCGCACGCGCATCACCACCTCAAACTGCCATTTCCACGTACCGAAGGCTTTGCCATCCAAGCGTGCGATGGCGTTGGCGGCACCGAACTCGGCGGGCCGTGAGGTGACTGGAACGATCTCTTGACCCCCCGGCATGATTTCGGTGTGGTCAAGGATGCTCACTTAGTCTCTGCTGTTCTGCTTCGTTGAGGCCAATGTAGGCTGATGAGGCTGATAATTGCTACAGATTTTCAAGGTGTAGTCCGTTGCATACCCCTTTAGCCGATGATCTCTTAGCTATTGGGGAGGAAGTGCTCCCACAGACACGGGGTCGTACCCACAAGGGCAGAGCGTAACCCACTTAGGATTCGAGGGTCATACCAACAAGTTGGTACAAATTTCCAGCCTCTCCAAGGGCTAGGCTACTGTTACCATGCCTGTTCCTGCCATTTCGAACTCTGGTGATGCTTAGAGCTGCCCTTGAGTGGTGGCGCTACCCCTGGTTCTGGTGTTGCTTCTACTAGATGTTTGACTGACAGAAAATGGAGTGTAGAGGAGAGCAGACCAGGACTGTGGAAAAACCGATATCTTCACTGGAAAACTCAGTTGAAAACCTTTCGGATTCACCTATAAAAGAGAATCATCAACAGGAAATTTTTAAAAGATATACGTTTTTGAAAAAAGGGTATGCTTTTGCTCCTACTCCAACTCATACCAGTCAGCTTGTAAATGGTGTTTCTCCCAAACCTACTGATGGAATGCAAATACTTTTGCATAAATGGAGAGCTTAGGAAAAATACTTCAATTTGAATATGCTATGTTCTAAATTTGACCGAGAAATGAGAGAGTTATGGTCATCCCAAGGCGATAGTCTTACTTAAAGAGAAGAGTATAGCCCCGGCACACCTCCTATTGACAAGACCTCTCAATCTAACCGTTGGATCTTTGTGCTCTTGGGCTCGTTGGAAAGCTTGAATTATGAACTTGAAGATCTTGAGGTTGATCGTTGGTTTTGGTGAAGCTTTGACCCTCATCCGTTACTCTCAAATTGACAGCCTGTGCTGGCTGAAAGTAGTAGAACTTGGCTCTGATACCAAGTGTTAGATCTGGAGGAGAGAGGGAGCCTTGGAGCAGCCAACGTATGGAACTAAAAGGAAATCACTTGTAATGAAGAATGGTTATTCAATCACTCAAAATGATGGAGTACGTATAGAGCTAGAGCTTGGACAAGTCAGTCCTCTTACAAGCTACACCTCTTAGCCATGGAGGCTAAGGCTCACACACTAGAGTCCATAATCCCAAACAAGAGAGGAAATCAGCCCAGCAATCAGACTGACTACTCACAGAGGACCTAGAGAGCTAGAAAATGCTCTCATGGCACACTCCTAGTAGTCACATTACCCAAAATCCCATGGATAATTACTATGTGTCCATTACTAGCACACAAGGAAATCACGTCACCTACAAAACAAGGACAGGTACCTTTTTCCTAGCCAACATACTCTGACAAGGCAACCCAAGAATCTAGGACCTTTTTGGATATTTCTCCCTTCAGGTCTTCACCATGGACCTCTTGACTTTTTCTTTTGTTATATCAAGGCTCGGAGCGGTCACCCTTGGTCACGCAGACATGACAGTCGATCATCCCGAAAACTTCGAAAATTCATATCTCCGAATCCGAGCGTTAGATCAGCTTGAAACTTGGACCGTAGATATTTTATCACCTGACCTTTCCAATGGTGGAGTCAAATTGACAATGGAAGTTGGCATCTGGTAGATTCTTGGGACTTGCTCTTTTGGACTTGAAACTGAGTCTAATGGCTCCTTTGGCACTTGACTTTTCCCATTGGAAAGATCAAGTGTTGAATTATCTATTGCCCAAGTTTCACACCAATCCAACGGTCAGATTGGAAGATATGAATTTTTAAAGTTTCTAGGGTCATGGACTGCCGATGTTTGTGTGCTCATGGGTGACGGCTCTATGCCTTCGCCTTTAGAAAAGAAAAAGGCAAGAGGTCGAGGGTGAAGACCTGATGAGTAAAGTATCCAAAAAGATCCTAGATTCTTTAGTTGCCTCGTTAGAGTCTGCTGACTAGAAAAGGGTATGTCTCCTTGCTTTTTTAGGTGAGGAGAGATCCTTGTGTACAAGCCATGGACACAGCGATTCTCCATGGGATTGTGGGTTATGTGACCATGAGGAGTGTGCCATTTAAGCATTGTCTAGCTGTCTAGGTTGTGTGTGAGTAGTCATCCTGATTGCTAGGCGGATTTATTCTCTTGTGTGAGATTATGGACTCTAGTGTCTGAGCCTTAGTCTTCATGGCTAAGAGGTGTGGCTTGTGAATGGTTGACTTACCCAAGCTCTTATTCCATATGTACTCCATCATTTTGAGTGATTTAACAACCATTCTTCAACAGAAGTGATGCCCTTTCAGTCCCAGCGGGTACTAATGCTTGGCGAGTAAGGGCCAAGGATAAGCTCTGCCTTTTGAGGCACGACCCTTGGGCTCTAATCAGGATAAGCTTTGCCCTTGGAGGCACGATCCTCAGTTCGCTAGTGTGTGTCCTCTGTTTGCAGGTCATCAACGGCTAAGGGGTAAGCACCGGATCTATACCTTGTAAACCGATAGCAGGCAACAACTTACAACAACCTATATCGGCCTCAACGAAGCAGGGAAACAGAGAATTTGAGAAGTAATGTGAGGACACCTGAGACACTTATTGAGGAGTAGGTCAACGCTGGGATGTTGTGGTTTTCCATTATAAAAATGGCAATTTATCATTGTCATGAGGGTGCGTCGGTACTTGAAGACGTTCCTTGGAGAAGAGGTTGAATCTCGAGAAACACATGCTCGATATGGAGCGTGGAGTGTCAAAAATGACATGGCGCTTGTGATTCTTGTGACATGAGTGCATGAGTCACAACATGTCTACCTCCAAGGTATCATACATGCATCAAAGGTGTATGAGAAGCTTGCATGTATACACCAATCAACGGCTCTTGCAAATTGCCTCTTCATCCTTCAAAAGCTGATTTCAATGAGGGTGAGCAAGGGAGAGTCGATTCCGGACTTCTCGTTCCAATTTGAAGGACTGCTACAACAAGTGACCAAAATGAACTGGGAAATCAACACCAACATGCAGGCCATGATCCTCCCCATGGCTATACCTAAAAGGTGGAATCCTCTGATCACTATCTTTGGCGATTAGAAGTGTCAATCTCCCTGAGGCGACAGTCTAGAAAACGGGTTCCGATACAATGATTCCCACCAACCGCTCTTGGTATTGCAACCGAGGATGATATCACCCTGAGAGCCAACGTCCCACACTGAGGAGTTCATAAGAATCACTTCCTTGCACTGTGTCCTTAACACTTGGTCACTTTCGTGCAAGGAGCAAACTCTAGGGCTTAGACCAACTAATGCTTCTTTTGTGTGTGCCTCTGGTGGACAAGTCTCTTGGGAGTCTCAAAGGTAAGAACAGTATTTGATGACAGGGAGCAGACAGGTTCTTTGGTCCTAGAGCCAGCCTCTAGCCTAGGCGCGTAGTGGCTCCTTGGATGAGATTTATTGGGAGCAATGTAAATTCCATCATCCCCCCTGGCTACATGGCGCTCCCTGTGACCGCCAAGTGGTGCCAGCAACGAGGAAGGACCTTTGAATGTTCTAAGATATCTCTTAGAACCTTGGTGCCTCCCTTTTGGTCAGAAAGAAAATAAGTCACTGGGTTTGGATTTGACGAAGTGATCTCTTGCTTCGGAGACTTACTGTGGAACTTCTAAGCCACAAAGACTTGTCCTGTATAGTATTTGCTGACTAGACTATCCAGTTTAGACCAAGGGGACTTGCTCCAAAGGAGCAATGCATGCGGAATCTATCTGGACAAGACTTAGGTGACTTAGTCCAAAGGAGCAGTGCATGCCTAGTCCGTCCAATGCCTGTCCAAATGTCAGCCATGGACAAGGAGCATATCAGGTCAACGGGAAGGAGGAGGATCTGACGTATGAGGCTGTGTCCAAGTACGTGTGTAATGAAGCCTTGCATTCCAGCGGTAGTAAGGCAAAGATTTCACCCTTTGCCGCATCGTATGGTTGTCATGGAAACAACTCCTCTTCTGGCCAGAGCAATAGCGCAAGCCATGGCGGTGGAGGAAAATGTTGGGAAACGAGCCATCCGACTCAGTTTTAGGTCCACAAGAGCAAGTTTCAGGAAAGTACCAGATGCCTACTCCGATCGTCGATCCAACATCACCATTGGAAATATCAGGTGAAAAAATGTCTACGGTCTAAGATTGAGGCCCAGCCAACAGTCACATTGATCTTGGGAAAGGAGCCGTCTGGCTCAGTTTCAGGTCCACAGGAGCAAGTTCCAGGAAAGTACCAGATGCCTGCTCCGATCGCCGATCCGACTTCACCATTGGAAAGATCAGGTGGCAAAATGTCTACGGTCCAAGTTTGAGGCCGATCCAACTGTCGGATTGGGAGATATGAATTTTCGAAGTTTCAGGGGTCATGGACCGTCGATGTCTGGGTGGGCATGGGTGATGGCTCCATGCCTTAGCCTGAGAAAAGAAAAAGGCAAGAGGTCCAGGGTTAAGACCTGATGGGAGAAATATCCAAAAAGGTTCTTGGTCTTAGGATTGCCTTGTCAGAGTGTGCTGACTAGGATAAAGGTACCTCTCCTTACTTTTTGGATGAGGTGAGATCCTTGTGTGCTAGCCATGGACACATGGCGATTCTCCATGGGTTTGTGGGTTATGTGACCACTAGGAGTGTGCCATGAGAGCATTCTCTAGCTCTCTAGGTCGTGTGTGAGTGGTCAGCCTGATTACTAGGCTGATTTCCTCCCTTGTGTGAGATTATGGACTCTAGTGTGTGACCCTTAGCCTCCATGGCCAAGTGGTGTGGCTTGTGAGAGGGCTGACTTGCCCAAGCTCTAGCTCTATATGTACTCCACTATTTTGAGTGATTGAACAACCATTCTTCAGCACAAGTGATGCCCTTCCAATCACACATACTTGCTGCTCCAAGGCTCCCTCTCTCCTCAAGTTCCAACATTTGGTATCAGAGCCAAGTTCTACCACTTCCAGCCAGCACAGGCCGTCACTTTGAGAGTAACAGGTTGGGGTTAAACCTTCACCAGATTTGATAATCAACCACTGGATCTTCAAGTTCAAGAGACAAGCTTTCGAACAAGCCCATAATCGCGACAATTGAACGGTCGGATTGAGAGTTATACTCAAAACGAGGTCGGCCAGGGCTACACTCTTCTCTATGAGTAAGACTGTCGCCTTGTGATGACCATAACTCTCTCGTTTCTTTGTCAAATTTAAAAAGTGGCACATGTAAATTGTAGTATTTTTCCTAAGCTTTCTATTGGTGCACAAATATTTGCATTCCATTCATTCGTTGGGGAGAAACGCCGTTTACAAACTGGCTGGTCTGAGTTGGAGTAGGAGCAGGAGCATTCCCTGTTTTCAAGAGGGCATATCTTTCAAAATCTCCTGTTGATGACCCTGTTTTAGGGGTCGATCTGAAAGTTTTTGAGCTGAATTTTCCAGTGGTGGGCTCAGTTTTTCAACTTTCCCAGTTTGCTGGCATCTACAGTCCATTCTCCGTCAAACAGATTTCTGGCAGAAGTAGCAGCAGAAGCAGGGGTAGCGCCGCCATCCAAGGGCAGCGCTCAGCATCATCAAGGCTCAAAATGGCAGCAGCTGGCGTTATAACAGCATCCCAGCCTTTGAAGAGGCTAGAGGGATGCGCCAACTTCACGTTTTGGAAGATCCGTACCCGCCTCCTTTTGGAGGAGAGGGGCTTGTGGGAGGTGGTGAGCGGCGACGAGCCGGCTCCAGTTCCACAGGCAAAAGGCATCACCGCAGCGCAGGTGGTGGCGGGGAAGACGCCGCAAAAGGGTGCAGCTGATGCGGGTTCTTCTGCAGCTGTACCAGCGACGTATGAGGAGTGGAAGAAGAAGGACAGGCAGGCCTNCAGCGCTGAGCATCACCAAGGCTCAAAATGGCAGCAGCTGGCGTTGTGACAGCAGCCCAGCCTTTGGAGAGGCTGGAGGGACGCGCCAACTTCACGTTTTGGAAGATCCGTACCCGCCTCCTTTTGGAGGAGAGGGGCTTGTGGGAGGTGGTGAGCGGCGACGAGCCGGCTCCAGTTCCGCAGGCAAAAGGCATCACCGCAGCACAGGTGGTGGCGGGGAAGACGCGGCAAAAGGGTGCAGCTGATGCGGGTTCTTCTGCAGCTGTACCAGCGACGTATGAGGAGTGGAAGAAGAAGGACAGGCAGGCCTATAGGTTGCTTGTCAACACCATCTCCAACCCGCATCTTCAGTACGTGAGTGACGAGGCTACTGCAAAGGAGGGGTGGGACACGTTGTGCAAGAAGTATGAGAGCAAGGATCCTGCATTCCTCATGCTTTTGGAGGAAAAGATGATGGCGCTGAAAATGCAGGGTGGTGAAGGGATGGAGGCGTATCTGGACAGGGCTAAGGAGCTGGCGAAGCAGCTGAGAGCGGCCGGCAACCCTGTGGAAGAGACGCGCTTCATCCTCCTCTTGCTGAGGGGACTCCCAACCAGCTACGACACGGTGCGAGAGACGCTGGAGTGCCAGCCAACTCTCGACCTCGACTTCATCTGCACACACCTGGTGCAGGTGGAACTGCGTCGCAATGCCGCAAAACGCAATGGCGGCAACAGCAGCAGTGAAGCAGCTTTCATGGCCATGGGCTCACGCAACCAGCAGCAGCAGCAGTCCGGGCAGCAGAGAGGCAAGAAGAAGGGCAAGTGCCACTATTGCCAGAAAGAGGGGCACTACAAGAAAGAGTGCTTCAAGTTTAGTTGGAACAAGAAGGAGCAGAAGCAGCAGCAGCAAAAGCAGCAATCTCCATAGCAACAGCAGCAGCAGTCACAGCAACGGCAGCAGGAGCAGTAGCAGCAGCAGAACCAGACTAGCGTGTGTCATTTTGGCAACATGAACGTCGCCGAGGAGGTGCGCGACCGCCTCTTCATGGCAAAGTCTAACATGTCGCAGAAGGAAAAGGCGGATCTCGCGTGGTACAAAGACTCGAGGTGTACCAAGAGTCTGACGCACCACAAGGAGTGGTTCACGCAGCTGCTCTCCATTCCTCCTCGGCTGATTGCTTTGGGTGATGATCGGGTGGTGTATGCTAAGGGGATTGGGATTGTGGAGATGTGGTTAGAGACCCCGCGTGGCATTGAAGTGGGAGTTTTCCATGGCGTGCTGTATGTACCTGATGCTGCGTTCAACCTTCTCTCAGTGTCCTCTCTCACCAACACAGGATTGCGCGTTGTCTTCGATGATGACTATGGCTACATCCTTAAACAAGGAAACAGGAGAGGAGTTGGCCAAGTCGGTGAAGGAGGGCGACATGTACCGTCTGCTAGGGGCGACAAAGATCCCACGTGAGCAGAGTCTTGCAGCAGTGGTGCAGGCAACAGATGGGGAGATCTGGCATGCGCGCTACGGCCACATCGGCATGCGCGCCTTGCAGCAGCTTCAAGCAAAGCAGATGGTGCGTGACCTGCCAACCATATCTAACTTTGAGCAGCAGTTGTGCATCGGCTGTTTGGAGGGGAAGCAGCACCGCCAGGCGTTCTCTGGAGCAGGGGAGCGTACAAAAGACGTGTTGGAGCTGGTTCACACGGACTTGTACGGACCAATGCAGACCCAGAGCTTTGGAGGCTCTAGGTATTTTCTCACCTTCATTGATGATTTCAGCCGTTACACTGCTCTGTACTTCCTTTCCTCTAAGGACCAGTGCTTTGACAGGTTCAAGGAGTTCAAGGCCATGGTGGAGAACCAAACTGGCAAGAAGATCAAGGCGCTGCGCAGCGATCACGGTGGAGAATATCTAAGCAATGAATTCCAGGACTAACTCGCAACAGCTCGCATCAAGGCGTAGCGTACTGCGCCGTACTCGCCACAGCAGAACGGTGTAGCAGAACACGCCAACCGTACCATTGTGGAGTCGGCGCGTTCCATGCTGCACGCGGCTCGGCTGACCTACGACTTCTGGGCTGAAGCCATGAGCACTGCAGTCTACATCAAGAACCGCAGTCCAACCAAGGCCCTGGAGCAGATGACGCCGTACGAGGCGTGGTTCGGCAAGAAGCCGAGCGTGGGTCATCTTCGCGCGTTTGGCAGCTTGGCGCACATGCACGTGCCAAAGGAGAAGCGGCAAAAGTGGGATGCGAAGACTGCACAGATGCTGATGATTGGCTACGACGTGGCAAGCAAGGTGTATCGCCTGTACGAGAGGGATACAGGCCACGTCATCATCTCCAGGGATGTCGTCTTCAACGAGAGCAACGTCATCGGCACCAACATTGTGTGTGAAGAGGCAGCAGAACCAGTAGCTGACGAGACAATGGGAGCAAAAATTCTTCCTGACCCAGTTTCTCCCGATCCTTCCTCCACTGTGACAGTGGGAGAATCACTATACTCTCCCATGTCTGATGTTGCAGACACAGCAGCCTCATCGGTAGAAGCAAAGGAGGGAGATGTAGCACCACCAGCAGCAGCAGTGATGCCAGCAGCACCGCGCCAGCCGCCCGCTAACGCTTCAGCACCAGGTCGCAGGTACCCTCTTAGGGTGCGTTACAAGCCTGGTGAGCGCGGCCATTTCTGGATGCTGCAGAAACCAGAACAGATGAACGTTGCAGTTGCAGCAGATTCAGATGAGCCAACATCGTACAGGGAAGACATGGTTGCACCGGATGCAGCAGATTGGGCGCAAGCCGTGCAGCAGGAGATACAGTCGCAGCAGGAGAACGGCACGTGGGAGCTGATTGAGCGTCCACCAGGACGTAAGGTGATCAAGTGCAAATGGGTGTTCAAGAAGAAGTAGGAAGCAGATGCTAACCTGGAAAAGTACAAGGCGAGGCTGGTCGCCAAGGGCTACTCGCAGCAGGAGAGCATCGACTACACGGAAACTTTTGCCCCTGTTGCAAAGTTTGCCTCTGTGCGTATGCTCCTCTCTTATGCAGCAGTCGAGGACCTTGAAGTTCACCACATGGATGTCAAGACGACATTCTTGAATGGTGACTTGGAGGAGGAGATCTACATGGAGCAGCCGGAGGAGTTCGTCATGGATGGCCAGGAGCACCTCGTCTGCAAGCTACAGAAGTCGTTGTACGGCCTGAAGCAAGCGTCGCGTACTTGGAACCAAAAGTTGGATGCAGCGTTGCAGTGCATGGGATTTGAGCGCAGCGAGTGCGACTACAGCGTGTATCGCTGGCAGTATGAGCATGAGATCATCATCATCATGTCAGCGACTACATGCTGTTTCCAACAGCATGTCTGCACTACAGGAGTTCAAGGAAGCCATGGAAGAGCGCTTCCAGATATCTGATCTCGGGGAGGCATCATACTTCCTCGGTATCCAGATCACGCGTGACCGCAAGTCACGCTCTCTCTCGCTGCAGCAGAGCCGCTACATCAAGGATGTTTTGCAGCGGTTCGGCATGGCAGAGGCAAAACCCATCGGCAAGCCGCTGGAGACGCGGCAGTACCTCGTGAGCTTCAATGGAGAAGTAAATGCAGCTGAGCGGCAGAAGTACCAGAGCGCCGTAAGCAGTCTCATGTACCTGATGGTGGCAACCAGGCCAGACCTCGCACAGGCTGTGAGCGCTGTGAGCCAGCACATGGCTAATCCCGGACCGGAGTACCAGAAGGCAGTGGAGCGGATCTTCCGCTACCTTGCTCGAACCATCAACATCAACATCACCTACAACGGCAATGACAATAGCATCATCGGCTACACAGACGCAGATTGGACTTCAAACCCTGAGGACCGCAAGTCCATCTCTGGACATGTGTTCCTCATGAATGGTGGAGCCATCAGCTGGTGCAGCAAGCGGCAGGTGGTCGTGGCGACCTCGAGCACAGAAGATGAGTACGTATCTCTCAGCTTTGGAGCCAAGGAAGCAGTTTGGCTCCAACGTCTCATGGCGGAGATGAGTAGGAGTGCAGCAGTTCCAATTCCTGTGCGGGTCGACAACCAGAGCGCAATCGCACTCGCCAAGAATCCTGAGTACCATGCACGTACCAAGCACATTGATATCGCATATCATTTCATCAGGCACATGGTGCAGGAGGGTGCTATCAAGCTGGAATTTACTCCAACCAGCAAGCAGGTCGCTGATTTCTGCATCAAGCCAGTGACCCGTGAGAAGCAGCAGTTTTGCATGAAGGTATGTGGACTCAGCCCACTCTGACTGCGACAAAGTGGGAGATTGTTGGGAAAGGAGCCGTCTGGCTCAGTTTCAGGTCCACAGGAGCAAGTTCAAGGAAAGTACCAGATGCCTGCTCTGATCGAAAATCCGACTTCTTCATTGGAAAGATCAGGTGGCAAAATGTCCACGGTCCAAGTTTGAGGCCGATCCAACGGTCGGATTCGCAGATATGAAGTTTCGAAGTTTCCGGGGTCATGGACCGTCGATGTCTGGGTGGGCATGGGTGATGGCTCCATGCCTTAGCCTGAGAAAAGAAAAAGGCAAGAGGTCCAGGGTCAAGACCTGATGGGAGAAATATCCAAAAAGGTCCTTGGTCTTAGGATTGCCTTGTCAGAGTGTCCTGACTAGGATAAAGGTGCCTCTCCTTACTTTTTGGGTGAGGTGAGATCCTTGTGTGCTAGCCATGGACACATGGCGATTCTCCATGGGTTTGTGGGTTATGTGACCACTAGGAGTGTGCCATGAGAGCATTCTCTAGCTCTCTAGGTCGTGTGTGAGTGGTCAGCCTGATNGCTAAGTGGTGTGGCTTGTGAGAGGGCTGACTTGCCCAAGCTCTAGCTCTATATGTACTCCACCATTTTGAGTGATTGAACAACCATTCTTCAGCACAAGTGATGTCCTTCCAATCACACATGCTCGCTGCTCCAAGGCTCCCTCTCTCCTCAAGTTCCAACAATTGGGAGATATGAATTTTCAAAGGTTCAGGGTCATCAAACGCAGACATCCGGTTGACCATGGGCGATGTATCCATGCCTTAGCCTGAGAAAAGAAAAGAGGCAAGAGGTCCAGGGTCAAGACCTGATGGAAGAAATATCCCAAAAGGTCCTAGATTCTTGAGGTGCCTTGTCAGAGTGTGCTGACTAGGGAAAAGGTACCTCTCCTTACTTTTCAGGTGAGGTGAGATCCTTCTCTGCTAGCCATGAACACATGGCGATTCCTGTTTCAGCAGGAGTAGGAGCAGAAGCATACCCTGCTTTTAAAAGGGTATATCTCTGACCCTGTTTTATAGGTCGATATGAAAGGTTAAGAGCTCAATGTTCTAGTGGTGGGCTTCGGTTTTCAAAATTACGAGTCTGTTGGCCTGAACAGTCCATTTTTTATCAGACAGATTTCTGGCTGAAGCAACAGCAGAAGTAGGGATAGCGCCGCCACTCAAGGGCAGCGTTTAGCATCACCAAGGCTCAAAATGGCAACAACAGGCATGGTAACAGCAGCCCAGCCCTTGTAAAGGCTAGAAGGACGCCCCAACTTCACGTTTTTGAAGATCCGTAACCGCCTCCTTTTGGAGGAGAGCGGCTTATGGGAGGTGGTGAGCGGCGAAGAGCGCGCTCCGCCTCCACTGACAAAATGCATCAGCGGAACAAAGGTGGTGGCGGGAAAGATGCCGTAGAAAGGTGCAGCAGATGCAAGTTCATCTACAACTATAGTAGTGGCATATGAGGAGTGGAAGAAGAAGGACAGGCAGGCCTACACACTGCTTGTCAACACCATCTCCAACCGACATCTTTAGTACGTGAGTCACAAGGCTACTGCAAAAGAGGGGTGGGACACGTTGTGGAAGAAGAATGAGAGCATGGATCCTACATTCCTCATGCTTTTGGAGGAGAAGATGATGGCATTGAAAATACAGGGTGACAAAAGGATGGAGGCGTACTAAGACAGGGCAAAGGAGCTCGTGAAGCAGCAAAAAGCGGTCGGCAACCCTGTGGAAGACACGTACTTTGTCCTCCTCTTGCTGAGGGAACTCCGAATGAGCTATGACACGGTGTGAGAGACGTTGGAGTGCCAGCCAACTCTCTACCTCGATTTCATCTGCACGTACCTGCTCTAGGTATAACTGCGTCGCTATGCAGCAAAGCGCAATGGCGGTAGCAGCAGCAATGAAGTAACTTTCATGGGCGTGGGCTCACGCAACCAGCAGTAGCAGGAGTCTGGCCAGCAGACAAGCAAGTGCCACTATTGCCAGAAAGAGGGGTACTATAAGAAACAGTGCTTCAAGTTCTAGAGGGACCCGAAGGAGCAGCAGTAGCAGCAAAAGTAACAATCTCCATAGCAACATCAACAACAGTCATAGCAACGTTAGCAGTAGTAGCACCAGCAGATTCAGACCAGCGTGCATCATTTTGGTAACATGAACGTCGTCAAGGAGGTGCGTGACCGCCTCTACATGGGAAACTCTGACATGTCGCAGAAGGAAAATGCGAATTTGGCGTGGTACAAGGACTCGGGGTGTACGAAGAGTGTGACGCACCACAAAGAGTGGTTTATGCAGCTGCTCTCCATTCCCCCCCGTCCGATGATGATCAGGTGGTATATGCTGAGGGGATTGGGATTGTAGAGATGAGGTTAGAGATCCTGCGTGGCATTGAAGAGACAGTGTTCCATGGCGTGCTGTATGTGCCTGATGCTGCGTTCAACCTTCTCTCAGTATCCTCTCTCACCAACGCAGGACTGCGCGTCGTCTTTGACGATGACTATGGCTACATCCTCGACAAGGACATAGGAGAAGAGTTGGCCAGGTCGGTGAAAGAAGGCAATATGTACCGCCTGCCGGGGTGGACCAAGATCCCGCACGAACAGAGCCTTGCAGCAGTGGTATAAGCCACAGATGGCAAAATCTTGTATGCGTGCTACGGCCACATCGGTATGCGCGCCTTACAGCAACTTCAAACAAAACAGATGGTGCGTGACTTGCCCATCTCTAACTTTGAATACCAGTTGTACATCGGCTGATTGGAGGGGACGTAGCATCGTGAGTCATTCTCTGGAGCAAGAGAACGCGGGAAGGAGGTGCTGAAGCGGGTCCACACAGACTAGAGTAGCCCGATGCAGACATAGAGCTTTGGAGGCTCTAGGTATTTTCTCACCTTCATTGATGATTTCAGCCATTACACTGCTGTGTACTTCTTTTCCTCCAAGGACCAGTGCTTTGACAGGTTCAAGGAGTTCAAGGCCATGGTGGAGAACCAGACTTGCGAGAAAATCAAGGCGTTGCGCAGCGACCGTGATGGAGAGTACCTGAGTAAGGAATTCCAGACCTACCTCACAGCAGTTGGTATGAAGGCGCAGCGCACCGTGCCATGCTTGCTGTAGTAAAATGGCATAGCAGAACGCGCCAACCGCACTATCGTTGAGTCGGCGCACTCGATGCTGCACGTGGCTCGGTCCACCTACGAGTTTTGGATGGAAGCAGTATACCCTGCGGTGTACCTCAAGAACCGTAGTTCAATAAACTTCCTAGAGAAGATGACACCGTACGAGGCGTGGTTCGGCAAGAAGCGGAGCGTGGATCATCTTCGTGCGTTTCGCAGCTTGGCGCAAATGCACGTGCCAAAGGAGAAGCGGCAAAAGTAGGACGTAAAGAGTGCGCAAATGCTGATGATTGGCTACGATGTGGCAAGCAAGACGTATCGCCTCTACGAGAGGGAAACAAGCCACGTCATCATCTCCAGAGATCGTCTTCAACGAGAACGTCATCGGCACCAATATTTTCTCTGAACAGGTAGCAGAAGCAATAGCTCACGAGACAGTGGGAGCAGATATCCTTCTTGACCCAGTCTCTCCTGATCCTTCCTCCACTATGACAATGGGAGAACCAGTCTACTCTCCCATGTCTAATGCATCACATATAGTAGCCTCATCGGCAGAAGTAGAGAAGAAGATGCACCACCATCAACTGGAGCGGTTGTGCCGGCTGCACCGCGTCGACCGCCTACTAACGCTCAAGCACGGATACACTACAAGCCTGGTGAGCGTGGGTATTTCTGGATGCTCTAAAAACCAGACCAGATGAACGTCGCAGTTGCAGAAGACTCTAATGAGCCAACCCAACGTCATACAAGGAGGCCATGGTGTCACCCAGATGTGGCAGATTGGGCGCAAGCTGTGTAGCAGCAGATACAGTCGTAGCTCGGCAATGGTACGTGGGAGCTGATTTAGCGTCCACGTGGACGTAAGGTGATCAAGTGCAAGTGGGTGTTCAAGAAGAAGCGGGGAGCAGATGGCAACCTGGTAAAGTACAAAGCAAGGCTGGTTGCCAAGGGCTACTCGTAGTGAGAAGGCATGGACTATACGGAAACCTTTGTTCCTCTTGGAAAGATTGCCTCTATGCGTACGCCCCTTTCCTACGCAACAGCAGAGGACTTTGAGGTCCACCACATTGATGTCTAGACGACATTCTTGAACGGTGACATGGAGGAGGAGATTTGCAAAGAGTAGCCGGAGGGGTTCGTCATGGATGGCCAGGAGTACCTGGTTTGCAAGCTGTAGAAATCGCTATACGGCCTCAAGCAAGCGTCGCGTGCTTGGAACCAGAATTTGGATGCGACGATACAGTGCATGGACTTTGAGCGCAGCGAGTGTGACTATAGCGTCTATCGCTGGCAGCATGGTCATGAAGTGCTCATCATCATCGTCTATGTAGATGACATGCTCCTCCTTTCCAACAGCATGTGTGTACTGCGGGAGTTCAAGGAGGCCATGTAGGAGCGCTTCTAGATGTGTGATCTTGGGGAGGCATCATACTTCGTCGGAATCCAGATCACGCGTGATCGCAAATCACGCTCTCCCTCAGTATAGGAGAGTCGCTACATCAAGGATGTCTTGCAGCGGTTCGGCATGGCAGAGGTAAAACCCATCCGTATGCCGCTGGAGACGCGGTAGTACCTCGTGAGCTTCAATGGAGAAGCAAATGCAGCTGAGCAGTAGAAGAACTAGAGCGCTGTTGGTAGCCTCATGACTTAATGGTTGCGACCAGGCCAGATATCGCACTGGCTGTTAGCGCTATTAGCCAGCACATGGCAAACCCCGGACCTTAGCACCAGAAGGCAGTCAAGCGGATCTTGACTGCGTTGCGGGAACCATCAACATCGGCATCACCTTCAATGGCAACGACAAAAGCATCATCGGCCACTCAGACGCTGATTAGGTTTCAAACCCTGACGACCGCAAGTCCATCTCCGGATATGTGTTCCTCATGAATGCTGGGGTCGTCAGCTGGTGCAACAAGCGACAGGTGGTCATGGCCACCTCAAGCACGGAAGCTGAGTACGTCTCTCTCAGCTTTGGAGCTAAGGAAGCAGTTTGGCTTTAGCGTCTCATGGCAGAGATGAGTGGGAGTGCAGTACTTCCAGTTCCTGTGTAGGTCAAGAACCAGAGCGCAATCGCACTCGCCAAGAACCCTAAGCACCATGCATGCACCAAGCACATTGACATCGCACATCACTCCAACCAGCAAGCGGGTTTGCTGATTTCTGCACCAAGCCAGTGATCCGTGAGAAACAGCGGTTTTGCATGAAGGCATGTGGATTCAGCCCACTGTGACTGTGGCAAAGTGGGAGATTATTGAGAAAGGAGCAATCCGGCTCAGTTTCAGGTCAAGAGCAAGTTCCAAGAAAGGACCAGATGCCTGCTCCGATCGTCAATCCAACTTTACCATTGGAAAGATCACGTGGCAAAATATCTATGGTCTGATTGGGAGATATGAATTTTCAAAGTTCAGGCTCATTGATTGCCGATATCTGGGTGACCATGGGCGATGGCTCCATGCCTTGGCCTGAGAAAAGAAAAAAAGAAAGAGGTCCAAGATCAAGACTTGATGGAAGAAATATCCAAAAAGGTCTTAGATTCTTGGGTTGCCTTGTGTGAGTGTGCTGACTAGGAAAAAGTTACCTTTCCTTACTTTTTAGGTGAAATGAGATCCTTGTGTGCTAGCCATGGACACATGGCGATTCTCCATGGAATTGTGGCTTATATGACCACTAGGAGTGTGCCATGAGAGCATTTTCTAGCTCTCTAGGTCTTGTGTGAGTGGTCATCCTGATTGCTAGGCTGATTTCCTCTCTCGTGTGAGATTATGAATTCTAGTGTGTGAGCCTTAGCCTCCACGGCTGAGTGGTGTGGCTTGTGAGAGGGCTAACTTGTCCAAGCTCTAGCTCTTTATGTACTCCATCATTTTCAGTGCTTCAACAACCATTATTCAGCACAAGTGATTCCCTTCCAGTTCCACATACTCACTGCTCCAAGGCTCCCTCACTCCTCGAATTCCAACAGAAAAGGCAATGGTGTTGGAACTAGTGGACAGAGAAAGCCTTGGAGCACAAAACATGTGGGACTAAAAGGGTATCACTTTTACTGAAGAATGGATTTGAATCACTCAAAATGATGAAATACATGTAGAGCTAAAGCTTGGCTAAGGCACCCTTCTCACAAGCCAGACGACTTAGGCATGGAGGATAAGGCTCATATAATAGAGTGCATAAACTCACAAAAGAGAGGAAATGAGCCTAGCAATCACGCTCACCAGTCAGACACGACCTAGAGAGCTAGACAATACCCTCATGGCACACTCCTAGTGGTCACATGACCAATAATCCCATGGAGAATCACCTTGTGTCCCTGGCTAGCACATAAGGATCTCACCTGTCCTAAAAAGTAAGAAGAGATACCTTTTTCCTAGTCAGTACACTCTAACAGGGCAACCTCATAATCTAGAACCTTTTTGGATATTTCTGACATCATGTCTTGACCCTGGACCTCTTGCCCTCTTTTTTTTCTCAGTCTAAGGCATGGTGCCATCGCCCATGGTCACCCGGATACCGCCGGTTGATGACCACAGATACATTGAAAATTCATATCTTCTAATCCGACGGTTGGATCGGCCTGAAACTTAAACCGTGGACATTTTGCCACTTGATCTTTCCAATATTGAAATCAGATTCACGATCAGAGAAGGCTCCAAGTAGTTTTTTGGAACTTGCTCTTGTAGACCTGAAACTAAGCCAGATGGCTCCTTTTCCACTTATCTCCAAATTCGCTGTAGTCAGAGTGGATTGAGTTACTGGCTTTGTGCAAGAATCAGCGACCTACTAACTGGTTGGAGTAAACTCGAGCTTGATAGTACCCTCCTATACCATGTGCTTGATGATGAGATATGCAAGGTTAATGTGCTTGGTACGTGTATGGTACTCACGATTGTTGCCGATTGTGATTGCGCTCTAGTTAATGACACGTATAGGTACAGGAACTTCTGCACTCCCACTCATCTCCGCCATGAGACGATGAAGCCAAACTGTTTTTTTGGCTCCAAAGCTCAAAGACGTACTCAGCTTCCGTGCTTGAGGTAGCCACGACCACTTGCGCCTTGCTGTATGAGCGGATGGGCCCATCGTTCATGAAGAACACATGTCCAGAGATGGACTTGCGGTCCTAAGGGTTTAAAGCCCAATATGCGTCTGTGTAGCCGATGATGTCGTTGCCATTCTAGGTGATAGTGTTGTTGATGGTTCCATTAAAGTAGTGGAAGATCCACTTCACTACCTTGTGGTGCTCAGGTCCGGATCTCGCCACGTGCTGGTTAACAGCGCTCACAGCCTGTGCAAGATCTGGCCTCGTTGCAACCATCAGGTACATGAGACTGTCGACGACGCTCTCGTACTTCTGCCTCTTACCTGCATCCTCTTTTCTATTGAAGCTCACGAGGTACTTCTGCGTCACCAGCGGCGTATTGATGGGTTTGACCTCTGCCATGCCAAATTGCTACAAGATATCCTTAATGCAAGGTGCCATGCCAAAATGGTCATAGCGCACATGCCAGATTTTTCCATCTGTGGCCTGCATCATTATTGTAAGACTGTGCTCGCGCAGGATCTTGGTTGCTCCCAACAGGCGGTACATGTCGCCTTCCTTCACCGACCTGGCCAATTCCTCTCCCGTTTCTTTGTCGATGATATAATCATAATAGTTGTGAAAGACGACTCGAAGTCCTGTGTTGGTGAGAGAGGACACTTAGAGAAGGTTGAATGTAGCATGAGGTATATACTGCATGCCATGGAACACTCTTTCTTCAATGCCCCGCGAGGTCTCTAACCACATCTCCATAATTCCAATCCCCTTGGCATATACCACACGATCATCATCCAAAAGCAATTAATGGAGGCGGAATGGACAGTAGCTACGTACACTACTCCTTGTGATGCGTCAGGCTCTTGGTACACCCTGAGTCCTTGTAACTTGCCAGATCTGTCTTCTCGTTCTGCAACATGTAAGACTTTTCCATGAAAAGACGGTCGCACACCTCCTTGGACACGTTCATGTTGCCAAAATGGCGCACATCTGTTTGGTTCTGCTGTTGCTGCTGTTAACGCTCCTGTGAGTCCTGCTGCTGCTGCTGTGGAGATTGCTGGTTTTGCTGCTCTTACTACTCCTCCTTGTTAACCTGATATGCTCTTTGTCCATGGTTGACATTTTGACAAGCATACGATGGACAAGGCAAGCACTGCTCCCTTGGAGTAAGTCCCCTATGTCTGGTCCAGATAGACAAGGCATGCATTTCTCCTTTGGAGCAAGTCCCCTTGGTCCAAACTGGATAGTATAGGTAGCAAATGCTACCTAGGACAACTCCTTGTGGCTTATATATTCCAGAGTTAGTCTCTGGAGCGAGTGGTCACTGGGTCAAATCCCAGCCCAGTGACTAATTCTCTTTGTGACCAAATGGGGGACAAGAAGGTTCTTATACACATCTTAGAACATTCCAATGTGCTTCGTCGTGGCTGGCGCCACTTGGCGGTCACAGGGAGCGCCATGTAGGCAGGAGGGATGATGTAATTCTGATTGGCCCCAGAGTCGATCATCCAAGGAGCCATTGCTTGCCTATACTAAGGGCTTGCAGTACGACTAAAAGAACCACCTAGTTGCCTTTCATTGAGTACAGTTCTTACCTTTGAGACTCCTAACCGAGTTGTCCTCCAGAGGCAGACACTAAAGAAACATTTGTTGGTCTAAGCCCTAGGAGTTAGCTCATCGCGCATAGTGACCAGGTGGTAAGAAATACTTGCAAAGAAGTGATTCCTATGAACTGCTCAGTGTGGAACCTTGGCTTTGAGGATGATATCATCTCTTTGTTGGAATACCAAGAGCGGTCAAGGAGAACCATGTTGTCCGAACCTTTATTTCTAGACCGTCGCTTTGGGCAGGTTGAGAAAGGATTATGGGTCCACAGTGACTAGTTGTGAGGCACGCTTCTACACACTCTCTCGCCCTCTCTGTCTTCTACTGCACATTGGCTCCATCAACTCAATACACTCCATCTGCTCCATCAGCTCCATTTGCGGGCGAGCACTTTGTGAAAAAGGGCCAAGGATAAGCTTTGCCCTTGGAGGTACAACCCTTAGACCCTAACGAGGATAACTTCTGTCCTTGGAGGCACGACCGTGTGTTCACTAGTGTGTGTTCTTCTTTGTTTTCAGGTGATCAACAGCTAAGGGATAAGCGACGGATTTGCACCTTCTAAACTGGTAGCAGACAAGAGCCTGTGATGCTCACTCTCAAGCAGGTCAACGGTGAGATGTCAAAGTTCATAGGATTTGGTTTTCTCGTGTGGAAATGACAATTTGAGATTCTTACAAGGGTGCGTGGCTACTTGAAGATATTCCTTGGAGAAGAAGTTCAACCTCCAAAAACAGATCCTGGATATGAGGCGTAGAGTAACAAAAATGACATGGCGTTTGTGATTCTTGTGACATCAGTGCATGAGTCAGAACATGTCCACCTTCAAGGTATCACATATGCATCAAAGGCTTATGAGAAGCTTGTACATTTATACCAATCAACAGCTCTTGCAAATTGCCTCTTCATCCTTCAAAAGCTAACTTGGATGAGGATGAGCAAGGGAGAGTCGATTCCGGATTCCTGTTGCAGTTTGAACTCCGGTTGCAGCAAGTGACCCAAATGAACTTGGAAATCGACACCAACATGCAGGCCATGATCCTCCTTATGGCACTACCTGAAAGCTGGAATCCTCTGATAACTGTCTTTGGCGGTTGGAAGGAGGATTTGACGTATGAGGCAGTGTCCGAGTACCTGCGCAACGGGGCCATGCATCACAGTGGTAGTGAGGCTAACATTTCAGCCTATGCTGCATAGTATGATATTTGTGGCAAGAACTTCTCTTTTGGTCAGAGCAGCAACGGAAGTGGTGGAGATGGAGGAAAAGGCAATGGTGGCGGTTGAAAGAGTTCAAACCGTCCTAGGAAGTGCCATAACTATGGGAATCGTGTGTATTGGGCACTGGAGTCCACGGCTCTCAAGAAGGAAGATGGAGATCATGGTACTGGATATGAGGACAAAGGAAAGGTTAAAGAGTTTACAAACATGATGGTTGAGAGCCTAATTGCATCCATGGAAGTGGCATTGCTCAAGCGTAGAGCCTACGGGCTTAACTGTGGCTCAAACCAACACTGTTCAAGGGAGAAGGATGGGTTCACCTCCATTGGGGACACTTTACGTCGTTTCAGGTATGCCAATGGCAGCCTTGTCTATGCAAAAAGCGAGGGAGATAAGTTGATTTCTTTCAACATGAACGGTGCTAAAAAAGACTTGAAGCTAGAGGATGTCGTCCACATGCCATCTTTTGCAGCAAACCTCTTCTCAATGTCTAAAGTCACGGACCATGACATGACGGTCGTCTTCCCAAAAGAGGAGGCCGTGATTGTCAAGAACAAGGATATAAAGATCTCTTATCCCAAGGAGAGTCTTGTCGCATAGGTCCTAAGAGTTGAGGGGCTCTACGTGCTGTAGACCAAACCCCTTGAGTGTACAAATAAGGGATATACGGCGGTTGAAGAGCCCAAGTCTCCAAAGCCTGATGTTGCACCACAAGCCGTCACCATGGCAGCCAACTCCACGAACACAGATGCTCAGCTGTGGCACACGCGGTTTGGCCATGTAGCCGACAACACAATACAAGCTATGCAGCAGCACAAAGTACTTCATAGGATGGAGGGATGCAAGGCCAAGGATGAGGGAAAGTGCAAGAAGCTGTGTGAGCCATGATTCGAAGGCAAGGCAAAAAGAAATTCCTTTGTGTGTAATGGGCAACGCGCAGCAGCAATCTCGAACCTGATTCACTCTGATATATGTGGCCAATTCTTTGCCCCCTCGAACGGTGCCTGTAAGTATTTCTTGACCTTCATCGATAACCACAGTCGCAAGATGTGGATCTACTTCCTCAAGACAAAAGGAGAGATCAAGGAGAAGCTGCAAGAGTTTGTCGTGATGGTAGAGCGACAGCCAAGCAAAAAGGTCAAGAGAATGCGCGCGGACAACGGTACTCAGTATAAGGCATGCAAAGGGTGGTTGAGCCAACACGGCATTACCCACTAGACTACCACACCTTACACTCCCTAAAGTAATGGCGTTGCCGAGCAGATGAACCAGACTATCCTCAGCATGATACAAAGCATGCTCTTTGACGCCAAACTTCTACCTCTCTACTTCACTGAAGGTACAAGAACTGTTTACTACCTTGTGAATCTCATCCCGGCAGCAGTGCTCGGAAGGCATGGTAAGAAGCAGCAAAAGAAGTAGCTCAGGACGCCATAGGATGCTTGGTCATGGAAAAAGGCAGATGTCTCACACTTGGGATCTTTGGCTGTATTAACTGGGGAAAGGTCCAGGCAGGAGAAGGAATTAGCAAGCTGGATACACATACTCGTAAGTGTGTAATCGTCGGATAGGACACCGCACAAAAGTCGTACAGGCTGAGGGACAAAGCTACTAGAAAGCTCATCAAGAGGTGAGATGTCCAGTTTGATGAAAAGACACTTGGCAAAGGAGAGTCATTGGATCCTCTCCACGCACCAAAATCAGGAGAGTCTGTTGTGTTGCTCGAATTGGCAGATGGTGCCAGTGAAAGAGGGTGCTCCAGGGAGAGTGATGTACAGGCTGACACAGTAACAGACTATGATACTGAGTCTGACTTGCCGAGGCCTTTGAGTCAAACTCAGAGGCTGGTGGCTTTTCCTCAAACAACAGAGCACTGGCAGCGTAGGAGCAATAGAAGCAACTAAACCTTAAAGCACCACCAGCATTACTCCAGCGTAATACGTGCCAGAAGAAATCTCTGCCTACGTATGAAGCTGGAAGTGAAGAATGGACCGGACTCATATGGTCATGCTAGGCTCAGGGAGAGCTTGTGACCGTAACGGTGGCTATGAACATGCCTGATGCGGCCAAGTAGAAGGGGGCAATGGATACGGAAATCGCATCCATTTAAGAGAACGGAACATGGGTTCTGGTGGACAGGTCCCCAAATGCACACGTGTTGGGATGAAAATGGGTACTCCGGAAAACGTTCAAGAAGGATGGTACTATCGACAACTACAAGACAACAGTTCTAGCAAAGGGGTTTTTCAAGCGTACAGGCTCAGAGTACGAGGAGACCTTCGCACCTGTCGTCACCTGTGCCTCCATCAGATCCATGTTGTACATCGCTGCTGCAAAAGATATGGGAGTCCACCAGATGGATATCAAGACTGCTTTCCTCTATGGGAAGCTAGACAAAGAAGTGCTGATGAAAGTACCCGAGGGAAAGAAACCTCCAGAGGGCAAGGTTTGGAAACTAGTCAAAGCACTCTATGGGCTGAAACAGGCTCCAAGGATGTAATAGAAGGAGATGGACGGCAACATGGCCGCGCTCACCTGCACGCATTGCCAGAATGACCTTAGTACTTATGTGCGAGAGGATGAGCAAGACTTGATGCAAGTTGTACTGTACGTGGATGACCTGATCATCTGCTCATTGTCGGTCATTATCTTCTGTCTATGCCCCTGGTCGAATTAGCGGAAGATTTAGGCTAGGTATGCACTACGCTTGTAGCGCAAGTCTCCCAGCGACATGCAAGAGAGGCTAAGAGAGACAAGGCATGCACTGCTCATCCTTGTGGAGTAAGTCCCCTTGGTCTACTCTTGGTAGTCTACCTGGAGTATGCTCCTTAGGACAACTTCCTACAGCCTAGTGGGTGAAGGTACCGTCTCGCAAGCGAGAGGTCCGGGGTCGAATCCCGCCAGGGTCAAAATTTTCTTTGTGACTAAAAAGGGTCAAGGAAGCTTCCTAGAAGCCTCTAAGGTCCAAGGTGGATCAAGCGCCACTTGGCGGTCACAGAGGGTACCATGTCATCAAAGCTGATGACACTGTCTAAGGTGGCCTTGTGGGGGAGGCCCCTCCAAGGAGCCATAGGGAGTACTGTCCACAGACTATATAACGCCTGTCATTTGCATGTGATTAGATCATCATCTCTTACTATTGAGACTTCGGAGAAAACTAATCCCTTGTTGGCCACCAAGAAAGAGGATAAAGAACAAGAGCAATTGTACACTTTAGTGTGTAGCATTGCAAGTTGGGTGAGGGTTTGGAACACTCTCTGGCCACGGTTGGGACAAGCTAAGTGAAGCTTTCTGTGTGGAAACACCACTCCGTGGGTGATCTCTACCTTGGTTGAAATGCCAAGGACAATCGGCGGTTTGCCTGTCGGCGCCGTTTACTCTAGACCGTGGCCAAGTGTAGAGTGACAAAGGGTTATGGGCCCACACTGATCGGGAAACTTGATTCTTAATACCACCGCTCAGTTCACGTGACAGGTACCTCCGCAGCAGACGAGACACCACTGCTCCATCTGCTTCATCGTCGGTCCACTTGGACCAAGGTACGCATTCTGAGAGACCAGACGCCGGTTGGACCCGTGGTCCACTTTTGCTCTCCACGGACAAGGAACGAGGATACGCTCTACCATTGTTGGTATGACCCTCGAGTCCTAAGCGGGTTACGCTCTGCCCTTGTGGGTATGACCCCGTGTATGTGGGAGCACTTCCTCCACAATAGCTAAGAGACCATCGGTTGGAGGGGTATGCAACAGACTACACCTTGAAAATCTGTAGCAGTCATCAGCCTCATCAACCTCCATCGGGCTCAACGAAGCAGAATAGCAGAGACTAGGTGAGCGTCCTTGATCACACCGCAATCATGCCGGGGGGTCAAGAGATCGTTCCTGTCACCTCACGGCCCGCCGAATTGGGTGCGGCCAACGCCATCGCACGCTTCCATTGCAAAGCCTTCGGCATGTGGAAATGGCAGTTTGACTTGGTGATGCGCGTGCGCGGGTACCTCAACATGCTGAAAGGGACGGAAGTAGCACCGGAGGACGAGGCAAGCGCGGAATACGCAGGGTGGCAAGAGCGGAATGACGTCGCTCTCGCACTCCTCGTCATGTCCATAAGCCCCTCCCTAATCTCCCACATCAAGGGGTGCACGACGGCAGTTGAGGCTTACACCAAGCTGACGAATGTGTACCAGTCAACTTCCCTCGCCAATCGACTCTTCATCTTATAGCGTCTCATCGGACTGCGGGTGGGCGAAGGGGAGTCCATCTCGGACTTCCTCCAGCAGTTTGAAGGACTGCTTCAAGAAGCCCGCGCCATGTCCTGGCAGCTCGACCAACAGATACAGGCCATGATTCTCCTCATCGCCTTGCCGCCAAGCTGGAGCCCCATGATCACCACCTTGGGTGGTTGGGAGGAGTCGAACTTCACGTACCCTCATGTCTCCGAGTTTGTCCGGAACCAGGCCATGCGGCGCAACAACGGCGTCATCAACAATGCCGCGTATGCGAGTGGCTCGAGAGGCACCTCCTCTCATGGCAATAGCAGAGGCAGTGGCACCGGGAAGAGCGGCAAGAAGAAGGGCAAGTGCCACAATTGTGGCAAGGTGGGGCATTGGGCGCGGGAGTGTCCCGCACCAAAGAAGGAAGGAGGCGGTGGTGGGAGCAGCAACGTGAGTAAGAAGGTGGACTCGACGTCCACGAGCATGATGGTCGAGAGCAAAGCCCCTCCGAAGGGCTCTACGCTATCACGGCCAGGAGCCTTCGGGCTCGACAGTGGCACGGACTACCACACCTCTTGCGAGGCATGTGGCTTCTCGTCCCTCACACCGTCCACGGCCAAGTTTCGGTGCGCCAACGGCGGCATCGAGTACGTAGCTAGTTAGGGAGAGAAGGTCGTGCACACGCGGCTCAACGGAGCTGACAAGGAGTTACAGCTGTAGAACGTTCTCTACATGCCAACTTTTGCTGCGAACCTCTCCTCCGTCTTGCGGATTACGGATCACGCGATGACGGTGGTGTTCACACAGAAGGAAGCCGTCATCCTCAAGAACGAGGACGTGACGATTACCTTCGCTGCGTCACATCTTGTCGCCAAGGTCCCACAAACGGATGGACTCTATATTCTGCAGACAAAGAGCACGAAAGGGCACGCTGGGGCAGCACAGGCAGTAGCGGAAGCTGCACCATCGCTGAACGCCAAGACACCATCCATGTCGCCTACTGTGGTGGCTAAAGACGCGGGAGCAGCAACTGCGAAGCTGTGGCACAGACGCCTTGGACACGTGGCCGACAGCACCCTGCAGGTCATGCAGGAGTAAAAGCTTGTACGCGGGCTGGAGGGGTGTGAGCTGAAGGGTGGATGCAACGCTAGGTGTGGCTTGCCTGCAAGGCAAGACAAAGTGAAAACGCTTCTCCAAAAACGGTCGCAGAGTAGAGGGCATACTCGACCTCGCCCAGAGCGACGTGTGTGGCTCCATGCGCACCACGTCCAACGGCGGCTCCAAGTACCTCCTCACCTTCATCGATGATTACTCTCAGAAGGTGTGGGTGTACTTCCTCAAAACGAAGGGAGAGGTGCTGGAGCGCCTGTAAGAGTTTGTCGCCATGGTGGAGCGACAAACCGGGCGGAAGATCAAGGCCCTGTGGAGTGACAATGGCGGAGATTATGTGGGGTGCAAGCCGTGGCTTCGGGCACACGGCATTGTCCACCAACCTACTATCCCCTACACAGCGCAAAGCAACGGCGTGGCCGAGCGCATGAACCAGACCATTCTGGCCATGACGCGAACCATGCTGTTTGACTCAAAACTCCCTCCTCGCTTCTGGGCGGAAGCAGCGAGCACTGCATGCTACCTCATCAACCTCATGTCTGCTACAGCACTGCGCAACAAGGAGATAGAAAAAGAGCAAAGTACAGAACGCATGACGCCGCAGGAGGCGTGGTCGGGAAGGAAGCCGGATACCTCTCTCCTAAAGGCATTCGGCTGCACGGCTTGGGCCAAAGTCCAGGATGGACAAGGAGCGAGGAAGTTGGATGCACGTGCGCGCAAGTGTGTGATGATCGGCTATGAGGTCGCGCACAAGGCGTACAGGTTGTGGGACCAGGCAGCAGGGAGAGTCATCACCTCCAGAGATGTGACCTTCCAAGAACAGGCACACGGCAAGGAAGAACTGCTGGACCCAGAGAACTCTCCAAAACAAGGAGAGTGGATCGTGCTACTGGAGGCGGGTGACACAACCCCGCCTTACTGGCCTGGGATGCCAGTGGCCTTATAAAGCGAGGTTACCAATTCAGGGAGAGCGTCCGCTCAAGCTGAAGCGGAGTTGACATCTGACACCGCGTCGGAGACATCCTGTTGGGAAAGGAGCCATCAGGTTCAGTTTCAGGTCCACAGGAGCAAGTTCCAGGAAAGTACCAGATGCCTGCTCCGATCGCCCATCCAAATTCACCATTGGAAAGATCAGGTGGCAAAATGTCTACGGCCCAAGTTTGAGGCCGATCCAACAATCGGATTGGGAGATATGAATTTTCAAAGTTTCGGGGGTCATGGACCGTCGATGCCTGGGTCGGCATAAGTGATGGCTCCATGCCTTAGCCTGAGAAAAGAAAAAAGGCAAGAGGTCAAGGGTCAAGACCTGATGGGAGAAATATCCAAAAAGGTCCTTGGTCTTAGGATTGCCTTGTCAGAGTGTGCTGACTAGGATAAAGGTACCTCTCCTTACTTTTTAGGTGAGGTGAGATCCTTGTGTGCTAGCCATGGACACATGGCGATTCTCCATGGGTTTGTGGGTTATGTGACCACTAGGAGTGTGCCATGAGAGCATTCTCTAGCTCTCTAGGTCGTGTGAGAGTAATTAGGCTTATTGCTAGGCTGATTTCCTCCCTTGTGTGAGATTGTGGACTCTAGTGTATGAGCCTTAGCCTCCATGGCTAAGTGGTGTGGCTTGTGAGAGGGCTGACATGCCCAAGCTCTAGCTCTATATGTACTCCATCATTTTAAGTGATTGAACAACCATTCTTCAGCACAAGTGATGCCCTTCCAATCACACATGCTCGCTGCTCCAAGGCTCCCTCTCTCCTTTGGAGAGGCTGGAGGGACGTGCCAACTTCACATTTTGGAAGATTCGTACCCGCCTCCTTTTGGAGGAGAGGGGCTTGTGGGAGGTGGTGAGCGGCGACTAGCCGGCTCCAGTTCCATAGGAAAAAGGCATCACCGTAGCGCAGGTGGTGGCGGGGAAGACGTCGCAAAAGGGTCTAGCTGATGCGGGTTCTTCTGCAGCTGTACCAGCGACGTACGAGGAGTGGAAGAAGAAGGACAAGTAGGCCTACAGGTTGCTTGTTAACACCATCTCCAACCCGCATCTTCAGTACGTGAGTGACAAGGCTACTGCAAAGGAGGGGTGGGACACGTTGTGCAAGAAGTATGAGAGCAAGGATCCTGCATTCCTCATGCTTTTGGAGAAAAAGATGATGGCGCTGAAAATGCAGGGTGGTGAAGGGATGGAGGCGTATCTGGACAGGACAAAGGAGTTGGCGAAACAGTTGAGAGCGGCTGGCAATCCTGTGGAAGAGACGCACTTCATTCTCCTCTTGCTGAGGGGACTCCTAACCAGCTACGACACGGTGCGAGAGATGTTGGAGTGCCAGCCGACTCTCGACCTCGACTTCATCTGCACGCACTTAGTGCAGGTGGTTCTGCGTCGCAATGCAGCAAAGCGCAATGGCGGCAGCAGCAGCAGTGAAGCAGCTTTCATGGCCATGGGCTTACGCAACCAGCAGCAGCAGCAGTCCGGGCAGCAGAGAGGCAAGAAGAAGGGCAAGTGCCACTATTGCCAGAAAGAGAGGCACTACAAGAAAGAGTGCTTCAAGTTTAAGAGGGACCAGAAGGAGCAGCAGTAGCAGTAGCAAAAGCAGAAATACCACAGCAACAGCAGCAGCAGTCACAGCAACGGCAGCAACAGCAGTAGCAGCAGAAGAACCAGACTTGCGTGCGCAATTTTGGCAACATGAACGTCGCCAAGGAGGTGCGCGACCGCCTCTTCATGGCAAAGTCTGACATGTCGTAGAAGGAAAAGGCGGATTTGGCGTGGTACAAAGACTCGGGGTGTACCAAGAGTCTGACGCACCACAAGGAGTTGTTCACGCAGCTCCTCTCCATTCCTCCTCGGCCGATTGCTTTAGGTGATGATCGGGTGGTGTATACTGAGGGGATTGGGATTGTGGAGATGTGGTTGGAGACCCCACGTGGCATTGAAGTGGGAGTTTTCCATGGCGTGCTATATGTACCTGATGCTGCGTTCAACCTTCTCTCAGTGTCCTCTCTCACCAACACAGGACTACGCATTGTTTTTTACGATGATTATGGCTACATCCTCAACAAGGAAACATGACAGGAGTTAGCCAAGTCGGTGAAGGAGGGCGACATGTACCGCCTGCTGGGGGCGACCAAGATCCCGCGTGAGCAGACTCTTGCAGCAGTGGTGCAGGCAACAGATGGCGAGATCAGGCATGCACGCTACGGCGACATCGGCATGCGCGCCTTGCAGCAGCTTCAAGCAAAGCAGATGGTACGTGACCTACCTACCATCTCTCACTTTGAGCAGCAGTTATGTATCGGCTGTTTGGAGGGGAAGCAGCATCGCGAGGCGTTCTCCGGAGCAGGGGAACATGCAAAAGAGGTATTGGAGCTGGTCCACACGGACTTGTGCGGACCGATGCAGACCCAAAGCTTTGGAGGCTCTAGGTATTTTCTCTCCTTCATTGATGATTTCAGCCGTTACACTACTGCGTACTTCCTTTCCTCAAAGGACCAGTGCTTTGACAGGTTCAAGGAGTTCAAGGCCATGGTGGAGAACCAGGCAGGCAAGAAGATCAAGGCGCTGTGAAGCGACCGCGGTGGAGAGTACCTAAGCAAGGAATTCCAGGACTACCTCGCAGCAGCTGGAATCAAGGTGCAGCGTACCGCGCCGTACTCGCCGCAGCAGAACGCTGTAGCAAAACACGCCAACCGTACCATTGTGGAGTCGGCGCGCTCCATGCTGCACGCGGCCCGGCTGACCTACAACTTCTGGGCTGAAGCCGTGAGCACTGCGGTCTACATCAAGAACCGCAGTCCAACCAAGGCCCTGGAGCAGATGACGCCGTACGAGGCTTGGTTCGGGAAGAAGCCGAGCGTGGGTCATCTTCGCGCGTTTGGCAGCTTGGCGTACATGTACGTGCCAAAGGAGAAGCGGCAAAAGTGGGACGCGAAGAGTGCGTAGATGCTGATGATTGGCTACGACGTGGCAAGCAAGGCGTATCGCCTCTACGAGAGGGATACAGGCCACGTCATCATCTCCAGGGATGTCGTCTTCAACGAGAGCAACGTTATCGGCACTAACATCGTGTGTGAAGAGGCAGCAAAACCAGCAGCTGACGAGATAGTGGAAGCAGAAACTCTTCCTGACCCAGTCTCTCCCGATCCTTCCTCTACTGTGACAGTGGGAGAATCACTCTACTCTCCCATGTCTGATGTTGCAGATAGAGCAGCCTCATTGGCAGAAGCAGAGGAGGGAGATGTAGCACCACCAGCAGCAGCAGTTGTGCCAGTAGTACCGCGCCAGCCGCCCTCTAACGCTCCAGCACCAGGTCGCAGGTACCCTCTTAGGGGGCGTTACAAGCCTGTTGAGCGCGATCATTTCTGGATGCTGCAGAAACCAGAACAGATGAACGTCGCAGTTGCAGCAGATTCAGATGAGCCAACGTCATAGAAGGAGGCCATGGATGCAACGGATGCAGCAGATTGGGTGCAAGCCGTGCAGTAGGAGATACAGTCGCAGCTGGACAACGGCACGTGGGAGCTGACAGAGCATCCACCAGAACGTAAAGTGATCAAGTGCAAGTGGGTCTTCTAGAAGAAGCAGGGAGCAGATGGTGACGTGGAAAAGTACAAGGCGAGGCTGGTCGCCAAGGGCTACTCGCAGCAAGAGGGCATCGACTACACAGAAACTTTTGCCCCTGTTGCAAAGTTTGCCTCTGTGCGCACGCTCCTCTCTTATGCAGCGGCTGAGGACTTCGAGGTTCACCACATGGATGTCAAGACGATATTCTTGAATGGTGACTTGGAGGAGGAGATCTACATGGAGCAGCCGGAGGGGTTCGTCATGGATGGCCAGGAGCACCTGGTCTGCAAGCTGCAGAAGTCGCTGTACGGCCTGAAGCAAGCGTCGCGTGCTTGGAACCAGAAGTTGGATNGGCAGAAGTACCAGAGCGCCGTCGGCAGTCTCATGTACCTGATGGTAGCAACCAGGCCGGACCTCGCACACGCTGTAAGCGCTGTGAGCCAGCACATGGCTAATCCCGGACCGGAGCACCAGAAGGCGGTGAAGCGGATCTTCCGCTACCTTGCTAAAACCATCAACATTGGCATCACCTACAACGGCAATGACAACAGCATCATCGGCTACACAAACGCAGATTGGGCTTCAAACCCCGAGGACCGCAAATCCATCTCTGGACATGTGTTCCTCATGAATGGTGGAGCCATCAGCTGGTGCAGCAAGCGGCAGGTGGTCGTGGCGACCTCGAGCACAGAAGCTGAGTACGTATCTCTCAGCTTTGGAGCCAAGGAAGCACTTTGGCTCCAACGTCTCATGGCAGAGATGAGTGGGAGTGCAGCAGTTCCAGTTCTTGTGCGCGTCGACAACGTGAGCGCAGTCGCACTCGCCAAGAATCCTGAGCACCATGCACGCACCAAGCACATTGACATCGCATATCATTTCATTAGGCACATGGTGCAGGAGGGTGCTATCAAGCTGGAGTTTAATCCAACCAGCATGCAGGTCGTTGATTTCTGCACCAAGCCAGTGACCCGTGAGAAGCAGCAGTTCTCATGAAGGCATGTGGATTCAGCCCACTCTGACTGCGGCAAAGTGGGAGATTATTGGGAAAGGAGCCATCAGGCTCAGTTTCAGGTCCACAGGAGCAAGTTCCAGGAAAGTACCAGATGCCTTCTCCGATCGCCAATCCAACCTCTTCATTGGAAAGATCAGGTGGCAAAATGTCTACGGTCCAAGTTTGAGGCCGATCCAATGGTCGAATTGGGAGATATGAATTTTCGAAGTTTCGGGGGTCATGGACCGTCAAAATCTGGTTGGGCATGGGTTATGGCTCCATGCCTTAGCCTCAGAAAACAAAAAGGGCAAGAGGTCCAGGGTCAAGACCTGATGGGAGAAATATCCAAAAAGGTCCTTGGTCTTAGGATTGCCTTGTCAGAGTGTGCTGACTTGGATAAAGGTACCTCTCCTTACTTTTTAGGTGAGGTGAGATCCTTGTGTGCTAGCCATGGACACATGGCGATTCTCCATGGGTTTGTGGGTTATGTGACCACTAGGAGTGTGCCATGAGAGCATTTTCTAGCTCTCTAGGTTGTGTGTGAGTGGTCAGCCTGATTGCTAGGCTGATTTCCTCCCTTGTGTGAGATTATGGACTCTAGTGTGTGAGCCTTAGCCTCCATGGCTAAGTGGTGTGGCTTGTGAGAGGGCTGACTTGCCCAAGCTCTAGCTCTATATGTACTCCATCATTTTGAGTGATTGAACAACCATTCTTCAGTATAAGTGATACCCTTCCAATCACACATGCTCGCTGCTCCAAGGCTTCCTCTCTCCTCAAGTTCCAACACATCCGAGGCCTCCTCAGAGGCCAGTGGCTCTTCTCTCCCAGCGACCCCTCTTAGGGAAGCAAAGCAGCACAAGCAGCCAGCACCAGCACCACTGCGACGCAGTGAGTGCCAAGCAAAGCCTGCGAAGCAGTACGACGGAGGGAAGGCCGAGTGGACTGGCCTGAGCTGGTCGTGCCTTGCGCAGGGAGAGCCGGCTACCATCGCCGAGGCTCTCTCGCGGCCGGACGCCGCTAAGTGGAAGGAGGCGATGGAGAGCATGCTCGCCTCCATCAAAGAGAACGGAACGTGGGAGCTGGTGGATAGACCACCAAACGTACACGTGGTGGGCGTGAAGTGGGTCTTACGCATAAAACGCAAGCAAGACAACAGCATTGACAAGTACAAGGCAAGGAACGTCGCGAAGGGGTTCTCGCAAAGAGCAGGGTCTGAATACGACGAGACCTACTCTCTTGTCGCGTCTTTCTCCTCCATCCGCACCTTGCTGGCTGTGGCTGCGGCGCGCAACATGGAAATCCACCAGATAGACGTCAAGACCGCCTTCCTCTACGGGAAGGTGGACAAGGAGATACTAATGGAGGTGTCCGAGGGTATCAAGGTAAAATCCGGGCAGGTGTGTTCCCTCATCAAGGCACTCTACGGGCTGAAACAGGTTCGAAGGATCTGGTACACGGAGATGGACAGCTTCATGGCTAGCATAGGCTTCTCGTACTGCCAGAACGATCCCAGCGTGTATGTGCGTGTGGATGACCAGGGGTTGTTGCTAGTAGCACTGTACGTGGATGACCTGATTCTGGCCTCCACCTCCATGAAGGCCATCAAGGCCCTCCAGGAGAAACTGCATGGACGGTTTCAGATGAAGGACATGGGCGAGCTCGAGTACTACTTGGGCATTGCTATACATCGTAACCGAGCTGTAGGCACCATCGAGCTCAACCAGACGAAGTACATCTCAGAGGTGCTTTGGCGCTACGGCATGGAAGACGCCAAACCCCTCAGCACTCCTCTCCCCACGAAATGCAATCTCACCTCCGCCCACTCCCCCAGCACGGAAGACGAGCGCAGCGAAATGCAGGATGTGCCATACCAGTTTGCGGTGGGTAGTATCATGTATGCCATGCTTGGCACGCGGCCGAACATCTCCTTTGCTGTGGGGCTAGTCAGTCGGTTCAAGGCCAACCTTGGGCCATTCCACTTGCAGGCCGTGAAGCGCATTTTGCGCTATCTCAACAAGACACGTCACATGGGGCTGTTGTACGGCGGCCTTCAAGGAACGGACCCTTTGCGCCTCAAGTGCTACACTGACGCAGATTTTGGAGGCAACGTGGATGAAAGGAAGTCCACCTCGGGTTTTGTGTGCCTTGTGAACGTCGGCGCTGTGTCGAGGGCCAGCCGCAAGAAAGAAATGTCTCCATCTCAACCGCAGAAGCTGAGTACGTGGCGCAGTGTGAGGTGTGCAAGGAGACGCAGTGGCTACGCAGCTTGCTCGCTGAGATACAGGCACCACAGAAGGAGGCCACGGTCGTCCACGTTGACAACCAGAGCGCGATGGACATCGCGTTCGAGGACACCCTCTCCCCGCGGACCAAGCACATCGACATCCGCTATCACTACACGCGCGACCTCGTCGCCAAGGGAGTGGTGGATCTATAGTACATCACGACCAAGCAGATTCTTGCGGACTTCTTGACGAAGCTGCTGGACAGTGACCCGTACATGGCAGGGACACGGGGCATCGGGATGGTCAGCGCAGCAGACGAGGGCTGAACGGGCGGCCTACTTCACAGGTAGCCGACATTGCTGGACCCATGGCCGCAGCAGGAATCTAGCCGCAGATGGACGCAGGTACAAAGGAGAGTTTGTTATCTTTTGTGTATGCCCCTGGTCTAATCAGCAGAAGATTTAGACTGGGTATACACTGCGCTTGTAGCGCAAGTCCTCCAGCGACATGCAAGAGAGGCTGAGAGAGACAAGGCATGCACTGCTCATCCTTGTGGAGTAAGTCCCCTTGGTCTACTCTTGGTAGTCTACCTGGTGTATGCTCCTTAGGACAACTTCTGACAGCCTAGTCGGTAAAGGCACCGTCTCGCAAGCGAGAGGTCCGGGGTCGAATGCCGCCAGGACCAAAATTTTCTTTGTGACTAAAAAGGGCCAAGGAAGCTTCCTAGAAGCCTCTAAGGTCCAAGGTGGATCAAGCGCCACTTGGCAGTCACAGAGGGTGCCATGTCATCAAAGCTGATGACACTGTCTAGGGTGGCCTTGGAGGGGAGGCCCCTCCAAGGAGCCACTAGGAGCACTGTCCAGAGACTATATAAGGCCTGTCATTTGCATGTGATTANGTGCATGCTCCTTAGGACAACTTCCTACAGCCTAGTGGGTGAAGGCATCGTCTCGCAAGCGAGAGGTCCGGGGTCGAATCCCGCCAGGACCAAAATTTTCTTTGTGACTAAAAAGGGCCAAGGAAGCTTCCTAGAAGCCTCTAAGGTCCAAGGTGGATCAAGCGCCACTTGGCAGTCACAGAGGGTGCCATGTCATCAAAGCTGATGACACTGTCTAGGGTGGCCTTGGAGGGGAGGCCCCTCCAAGGAGCCACTAGGAGCACTGTCCAGAGACTATATAAGGCCTGTCATTTGCATGTGATTAGATCATGATCTCTTACTCTTGAGACTTGGGAGAAAACTAATTCCTTGTTGGCCACCAAGAAAGAGGATAAAGAACAAATACAAGTGCACACTTTGGTCTGTAGCATTGCAAGTTGGGTGAGAGTTTGGAACACTCTCTGGCCACGGTTGGGACAAGCTAAGTGAACCTTTGAGTGTGGAAACACCACCCCGTGGGTGATCTCTACCTTGGTTGAAATACCAAGGGCGGTCGGCGGTTTGCCTGTCGGCGCCGTTTACTCTAAACCGTGGCCAAGTCCGAAGTGACACTCTATGGGTTGAAACAGGCTCCAAGGATGTAGCAGAAGGAGATGGATGGCAACATGGCCGCGCTCACCTTCACGCATTGCCAGAATGACCTTAGTACTTATGTGCGAGAGGATGAGCAAGACTTGATGCTGGTTGTACTGTACGTGGATGACCTGATCATCTACTCATTGTCGGACGAGCTGTTGAACAAGCTGAAGACAGATCTCAGCAATAGGTTCAACATGAAGGACATGGGTCCGCTTCAGTTCTATCTCAGGATAGCCGTCCACCGCAATCGAGTAACAGGCACTATCGAGTTGAACCAGACCAAGTACATCATAGAGGCCCTCAAGTGCTATAACATGGAGGATTGCAAGCCCATCAGCATACCCATGACAACTGACGTCAAGCTCTCCTCCTCCATGAGCCCCAGCACAGCAACAAACGGCGTGAGATAGAGAACATTCCCTTCCAGTCTGCTCTCGGCAACCTCATGTATGCCATGGTAGGAATACGCTTTGATATTTGCTATGGAGTGGGACAAAGGAGTAAGTTTGTGGCCAGTCCCGTGCCAAAGCACTGGCAAGCAGTCAAGCGCATCATGCGCCATCTATAGAAGATGCGACACATGGCACTCCAGTTGGGAGGCCAAGAAGGATCTGACCCGCTAGGAGTGGTCTGCTACATAAATGCCAAATGAGGAGGAAGAATCCATGAAAAAAAACTACCTTGGGCTTTGTGTGCCTCTTGAATGGTAGAACAGTCTCTTGGACAAGCAGAAAGTAAGACTGTGCCTCTCTTTCTACCGCTGAGGCAGAGTACATCGCTACGTGAGAAGCATGTAACAAGATGCCGTGACTGAGGCCAAGTCTGCTAAAGAGAGGAGAGATCTTACAGCTACAGGACAAAGGTGCAATGGAGAGTTTACCAACCTGATATGCTCCTTGTCCTGGGCTGGCATCTGGCATTGCAACGGGCAAAGGACAGACAAAACATGCACTGCTCCCTTGGAGTAAGTCTCCGAAGTCTGGTCCAGACAAGGCATGCACTACGCCTTTGGAGCAAGTCCCCTTGGTCTATGCTCTATGGTATAGCCAGCAAACACTACCTAGGAGAACTCCTTATGGCTGAGTCTCTAGAGCGAGAGGTCTGTGGGTTAAATACCAGCCCAGTGATTAATTCTCTTTGTGATGAAAAGGGGGACAGGAAGGTTTTAACAGACACCTTAGAATTTTCCAAGGTCCAACCAGGTAGCTGGCGTCACTTTGCAGTCACAAGTAACGCCATATAGGCAGGAGGGATGATGCAATCCAGATTGCCCCCAAAGTAGCTCATCCAAGGAGCCACTGTGCACCTAGGTAAGAGGCTGGCTCAAGGACTATAAAAAGCTATAAGGTACCTGTCATTCAGTAGAGTTCTTACCTTTGAGACTCCTACTAGAGTTGTCCGCCTGAGGTACACACTAAACAAGCATTGCTTGGTCTAAGCCCCAGCAGTCAGCTCCTTGCGCGAAAGTGACTTGGCGCTAAGGACATAATGCGAGGAAGTGATTCCTATGAATAGCTGAATGCGGAACCTTGGGTCAATGGGTGATATCATCTCATGTTTGGAAAACCAGGAAAAGTCAACGGGAGCCATTGTGTCGCAAGCCCTTTTTCTAGACCGTCGCCTCAGGCAAGTTGACAGTTCTGGTCCTTCTTGCACTTGAAGTATTTTTTCTTATAATTCCCCTCTTTCTGACAATAGAGGCATTTGCTATTCTTCTTTCCTCTCTGCTCTCCAGACTGCTGCTGCTGGTTACGTGAGACCATGGCCATAGAAACTACTCAACTGCTATTGGAACTTGAGGAGAGAGGGAGTCTTGGAGCAGCGAGCATGTGTGATTGGAAGGGCATCACTTGTGCTGAAGAATGGTTATTCAATCACTCAAAATGATGGAGTACATATAGATTTAGAGCTTGGGTAAGTCAGCCCTCTCACAAGCCATAGCACTTAGCTATGGAGGCTAAGGCTCACACACTAGAGTCCATAATTTCACACAAGGGAGGAAATCAGCCTAGCAATCAGGCTGACCACTCACACACGACCTAGAGAGCTAGAGAATGCTCTCATGGCACATTCCTAGTGGTCACATAACCCAAAATCCCATGGAGAATCGCCATGTGTCCATGGCTGGCACATAAAGATCTCACCTCACCTAAAAAGTAAGGAGAGGTACCTTTATCCTAGTCAGCACACTCTGACAAGGCAATCCTAAGACCAAGGACCTTTTTGGATATTTCTCCCATCAAGTCTTGACCCTTGACCTCTTGCCTTTTTCTTTTCTGAGGCTAAGGCATGGAGCCATCGCCCATGGTTACTCGGATATCGACAGTCGATGATCCCATAAACTACGAAAATTCATATCTCCCAATCCGACCGTTAGATCGGCCTCAAACTTGGACTGTAGATATTTTGCCACCTGATCTTTCTAATGGTGAAATTGGATTGACAATCTTAGCAGGCATGTGGTATTTTCCTGGAAGTTGCTCCTGTGGACTTGAAACTGAGCTGGATGATTCCTTTCCCAACAACTGCTGCTTCTGCTATTGCACTTTGCAGTATTGTGACGTACTTCTACCTACACTAGGTACCAGCAGATGAGGTCCAAGTCAAGAGTCCGATGGCACTTCAACGTCTTTCGCACCGGGACGTAGCTTGCAAAAAGTCCAATAGTAAGAGGAGGATGAAGCGTGTTTCTTCCACAGTGTTGCCGGCCCCCTTCAGCTGTTTTGCCAACTTCTTTGGCCTATCCAAGTACGCCTTCCTCCTTTCGTCATCCTACATTTTCAACGCCATCATCTTCTCCTCCAAAAGCATGAGGAATACAGGATCCCTGCTCTCATACTTTTTTGATAATGTATGCCAACCCTCTTTTGTGGTCGCCTTATCACTTACGTACTAAAGATGTGGATTGGAGATGTTGTTGACACGTAGCCAGTAGGAAGTTTATAAAGAATGGTTCAATTTGCATGTGCTACTTTTTGAATTTCACAAAGAAATGAGAGAGTTATGGTCATCACAAGACGATAGTCTTACTCAGAGCAAAGAGTATAGCCCTGGCCGACCTCCTCCTTAGCATAAATTTCAATCCGACTGTAAGATCTTTGTGATCTTGGACTTGTAGCAAAGTTTGTCCTTTAAAGTTGAAGATCCAGTGGTTGATTGTCAAATGTCATGAAGGTTTTTCCCTAACCCGTCACTCTCAAAGTGACAGCCTATACAGGTCGAAAGTGGTGGAAATTGGCTCTGATACCAAGTGTTGGAAGTAGAGGAGAGAGGAAGCCTTGGAGCAGCAAATATGTGGGACTGAGAGGGCATGAGTTGTGCTAAAGCATGGTTATTGAATCGCTCAAAATGATGCAATACACATAGAGATGAGGCTTGGGCTAGTCAGCCCTCACACAAGCCATACCACTTAGCTATGGAGGCTAAGGCTTACACACTAGAGTCCATAATCTCACAAAAGAATCTAGGACATTTTTGGATATTTCTTTCATCAGGTCTTGACCTTGGACCTCTTGCATTTTTTCTTTTCTCGGGATAAGGCATGGAGCCATCGCCCATGGTCATCTAGATACTGGCTGTCGATGACCCCACAAACTTTGAAAATTCATGTCTCCCAAGCCGACCGTTGGATCGGCCTGAAACTTGGTCCATGCACATTTTTCCTGATCTTTCCAATGGTGAAATCAGATTCATGATCAGAGTAGGCATCTGGTAGTTTCTCGCAACTTACTCTTGTGGGCCTGAAACTGAGGCGTATTGCTAGTTTCCTAACAATCTCTCACTCTCCCACAGTCGGACCAGGCTGTGTCTACATGCCTTTATGTAGACTTGCTGCTTTGCATGGATCACTAGCTTACTGTACAAATCAGCGACCTGCTTGCACATTGGAAAAAACTCCAGCTTGATAGTATCATCCTGCACCATATACCTAAGGAAGTGATATGCGATGTTAATGTTCTTTGTACGTGCATGGTATTGGAACTTGAGGATAGAGGGAGCCTTGGAGCAGCGAGCATGTATGATTGGAAGGGCATCACTTGTGCTGAAGAATGGTTGTTCAATCACTCAAAATGAAGGAGTACATATAGTGCTAAAGCTTGGGCAAGTCAGCCCTCTCACAAGCCACACAACTTAGCCATGGAGGCTAAGGCTCACACACTCTAGTCTGTGAGTCCATAATCTCACACAAGGGGGGAAATCAGCCTAGCAATCAGGCTGACTTCTCACACATGACCTAGAGAGCTAGAGAATGCTCTCATGGCACACTCCTAGTGGTCACATAACCCACAAACCCATGGAAAATCGCCATGTGTCCATGGCTAGCACACAAGGATCTCACCACACCTAAAAAGTAAGGAGAGGTACCTTTATCCTAGTCAGCACACTCAGACAAGGCAATCCTAAGACCAAGGACCTTTTCGGATATTTCTCCCATCAAGTCTTGACCCTTGACCTCTTGCCTTTTTCTTTTCTCAGGCTAAGGCATGGAGCCATCGCCCATGGTCACCCGGATATCGACGGTCGATGACACCACAAACTACGAACATTCATATCTCCCAATCCGAGCGTTACATCGGCCTCAAACTTGGACTGTAGATATTTTGCCACCTGATCTTTCTAATGGCAAAATTGGATTGACGATCGGAGCAGGCATCTGGTACTTTCCTGGAACTTGCTCCTGTGGACCTGAAACTGAGCCGGATGGTTTCTTTCCCAACAACTGCTGCTTCTGCTATTGCACTTTGGAGCATTGTGACGCACTTCTACCTGCACTAGGTACCAGCAGATGAGGTCCAAGTCAAGAGTCCGATGGCACTTCAACGTCTTTCGCACCGGGACGTAGCTTGCAAAAAGTCCATCAGTAAGAGGAGGATGAAGCGTGTTTCTTCCATAGTATTGCCGGTCCCTTTCAGCTGTTTTGTCAACTTTTTTGGCCTGTCCAAGTACGCCTCCCTCCTTTCGCCATCCTACATTTTCAACGCCATCATCTTCTCCTCCAAAAGCATGAGGAATACAGGATCCCTGCTCTCATACTTTTTTGATAATGTATGCCAATCCTCTTTTGTGGTAGCCCTGTCACTTACGTACTGAAGATGTGGATTGGAGATGTTGTTGACAAGCAGCCTGTAGGCCTGCTTGTTCTTCTTTTTCCACACCTCATATGCCTCTACTGTAGTTGTAGATAAATTTGCATCTGCTATACCTTGCTGCGGTCTCTTCCCCGTCACCATCTCTGTTGTGGTGATGCCTTTTGCCTATGGAGATGGAGGCCACTCGTCGCCGCTCACCACCTACCACAATTCCCTCTCCTCCAAAAAGAGGCACGCATGGATCTTCCTAAAAATGCAGTTGGCACATCCTTCCAGCCTTACCAAGGACTAGGCTGTTGTTACCACGCTTGTTGCTACTGTTATGAGCTTTTGTGATGTTGAGTGCTACCCTTGAGTGGTTACGCTACCCTTGCTTCTGCTATTGCTTCTGACAAAAAATGGATCATACTGGCCAACAGACTAGAAATTTGACAAAACTGAGTCAACCTCTGGAAAATTTAGCTCAATACCTTTGAGATTGACTCGTAAAACAGCAACATGGGATTTGCAGAGATAGGCCGTTCTGAAAATAGGATATGGTGCTACTACTAGTCCTGCTCACACCAGCCAGCTTGTAAACGATATTTCTCCCAAATGTACCAATGGAATGCAAGCACTAGTCGGAAGCTTATAAAGAATGGTTCAATTTGCATGTGCTACTTGTTGAATTTCACAAAGAAATGAGAGAGTTATGGTCATCACAAGGCGACAGTCTTACTCAGAGAAAAGAGTATTGCCCTGGCCGACCTCCTCTTTGTGATCTTGGACTTGTAGCAAAGTTTGTCCTTTAAACTTGAAGATCCAGTGGTTGATTGTCAAATGTCATGAAGGTTTTTCCCTAACCCGTCACTCTCAAAGTGACAGCCTATACTGGTCGAAAGTGGTGGAAATTGGCTCTGATACCAAGTGTTGAAAGTAGAGGGGAGAGGAAGCCTTGGAGTAGCAAATATGTGGGACCGAGAGGGCATGAGTTGTGCTAAAGCATGGTTATTGAATCGCTCAAAATGATGCAATACACATACAGCTAGGGCTTGGGCTAGTCAGCCCTCACACAAGCCATACCACTTAGCTATGGAGGCTAAGGCTTACACACTAGAGTCCATAATCTCACAAAAGAATCTAGGAGATTTTTGGATATTTCTTTCATCAGGTCACGACCTTTGACCTCTTTCATTTTTTCTTTTCTCGGGATAAGGCATGGAGCCATCGCCCATGGTCATCTAGATACTGGCTGTCGATGACCCCACAAACTTTGAAAATTCATATCTTCCAAGCCGACCGTTGGATCGGCCTGAAACTTGGTCCATGGACATTTTTCCTGATCTTTCCAATGGTGAAATCAGATTCATGATCAGAGTAGGTATCTGGTAGTTTCCCGCAACTTGCTCTTGTGGGCCTAAAACTAACGCATATTGCTAGTTTCCTAACAATCTCCCACTCTCCCACAGTCGGACCAGGCTGTGTCTACATGCCTTTATGTATACTTGCTGCTTTGCATGGATCACTAGCTTAGTGTACAAATCAGCGACCTGCTTGCACATTGGAAAAAACTCCAGCTTGATAGTATCCTCCTGCACCATGTACCTAAGGAAGTGATATGCGATGTTAATGTTCTTTGTACGTGCATGGTATTGGAACTTGAGGAGAGAGGGAGCCTTGGAGCAGCGAGTATGTGTGATTGGAAGGGCATCACTTGAGCTGAAGAATGGTTGTTCAATCACTCAAAATGATGGAGTTCATATAGTGCTAGAGCTTGGGCAAGTCAGCCCTCTCACAAGCCACACAACTTAGCCATGGAGGCTAAGGCTCACACACTCTAGTGTGTGAGTGCATGATCTCACACAAGGGGGGAAATCAGCCTAGCAATCAGGCTGACTTCTCACACTGGACCTAGAGAAATAGAAAATGCTCTCATGGCACACTCCTAGTGGTCACATAACCCACAAACCCATGGAGAATCGCCATGTGTCCATGGCTAGCACACAAGGATCTCACCTCACCTAAAATGTAAGCAGAGGTACCTTTATCCTAGTCAGCACACTCTGACAAGGCAATCCTAAGACCAAGGACCTTTTTGGATATTTCTCCCATTAGGTCTTGACCCTGGACCTCTTGCCTTTTTCTTTTCTCAGGGTAAGGCATGGAGCCATCACCCATGCCCACCCAGACATCGACGTTCCATGACCTCCGAAATTTCGAAAATTCATATCTCTCAATCTGACCGTTGGATCGGCCTAAAAGATAGACTGCAGATGTTTTGCCACCTGATCTTTCCAATGATGAATTCCGATTGACGATCGGAGCATGCATCTGGTACTTTCCTGGAACTTGCTCCAGTGGACCTGAAACCGAGCAAGATGGCTCCTTTCCCAACAATCTCCCATCTTGCCGCAGTCAGAGTGGATTGAGTCCACATGCCTTCATGCAGAACTACTGCTTCTTGCGGGTCACTGGCTTGGTACAGAAATCAGCGACCTGCTTACTTGTTGGAGTAAACTCTAGCTTGATAGCACCGACCTGCACCATGTACCTGATGAAATTATATGCGATGTCAATGTGCTTGGTACGTGCATGGTTCTCAGGATTCTTGGCGAGAGCGATTGCGCTCTGGTTGTCGACGCGTACAGGAACAGGAATTGCTTCACTCCCACTCATCTCTGCCATGAGACGCTGAAGCCAAACTGCTTCCTTGGCTCCAAAGCTGAGAGAGACGTACTCAGCTTCTGTGCTCGAGTTGGCCACGACCACTTGCCGCTTGCTGCACCAGCTGATGGCTCCTTCATTTATGAGAAACACATGTCCAGAAATGGACTTGCGGGTCTCAGGATTTGAATCCCAATTTGCATCTGTGTAGCCCATGACACTGTTATCGTTGCCGTTGTAGGTGATGCCGACGTTGATGGTTTCAGCAAGGTAGCGGAAGACCCGCTTCACTGCATTCTGGTGCTCCGGTCCGAGACTAGCCATGTGCTGGCTCACAGCGCTCACAGCCTGTGCGAAGTCCGGTCTGGTTGCCAGCATCAGGTACATGAGACTGCCGACGGCGCTCTGGTACTTCTGTCGCTCGGTTGCATCTGCTTCTCCACTGAAGTTAACGAGGTACTGTCGCGTCTCCAGCGGTGTACCGATAGGTTTGGCCTCTGTCATGCCAAACCGCTGCAAAACATCCTTGATATAGCGGCTCTACGACAGCGAGAGAGAGTGTGACTTACGGTCACGCGTGATCTGGATGCCGAGGAAGTATGACAGCTCCCCGAGATCAGACATCTGGAAGCGCTCCTGCATGGCCTCCTTGAAATCCTGTTGTGCAGACATGCTGTTGGAAAGGAGGAGCATGTCATCTACATAGACAATGATGATGAGGATCTCATGCTCATGCTGCCAGCGATATACGCTGTAGTAACACTCGCTACGCTCAAACCCCATGCACTACAACGCCGCATCCAACTTCTGGTTCCAAGTACGCGACGCTTCCTTGAGGTCGTATAGCGACTTCAG
>SZWC01000791.1:117433-133605 GCA_023375785.1 Penium margaritaceum | reverse complement strand
GGAAGTATGACAGCTCCCCGAGATCAGACATCTGGAAGCGCTCCTGCATGGCCTCCTTGAAATCCTGTTGTGCAGACATGCTGTTGGAAAGGAGGAGCATGTCATCTACATAGACAATGATGATGAGGATCTCATGCTCATGCTGCCAGCGATATACGCTGTAGTAACACTCGCTACGCTCAAACCCCATGCACTACAACGCCGCATCCAACTTCTGGTTCCAAGTACGCGACGCTTCCTTGAGGTCGTATAGCGACTTCAGCAGCTTGCAAACCAGGTGCTCCTGGCCATCCATGACGAACCCCTCCGGCTGCTCCATGTAAATCTCCTCCTCCAAGTCACCATTCAAGAATGCCGTCTTGACATCCATGTGGTGAACCTCGAAGTCCTCCGCTGCTACATTAGAGAGGAGCGTGCGCACAGAGGCAAACTTTGCAACAGGGGCAAAAATTTCCGTGTAGTTGATGCCCTCCTGCTGCGAGTAGCCCTTGGTGACCAGCCTCGCCTTGTACTTTCCCAGGTTACCATCTGCTCCCCGCTTCTTCTCGAAGACCCACTTGCATTTGATCACCTTACGTCCAGGTGGACACTCAGTCAGCTCCCACATGCTGTTGTCCAGCTACGACTATATCTCCTGCTGCACGGCTCGCGCCCAATCTGCTGCATCCGGTGCTGCTATGGCCTCTTTGTATGACGTTGGGTCATCTGAATCTGCTGTAACTGGACCGTTCATCTGTTCTGGTTGCTGTAGCATTCAGAAATGGCCGCGCTCACCAGGCTTGCAACGCACCCTAAGAGCGTATGTGCGACCTGGTACTGGAGCGTTAGCGGGCAGCGCGCGCGATGCTGCTGGCATAACTGCTACTGCTGGTGGTGCTACATCTCCCTCCTCTGCTTCTGCCGATGAGGCTGTTGTATCTGCGGGATCAGACATGGGAGAGTAGAGTGATTCTCCCACTGTCACAGAAGAGGAAGGATCGGGAGAGACTGGGTTTGGAAGGATTTTTGCTCCAACTCTCTCGTTAGCTGCTGGTTCTGCTGCCTCTTCACAGACAATGTTGGTGCCCTTGACGTTGCTCTCGTTGAAGACGACATCTTTGGAGATGATGACGTGGCCTGTATCCCTTTCGTAGAGGCGATAGGCCTTGCTTGCCACGTCGTAGCTAATCATCAGTATCTGCGCACTTCTTGCGTCCCATTTCTGTCGTTTTTCCTTGGGCACGTGCATGTGCGCCAGGCTGCCAAATGCTCGGAGATGACCCACGCTTGGTTTCTTGCCGAACCACGCCTTGCACGGCGTCATCTGCTCAGCGCCTTTGTTGGACTACGGTTCTTGATGTAGACCGCAGTGCTCACAGCTTCAGCCCATAAGTCGTAAGTCAGCCGAGCCGCGTGTAGCATGGAGCACGCCGACTCCACAATGGTACGGTTGGCGAGTTCTGCTACACCATTCTGTTACGGCGAGTACGGCGCGGTACGCTGCGCCTTGATGCCAGCTACTGCGAGGTAGTCCTGGAAATCCTTCTTGAGGTACTCTCCACCGCGCTAGCTGCGCAGCGCTTTGATTTTCTTGCCAGTCTGGTTCTCCACCATGGCCTTGAACTCCTTGAACTTGTCAAAGCAGTGGTCCTTGGAAGGAAGGAAGTACACAGTAGTGTAATTGCTGAAATCATCAATGAAGGTCAGGAAATACCTAGAGTCTCCAAAGCTCTGGGTCTGCATCGGTCCGCACAAGTCCGTGTGGACTAGCTCCAACACCTCCTTTGCACACTCCCGTGCTCCAGAGAATGCCTCGCAGTGCTACTTCCCCTCCAAACAGTCGATGCATAACTGCTGCTCAAAGTTAGAGATGGTAAATAGGTCACCCACCATTTGCTTTGCTTGAAGCTGTTGCAAGGCGTGCATGTCGATGTGGCCGTAGCGTGCATGCCAGATCTCGCCATCTGTCGCCTGCACCACTGCTGCAAGACTCTACTCACGCGGGATCTTGGTCGCCCCCAGCAGGCGGTACATGTCGCCCTCCTTCACCGACCAAGCCAACGCCTCTCATGTATCCTTGTTGAGGATGTAGCCATAGTCATCATCGAAGACAATGCGCAGTCCTGTGTTTGTAAGAGAGGAGACTAAGAGGAGGTTGAATGCAACATCAGGTACATAGAGCATGCCATGGAACACTCCCACTTCAATGCCACGTGGAGTCTCCAATCACATCTCCATAATCCCAATCCCCTTAGTATACACCACCTGATCATCACCCATAGCAATAGGACGGGGAGGGATGGACAGCAGCTGCGTAAACCACTCCTTGTGATATGTAAGGCTCTTGGTACATCCTGAGCCCTTGTACCATGCGAGATCCGCTTTCCCCGCCTGCGACATTTCAGACTTCGCCATGAAGAAACGGTCGCGCACCTCCTTGGCCACATTCATGTTGCCAAAGTGGCGCACGCCCACCTGATTTTGCTGCTGCTACTGCTGCTGACGCTGCTGTGACTACTGCTGTTGCTGCTGCTGCTTTTGCTTGTGCTGCTGCGATGACTGCTACTGCTGCTGCTCCTTCTGGTCCCTCTTGAGCTTGAAATACTCCTTTTTGTAGTCTCCTTTTTTCTGGTAGTAGTGGCATTTGCCTTTCTTTCTGCCTTTCTGCTGCCAAGACTACTGTTGATGCTGCTGGTTGCGTGAGCACGTGGCCACAAAAGCTGCTTCACTGCTGTCGCCGCCATTGCGCTTTGCTGTATTGCGACGCAATTCCACCTACACCAGGTGTGTGCAGATGAAGTCGAGGTCGAGAGTTGGCTGGCACTCAAGCGTCTCACGTACCGTGTTGTATCTGGTTGGAATTCCCCTCAGCAAGAGGAGGATGAAACGTATCTCTTCCACAGGATTGGCGGCCGCTCTCAGCTGCTTCGCCAGCTCCTTTGCCCTGTCTCGATACGCCTGCATCCCTGCACCACTCTTCCTTTCGCGCCATCATCTTTTCCTCCAAAAGCATGAGGAATGCATGATCCTTACTCTCATACTTCTTGCACAACGTGTCCCATGCCTCCTTTGCAGTAGCCTTGGCACTCACGTACTGAAGATGTGGGTTGGAGATGGTGTTAACAAGCAACCTGTAGGCCTGCCTGTCCTTTTTCTTCCACTCCTCATACGTCGCTGGTACACCTAGAGAAGAACCCGCATCAGCTGCACCCTTTTGCGGCGTCTTCCCCGCCACCACCTGCACTGCGGTGATGCCTTTTGCTTGTGGAACTAGAGCCGGCTCGTCGCCGCTCACCACCTCCCACAAGCCCCTCTCCTCCAGAAGGAGGCGGGTACAAATCTTCCAAAATGTGAAGTTTGCGCGTCCTTCCAGCCTCTCCAAAGGCTAAGCTGCTGTAACAACGCCAGCTGCTGCCATTTTGAGCCTTGGTGATGCTCAACGCTACCCTTGGATGGCGGCGCTACCCCTCCTGCTGCTGCTTCTGTTGCTGCTTCTGCCAGAAATCTGTCTAACAGAATTTGGACTCTAGATGCCAGCAGACTGGAATTTGGATAAATGGAGCCCACCACTGAAAATTTCAGCTCAAAAAATTTTAGATCGATCCATAAAACAGGGTCATCAACAGGGGATTTTGAAAGATATGCCCTCTTGAAAATAGGGTATGCTTCTACTCCTACTCCAACTCAGACCAGCCAGCTTGTAAGCGGCGTTTCTCCCAAACGAATCTATGGAATGTAAATATTTTTACACCGATGGAGAGTTTAGAAAAAATACTACAATTCGCATATGCCTTTGTTTAAATTTGACAAGGAAACGAGAGAGTTATGGTCATCACAAGGCGACAGTCTTACTCATACAAAAGAGTGTAGCCCTCGCCGACCTCGTTTTGAGCATAACTCTTAATCCGACCATTGGATCTTTGCAATCTTGGCCTCGTTGAAAAGCTTGTCTTTGGAACTCGACGATCTTGTGGTTGATTGTCAAATCTGGTGAAGGTTTCATCCCAACCTGACACTCTCAAAGTGACGGCCTGTACTGGCTGAAAGTGGCAGAACTTGGCTCTGATACCAAATATTGGAACTTGAGGAGAGAGGGAGCCTTGGAGCACCGAGCATGTGTGATTGGAAGGGCATCACTTGTGCTGAAAAATGGTTATTCAATCACTCAAAATGATGGAGTACATATAGTGCTAGAGCTTGGGCAAGTCAGCCCTCTCACAAGCTACACCACTTAGCCATGGAGGCTAAGGCTCACACAATAGAGTCCATAATCTCACACAAGGGGGGAAATCAGCCTACCAATCAGGGTGACCACTCACACATGACCTAGAGAGCTAGAGAATGCTCTCATGGCACACTCCTAGTGATCACATAACCCACAAACCCATGGAAAATCGCCATGTATCCATGGCTAGCACACAAGGATCTCACCTCACCTAAAAAGTAAGGAGAGGTACCTTTATCCTAGTCAGCACACTCTGACAAGGCAATCCTAAGACCAAGGACCTTTTTGGATATTTCTCCCATCAAGTCTTGACCCTTGACCTCTTGCCTTTTTCTTTTCTCAGGCTAAGGCATGGAGCCATCGCCCATGGTCACCCGGATATCGACGGTCGATGACNTGCTCTCATGGCACACTCCTAGTGGTCACATAACCCACAAACCCATGGAGAATCGCCATGTGTCCATGGCTAGCACACAAGGATCTCACCTCACCTAAAAAGTAAGGAGAGGTACCTTTATCCTAGTCAGCACACTCTGACAAGGCAATCCTAAGACCAAGGACCTTTTTGGATATTTCTCCCATCAAGTCTTGACCCTTGACCTCTTGCCTTTTTCTTTTCTCAGGCTAAGGCATGGAGCCATCGCCCATGGTCACCCGGATATCGACGGTCGATGACACCATAAACTACGAAAATTCATATCTCCTAATCCGACCGTTAGATCGGCCTCAAACTTGGACTGTAGATATATTGCTACCTGATCTTTCTAATGGCAAAGTTGGATTGACAATCGGAGCAGGCATCTGGTACTTTCCTGGAACTTGCTCCTGTGGACCTGAAACTGAGTCGGATGGTTCCTTTCGGAACAACTGCTGCTTCTGCTATTGCACTTTGCAGTATTGTGACACACTTCTACCTACACTAGGTACCAGCAGATGAGGTCCAAGTCAAGAGTCCGATGGCTCTTCAACGTCTTTCGCACCGGGATGTACCTTGCAAAAAGTCCACCAGGAAGAGGAGGATGAAGCGTGTTTCTTCCACAGTGTTGCCGGCCCCTTTCAGCTGTTTTGCCAACTTTTTTGGCCAGTCCAAGTACGCCTCCCTCCTTTCGCCATCCTACATTTTCAACGCCATCATCTTCTCCTCCAAAAGCATGAGGAATACAGGATCCCTGCTCTCATACTTTTTTGATAATGTATGCCAATCCTCTTTTGTGGTAGCCTTGTCACTTACGTACTGAAGATGAGGATTGGAGATGTTGTCGAAAAGCAGCCTCTAGGCGTGCTTGTTCTTCTTCTTCCACTCCTCATATGCCTCTACTCCAGTTGTAGATAAACTTGCATCTGCTATACCTTACTGCGGTCTCTTCCCCGTCACCATCTCTGTTGTAGTGATGCCTTTTGCCTATAGAGATGGAGGCCACTCGTCGCCGCTCACCACCTACCACAATTCCCTCTCCTCCAAAAGGAGGTAGGTATGGATCTTCCTAAAAATGCAGTTGGCACATCCTTCCAGCCTTACCAAGGACTAGGCTGTTGTTACCACGCTTGTTGCTACTGTTTTGAGCTTTTGTGATGTTGAGTGCTACCCTTGAGTGGTTACGCTACCCCTGCTTCTGCTACTGTTTCTGACAAAAAATGGATCATACAGGCCAAGAGACTAGAAATTTGACAAAACTGAGTCGACCTCTGGAAAATTTAGCTCAATACCTTTGAGATTGACTTGTAAAACGGTAACATGGGATTTGCAGAGATAGGCCGTTCTGAAAATAGGATATGGTGCTACTCCTAGTCCAACTCACACCAGCCAGCTTGTAAACAATACTTCTCCCAAATGTACCAATGGAATGCAAATATGTTTGCACTAGTCAGAAGCTTATAAAGAATGGTTCAATTTGCATGTGCTACTTTTTGAAGTTCACAAAGAAATGAGAGAGTTATGGTCATCACAAGGCGATAGTCTTACTCAGAGCAAAGAGTATAGCCCTGGCCGACCTCCTCCTTAGCATGAATTTCAATCCGACTGTAATATCTTTGTGATCTTGGACTTGTAGCAAGCTTTGTCCTTTTAACTTGAAGATCCAGTGGTTGATTGTCAAATGTCATGAAGGTTTTTCCCTAACCCGTCACTCTCAAAGTGACAGCCTATACAGGTCGAAAGTGGTCGAAATTGGCTCTGATACCAAGTGTTGGAAGTAGAGGAGAGAGGAAGCCTTGGAGCAGCAAATATGTGGGACCGAGAGGGCATGAGTTGTGCTAAAGCATGGTTATTGAATCGCCCAAAATGATGCAATACACATAGAGCTAGGGCTTGGGCTTGTCAGCCCTCACACAAGCCATACCACTTAGCTATGGAGGCTAAGGCTTACACACTAGAGTCCATAATCTCACAAAAGAATCTAGGACATTTTTGGATATTTCTTTCATCAGGTCTTGACCTTGGACCTCTTGCATTTTTTCTTTTCTCGGGATAAGGCATGGAGCCATCGCCCATGGTCATCTAGATACTGGCTGTCGATGACCCCACAAACTTTGAAAATTCATATCTTCCAAGCCAACCGTTGGATCGGCCTGAAACTTGGTCCATGCACATTTTTCCTGATCTTTCCAATGGTGAAATCAGATTCATGATCAGAGTAGGCATCTGGTAGTTTCCTGCAACTTGTTCTTGTGGGCCTGAAACTGATGCGTATTGCTAGTTTCCTAACAATCTCCCACTCCCCCACAGTCGGACCAGGCTGTGTCTACATGCCTTTATGTATAATTGCTGCTTTGCATGGATCACTAACTTAGTGTACAAGTCAGCGACCTGCTTGCACATTGGAAAAAACTCCAGCTTGATAGTATCCTCCTGCACCATGTACCTAAGGAAGTGATATGCGATGTTAATGTTCTTTGTACGTGCATGGTATTGGAACTTGAGGAGAGAGGGAGCCTTGGAGCAGCGAGCATGTGTGATTGGAAGGGCATCACTTGAGCTGAAGAATGGTTGTTCAATCACTCAAAATGTTGGAGTACATATAGTGCTAGAACTTGGGCAAGTCAGCCCTCTCACAAGCCAAACCACTTAGCCATGGAGGCTAAGGCTCACACACTCTAGTGTGTGAGTGCATAATCTCACACAAGGGGGGAAATCAGCCTAGCAATCAGACTGACTTCTCACACTGGACCTAGAGAAATAGAAAATGCTCTCATGGCACACTCCTAGTGGTCACATAACCCACAAACCCATGGAGAATCGCCATGTGTCCATGGCTAGCACACAAGGATCTCACCTCACCTAAAAAGTAAGGAGAGGTACCTTTATCCTAGTTAGCACACTCAGACAAGGCAATCCTAAGACCAAGGACCTTTTTGGATATTTCTCCCATTAGGTCTTGACCCTGGACCTCTTGCCTTTTTCTTTTCTCAGGGTAAGGCATGNGACCACTCACACACGACCTAGAGAGCTAGAGAATGCTCTCATGGCACACTCCTAGTGGTCACATAACCCACAAACCCATGGAGAATCGCCATGTGTCCATGGCTAGCACACAAGGATCTCACCTCACCTAAAAAGTAAGGAGAGGTACCTTTATCCTAGTTAGCACACTCAGACAAGGCAATCCTAAGACCAAGGACCTTTTTGGATATTTCTCCCATTAGGTCTTGACCCTGGACCTCCTGCCTTTTTCTTTTCTCAGGTTAAGGCATGGAGCCATCACCCATGCCCACCCAGACATCAACGTTCCATGACCTCCGAAACTTCGAAAATTCATATCTCCCAATCTGACCGTTGGATCCGCCTAAAAGATAGACTGCAGATGTTTTGCCACCTGATCTTTCCAATGATGAATTCTGATTGACGATCAGAGCATGCATCTGGTACTTTCCTGGAACTTACTCAAGTGGACCTGAAACCGAGCAAGATGGCTCCTTTCCCAACAATCTCCCACTTTGCCGCAGTCAAAGTGGGTTGAGGCCACATGCCTCCATGCAGAACTATTACTTCTTGCGGGTCACTGGCTTGGTACAAAAATCAGCGACCTGCTTACTTGTTGGAGTAAACTCTAGCTTGATAGCACCGTCCTGCACCATGTACCTGATGAAATTATATGCGATGTCAATGTGCTTGGTACGTGCATGGTTCTCAGGATTCTTGGCGAGAGCGATTGCGCTCTGGTTGTCGACGCGTACAGGAACAGGAACTGCTTCACTCCCACTCATCTCTGCCATGAGACGCTGAAGCCAAACTGCTTCCTTGGCTCCAAAGCTAAGAGAGACGTACTCAGCTTCTCTGCTCTAGTTGGCCACAAACACTTGCCGCTTGCTGCACCAGCTGATGGCTCCTTCATTCATGGGAAACACATGTCCAGAGATGGACTTGTGGGTCTCAGGATTTGAATCCCAATTTGCATGTGTGTAGCCCATGACACTGTTATCGTTGCCGTTGTAGGTGATGCAGACGTTGATGGTTTCAGCAAGGTAGCGGAAGACCCGCTTCACTGCATTCTGGTGCTCCGGTCCGGGACTAGCCATGTGCTTGCTCACAGCGCTCACAGCCTATGCGAAGTCCAGTCTGGTTGCCAGCATCAGGTACATGAGACTGCCGACGGCGCTCTGGTACTTCTGTCACTCGGCTGCATCTGCTTCTCCACTAAAGCTAACGAGGTATTGTCGCGTCTCCAGCGGTGTGCCAATAGGTTTGGCCTCTGCCATGCCAAACCGCTGCAAAACATCCTTGATATAGCGGCTCTACTACAGTGAGAGAGAGTGTGACTTGCGGTCACGCGTGATCTGGATGCCGAGGAAGTATGACACCTCCCCGAGATCAGACATCAGGAAGCGCTCCTGCATGGCCTCCTTGAAATCCTGTTGTGCAGACATGCTGTTGGAAAGGAGGAGCATGTCATCCACATAGATAATGATGATGAGGATCTCATGCCCATGCTGCCAGCGATATACGCTGTAGTCACACTCGCTACGCTCAAACCCCATGCACTACAACGCCGCATCCAACTTCTGGTTCCAAGTACGCGACGCTTCCTTGAGGTCGTATAGCGACTTCAGTAGCTTGCAAACCAGGTGCTCCTGGCCATCCATGACAAACCCCTCCGGCTGCTCCATGTAAATCTCCTCCTCCAAGTCACCATTCAAGAATGTCGTCTTGACATCCATGTGGTGAACCTCGAAGTCCTCCGCTGCTACATTAGAGAGGAGCGTGCGCACAGAGGCAAACTTTGCAACAGGGGCAAAAATTTCCGTGTAGTTGATGCCCTCCTGCTGCGAGTAGCCCTTGGTGACCAGCCTCGCCTTGTACTTTCCCAGGTTACCATCTCCTCCCCGCTTCTTCTTGAAGACCCACTTGCATTTGATCACCTTACGTCCAGGTGGACACTCAGTCAGCTCCCACATGCTGTTGTCCAGCTACGACTGTATCTCCTGCTGCACGGCTTGCGCCCAATCTGCTGCATCCGGTGCAGCCATGGCCTCTTTGTATGACGTTAGCTCATCTGAATTTGCTATAACTGGACCGTTCATCTGTTCTGGTTTTTGTAGCATTCAGAAATGGCCGCGCTCACCATGCTTGTAACGCACCCTAAGAGCGTACCTACGACCTGGTACTGGAGCGTTAGTGGGCAGCGCGCGCGATGCTGCTGGCACAACTGCTACTACTGGTGGTGCTACATCTCCCTCCTCTGCTTCTGCCGATGAGGCTGTTGTATCTGCGGGATCAGACATGGGAGAGTAGAGTGATTCTCCCACTGTCACAGTAGAGGAAGGATCGGGAGAGACTGGGTTTGGAAGGATTTTTGCTCCAACTCTCTCGTTAGCTACTGGTTCTGCTGCCTCTTCACTGACAATGTTGGTGCCCTTGACGTAGCTCTCGTTGAAGAAGACATCTTTGGAGATGATGACGTGGCGATAGGCCTTGCTTGCCACGTCGTAGCTAATCATCAGTATTTGCGCACTTCTTGCGTCCCATTTCTGCCGTTTTTCCTTGGGTACGTGCATGTGCGCTAGGTTGCCAAATGCTCGGAGATGACCCACGCTCGGTTTCTTGCCGAACCACGCCTTGCACGGCGTCATCTGCTCAGCGCCTTTGTTGGACTACGGCTCTTGATGTAGACCGTAGTGCTCACGGCTTCAGCCCATAAGTCGTAAGTCAGCCGAGCCGCGTGCAGCATGGAGCACGCCGACTCCACAATGGTACGGTTGGCACGTTCTGCTACACCGTTCTGTTACGACGAGTACGGCGCGGTACGCTGCGCCTTGATGCCAGCTACTGCGAGGTTGTCCTGGAAATCCTTGCTGAGGTACTCTCCACCGTGCTAGCTGCGCTGCGTTTTGATTTTCTTGCCAGTCTGGTTCTCCACCATGGCCTTGAACTCCTTGAACTTGTCAAAGCAGTGGTCCTTGGAAGGAAGGAAGTACACAGCAATGTAATGGCTGAAATCATCCATGAAGGTCAGGAAATACGTAGAGTCTCCAAAGCTCTAGGTCTGCATCGGTCCGCACAAGTCCGTGTGGACTAGCTCCAACACCTCCTTTGCACGCTCCCCTGCTCCAGAGAATGCCTCGCAATGCTATTTCCCCTCCAAACAGTCGATGCATAACTGCTGCTCAAAGTTAGAGATGGTAAATAGGTCACGCACCATTTGCTTTGCTTGAAGCTGCTGCAAGGCGTGCATGCCAATGTGGCCGTAGCGTGCATGCCAGATCTCGCCATCTGTCGCCTGCACCACTGCTGCAAGACTATACTCACGCGGGATCTTGGTCGCCCCCAGCAGGCTGTACATGTCGCCCTCCTTCACCGACCAAGCCAACGCCTCTCATGTATCCTTGTTGAGGATGTAGCCATAGTCATCATCGAAGACAATGCGCAGTCCTGTGTTTGTAAGAGAGGAGACTAAGAGGAGGTTGAATGCAGCATCAGGTACATAGAGCATGCCATGGAACACTCCCACTTCAATGCCACGTGGAGTCTCCAACCACATCTCCATAATCCCAATCCCCTTAGTATACACCACCCGATCATCACCCATAGCAATAGGACGGGGAGGGATGGACAGCAGCTGCGTAAACCACTCCTTGTGATATGTGAGGCTCTTGGTACATCCTGAGCCCTTGTACAATGCGAGATCCGCTTTCTCCGCCTGCGACATTTCAGACTTTGCCATGAAGAGACGGTCGCGCACCTCCTTGGCCAGATTCATGTTGCGAAAGTGGCGCACACCAGCCTGATTTTGCTGCTGCTGCTACTGCTGCTGACGCTGCTGTGACTACTGCTGTTGCTGCTGCTGCTTTTGCTGCTGCTGTTGCGATGACTGCTGCTGCTGCTGCTCCTTTTGGTCCCTCTTGAGCTTGAAATACTCCTTTTTGTAGTGTCCCTTTTCTTGGCAGTAGTGGCATTTTCCTTTCTTTCTGCCTTTCTGCTGCCCAGACTACTTTTGCTGCTGCTGGTTGCGTGAGCACGTGGCCACAAAAGCTACTTCACTGCTGCCGCCGCCATTGTGCTTTGCTATATTGCGACGCAATTTCACCTGCACCAGGTGTGTGCAGATGAAGTCGAGGTCGAGAGTTGGCTGGCACTCCAGCGTCTCACGCACCGTGTTGTATCTGGTTGGAATTCCCCTCAGCAAGAGGAGGATGAAGCGTGTCTCTTCTACAAGATTGGCGGCCGCTCTCAGCTGCTTCGCCAGCTCCTTTGCCCTATCTCGATACGCCTCCATCCCTTCACAACTCTACCTTTTCGCGCCATCATCTTTTCCTCCAAAAGCATGAGGAATGCATGATCCTTACTCTCATTCTTCTTACACAACGTGTCCCATCCCTCCTTTGCAGTAGCCTTGTCATTCACGTACTGAAGATGCGGGTTGGAGATGGTGTTCACAAGCAACCTGTAGGCCTGCCTGTCCTTTTTTTTTCCACTTCTCATACGTTGCTGGTCCACCTACAGAAGAGCCCGCATCAGCTGCACCCTTTTGCGGCGTCTTCCCCGCCAGCAACTGCGCTGCGCTCATGCCTTTTGCTTGTGGAACTGGAGCCGGCTCGTCGCCGCTCACCACCTCCCACAAGCCCCTCTCCTCCAGAAGGAGGCGGGTACGGATCTTCCAAAATGTGAAGTTTGCGCGTCCTTCCAGCCTCTCCAAAGGCTAAGCTGCTGTAATAATGCCAACTGCTGCCATTTTGAGCCTTGGTCATGCTCAGCGCTACCCTTGGATGGCGGCGCTACCCCTGCTTCTGCTGTTGCTTCTGATTCTGCTTCTGCAAGAAATCTGTCTAACAAAATTTGGACTCTAGATGCCAGCAGACTGGAATTTGGATAAATGGAGTCCACCACTGAAAAACTCAGCTCAAAGCATTTCAGATCGATCCATAAAACAGGGTCATCAACGGGGGATTTTGAAAGATATGCCCTCTTGAAATCAGGGTATGCTTCTACTCCTACAACAACTCAGACCAGCCAGCTTGTAAGCGGCTTTTCTCCGAAAGGAATCTATGGAATGTAAATATTTTTACACCAATGGAAAGCTTAGGAAAAATACTACAATTCGCATGCGCCACAATTTAAACTTGACAAGGAAACAAGAGAGTTATGGTCATCACAAGGCGACAGTCTTACTCATACAGAAGAGTGTAGTCCTGGCCGACCTCGTTTTGAGCATAACTCTCAATCTGACCATTGGATCTTTGCAATCTTGGCCTCGTTGAAAACTCCTGGGGCTCAGAGCAATCAATGCTTCTCTAGTATCTGCCTCTGGTGGACAACTCTGTGATGAGTCTCAAAGGTAAGAACTGTACTAAATGATAGGCAACTAAGAGGTTCTTATTGTCCTAAAGCCAGCCTCTAGCCTAGGCACGTAGTGGCTCCTTGGATAAGCCATATTGGGGGCAATCTGGATTGCATTATTCTCCTTATCTACATGGCGCTCCCTGTGACTGCCAACTGGCGCCAACCACCAGGAAGGACCTTGGAATGTTCTAAGATGTCTCTTAGAACTTTCCTGTTCCTCTTTTAGTCACAAAGAAATCTTGACGTCCATCTGGTGGACCACGAGATGTTTTGCAGTAGGGATGCCCAACATGGATCTGATTGAGGCAAAGGTAATGACAGGTGCGAAGTTCTCCTCGTACTCTTATCTTGCACACTGGGACAACGCCTTTGCCACAACTCTTGCCTAGTACTTGTCGATAGTACCATCCTGCATGAACGTTTTCTGGAGTACCCACCACATGCGCGTTTCTGAGCCTGTGAACCAGAATCCATATTCCGTTCTCTTCAATGGATGTGAATTTGCTATCCACTGCCTCCTTCTAGTCAGCTGCATGTGGCATGTTCATAGACTCCGTTACGGTCAGAAGTACTTCCTGAGCCAAGCATGACCAACTGATTCTGGTCCATTCCGTACTCTCAGCATCGTCCATAGGCGAAGATTTCTTCACGCGCATACTACACCGTAGTGTTGCTGATGGTGCTTCAAGGCTTAGTTGCTTCTGTTGCTCTTACGCTGCCAGTGATGCGTTGTTTGAGGAAGAGCCACTAGCCTCAGAGTCTGACTCAGAGGCCTCAAACGACTCAGACTCAATGTCAGCGTCCGTCGCTATGTCAGCCTGTACAACCACTCTCCCCACAACACCATCCTTCACTGGCACCATCTACCAGTTTTCTGGAGCCTGTTCACCTGACTCGAGCAACACAATCCACTCTCTTGATTCTTTAGCATGAAAAGGATCCAGCGACTCTCCCTCGCCGGGCGTCGTTTCATCAAAATGGATATTCTGGCTCCTGATAAGCTTTCCAGCCGCTTTGTCCAATAGCCACTACGCCTTGTGTGCAGTGGCGTATCCGACCATTACACACTTACGAGCGTGTGCATCCAGCTTGCCACCTTCTTCTCCTGCTTGGACCTTTGCCCAGGCAGTACAGCCAAAGACCCTTAAGTGTGAGACATCTGGTTTCTTTCCTGACCAAGCTTCGTGTGGCGTCTTGAGCTGATTCTCTTGCTGCTTCTTACCACGCCCTCCTAGTGCGGCTGCCGCAGTGAGATTCACAAGGTAGCAAGCAGTTCTTGCAGCTTCAGCCCAGCAGCGAGGTGGGAGTTTAGCATCAAATAGCATGCTTCGTGACATGCCCAGGATAGTCTCGTTCATCCGCTCGGCAACACCATTACTCTAGGCGGTTTAAGGCATAGAGGTTTGGTGGTTGATGATGTGTTGGCTCAACTAGCCTTTGCACGCCTTCTACTCACCGACGTTGTCCATGCGCAGTGTATTGACCTTCTTGCTTTTCTGCCGCTCTACCATCGCGACAAAGTCTTGCAGCTTCTCCTTGACCTCTCCCTTTGTCTTGAGGAAGTAAACTCGTTGACCACATCTTGTGATTGTAGTCATCGATGAAGGTAAAAAAAACTTGCTGCCATCGTTTGAAGGGGTGCAAAATGATCCATACACATCAGAGTGAATCAGGTCCAATATTGCTGTCGCACGTTGCTCATTATGCTCAAAGGGCTTTCTTTTTGCCTTGGCCACGGGGCATGACTCAGATAGCTTTTTCCACTTTCCCTCATCCTTGGCCTTGCATCCCTCCATCGCATGAAGTACTTCATACTGCTGCATAGCTTGCAATGTGCTGTCGACCACATGGCCAAAGCGTCTGTGCCACAATTCAGCATCTTTGTTGGTAGAGTTGGCCGCCATGGTGACGACTTGTGGTCCAATATCAGGCTTTGGAGACCTGGGCTCTTCAACTGCCGCATATCCCTCATTTGTAGCTTCAAGGGGTTTGGTCTGCAGCACAAACAGCCCATCGACTCTTGGGACCTGTGCGACAAGACTCTCCTTGGCATAAAAGATCTTGATGTCCTTGTTCTTGACAATCACGGCCTCCTCCATGAAGACGACTGTCATGTCGTGATCCGTGATTTTGGACACTGAAAAGAGGTGTGCCGCAAAAGACGCCATGTCGACAACGTTCTCCAGCTTCAAGGCTTTTTCAGCACCGTTCACGTTGATGCTGATCAACTTTTCTCCCTCGCCTTGTGCATGGACAAGGCTGTCGTTGGCATACCTGAAGCGACGTTGAGTATCCTGAATAGAGATGAACCCATCCTTCTCCCTTGAAGAGTGCTGGTTCGTGCCAAAGTCGAGCCTGTACGCTCAACGCTTGAGCAGTACCGCTCCCTTGGTTGCCGATACGCTCTTGGCCATCATGTTCATCAACTCCTTCTTACCCTTTCCTTTGCATTCATATCTACCACCATGATCTTCGTCTTCCTTCTTGGGAGCAATGCACTCCCATGCCCAATGCCCATGATTGTCACATTGACACTTCCTAGGACACTTTCAACTCTTTCTACCGCCACCATTGTGTTGGGAAAGGAGCCATCTTGCTTAGTTTCAGGTCCACAGGAGCAAGTTCCAGGAAAGTTCCAGATGCCTGCTCTGATGGCCGATCCAACTTCACCATTGGAAAGATCAGGTAGAAAAATGTCTACGGTCCAAGTTTGAGGCCAATCCAACGGTCGGATTGGGAGATATGAATTTTCGAAGTTTTGGGGGTCATGGACCGTCGATGTCTGGGTGGGCATGGGTGATGACTCCATGCCTTAGCCTGAGAAAAGAAAAAAGCAAGAGGTCCAGGGTCAAGACCTGATGGGAGAAATATCCAAAAAGGTCCTTGGTCTTAGGATTGCCTTGTCAGAGTGTGCTGACAAGGATAAAGGTACCTCTCCTTACTTTTTAGGTGAGGTGAGATCCTTGTGTGCTAGCCATGAACACATGGCGATTCTCTATGGGTTTGTGGGTTATGTGACCACTAGGAGTGTGCCATGAGAGCATTCTCTAGCTCTCAAGGTCGTGTGTGAGTGGTCAGCCTGATTGCTAGGCTGATTTCCTCCCTTGTGTGAGATTATGGACTCTAGTGTGTGAGCCTTAGCCTCCATGGCTAAGTGGTGTGGCTTGTGAGAGGGCTGACTTGCCCAAGCTCTAG
>SZWC01000791.1:79308-113432 GCA_023375785.1 Penium margaritaceum | reverse complement strand
CAGCTTGTGCTACTTTTGAAAGGTGATAAAGAAATGAAAGAGTTATGGTATCATAAGGCGACAGTCTTACTTAGAGAGAAGAGAGTAGCCCTGGCCAACCTTGTTATGAGCATAACTCTCAATCTGACCGTTGGATCTTCCCGATTTTGAGTTTGTTGGAAAGCTTGTTCTTTGAACTTTAAGATCCTGTTATTGATTATCAAGTTTTGTGAAGGTCTTACCTAACCGGTCACTCTCAAAATGACGGCTTGTGCTGGCTGAAAATGGTAGACCTTAGATCTTATACAAAGTGTTGGAATTAGAGGAGAGCAGGAGCCTTGGACTAGCCAACATGTGGGACTGAAAAGGCATCACTTGTACTCAAAAATGGTTTTTGAATCACTTAAAATGATGATGTATATACATAGCTAGAGCTTGGGCAAGTCAGTCCTCTCACTAGCCACATCACATAGCAATGGAGGCTAAGGTTTCCATACTAGAGTCCATAATCTCACGCAAGAGAGAAAATCAGCCTAGCAATCAAGCTCTCATGGCATACTCCTCGTGGTCACATAACCCACAACCCCATGGAGAATCGTCATGTGTCAATGGCTTGCACACAAGGATCTCACCTCACCTTGAAGATAAGGAGAGATATCATTTTCCTAGTAAGCACACTTTGACAAGGCAACCAAAGAATCTAGGACTTTTTTGGATATTTCTCCCATCAGGCCTTGATCCTGAACCTCTTGCCTTTTTTCTTTTCTCAGACTAAGACACGGAGCCATCGCCCATGTTCACCAAGATACCGGCAGTCAATGACCCCAAAAACTTCAGAAATTCATCTCCCAATTGGATTATTGGATTAGCCTGAAACTTGGACGTTAGGTATTTTACCACCTGCTCTTTCCAATGGTAGTTTCCTAGAACTTGCTCTTATGGACCTGAAATAGAGCGGAATGGCTCCTTTCCCAATAAATGGTGGCAGTGGAAAGAGTTCAAAGTAGCCTAAAAGTGCCTTAACTCAGGCAAGCTTGGGCATTGGACACGCGAGTGCAGGGCTTCTAAGAAAGAAGACGAAGATCATGCTGGTAGATATAAGGGTAAAGGAAAGGTTAAGAGGGAGTTGACAAAGATGATGGCTGAAAGCGTGCTAGCAACCAAGGGTGCGGCACTACTCAAGCTTGGAGTAAGGGTGGGACTCCGGCACAAACCACCACACCTCAAGGGAGAAGGATGTGTTCATCTCCATTAGGGACATTAAACGTCGCTTCAGATATGCCAACAGCAGCTTTCTCCATGTGGAAGGCAAGGGAGGTAAGTGTTAAATCTGGAGGAGAGAGGGAGACTTGGAGCAGCGAGCATGTGTGATTGGAAGGGCATCACTTATGCTGAAGAATAGTTGTTCAATCACTCAAAATGATGCACTACATATAGAGCTAGAGCTTGGGCAAGTCAGCCCTCTCACAAGCCACACCACTTAGCCATGGAGGCTAAGGCTCACACACTAGAGTCCATAATCTCACACAAGGGAGGAAATCAGCCTAGGAATCAGACTCACTTCTCACACTCGACCTAGAGAGCTAGAAAATACTCTCATGACACACTCCTAGTGGTCACATAACCCACAATCCCATGGAGAATCACCATGTGTCCATGGCTAGCACACAAGGATCGCACCTCACCTACGGTCCAAGTTTCAAGCCGATCTAGCGGTCGGATTGTGAGATAGAAATTTTCGTAATTTCCAGGTTCATCGATCGCTGGTATGTGGGTGACCATCGGCAATGGCTCCATGCCTTATCCTGAGAAAAGAAAAAGGCAAGAGGTCCAAGATCAAGACCTGATGGGAGAAGTGTGCAAAAAGGACCTAAATTCTTAGGTTGCCCAGTCGGAATGTACTGACGAGGAAAAACATACCTCGCTTTTCATTTTAGGTGTGGTGAGATCCGTGTGTACTAGCGATAGACACATAGCGATTCTTTATGGGATTGTGGGTTGTGTTACCACTAGGAGTATGCCATGAGAGCATTTTCTAGCTCTCTAGGTCATCTATGATTAGTCGGCCTGATTGCTAGGCTGGTTCAGCCAACACGGCATCAACCACGAGACCATCATGCCTTACATCCCCCAAAGTAATGGCGTAGCCGAGCGGATGAACCAGACTATCCTTGGTATGATACAAAGCATGCTCTTCCACGCTAAACTCCTACTTCGCTTCTGGACTGAAGCTACAAGAACTGCTAGTTACCTTGTGAATCTCACTCTGGCAGCTGCGCTTGGAACGCGTGGTAAGAAGCAGCTTAGGACGGCACAAGAGGCTTCGTCAAGCAAGAAGCCAGATGTTTCACACTTGAGGGTCTTTGGCTGCACTACCTGGGCAAAGATCCAAGCAGGAGAAGGAAGTGGCAAGCTGGATGCACGCGCTCGTAAGAGTGTAATGGGCGGATACGACACCATATAGAAGGCGTATAGGCTCTGGGACCAAGCAGGTGGAAAGCTCATCAGGAGCCGAGATGTCGACTTTGATGAAAGAACGTTCGGCAAGGGAGAGTTGCTAGAACCTGTCCATGCTCCCAAATCAGGAGAGTGGGTTGTGTTCCTCGAGTCAGGTGATCAGGCACCAGAAAACTGGCAGATGGTGCTTGTGAAGAATGATGGTCCAGGGAGAGTGGCTGTGTAGGCTGAAACAGTGACGGACTGTGACACTGAGTCTGAGTTATTTGAAACCTCAGTGAAACTGTGAGGCCGGTAGCTCTTCTTCGAACAGCACATCACTAGCAGCAAGGGAGCAACAGAAACAACTAAGCCTTGAAGCACCACCAGTAATACTCCAGCATGGTATGCGCCACAAGAAACCTCCGTCCAAGTACGATGCTAGGAGTGCCAAATGGACCGGACTCAGCTGGTCATGCTCGTCTCAAGGAGAGCTTGTGACCGTAATTCAGGCTATGATTTTGCCAGATGCGGCCAAGTAGAAGGAGGCAGTGGATAGCAAACACGCATCCATTGAAGACAACAGAAAATGGATTCTGGTAGAGAAGTTCCCAAACACGCACCTGGTGGGGTAGAAGTGGATAATGTAGAAAAAGTTCAAGCAGGATGGTACTATCGACAAGTACAACGCAAGAGTGGTGGCGGAGGGATTTTCCCAGTGTGCAAGCTCAGAGTTCGAGGAGACCTTCGTGCCTGTCGTCACCTTTGCCTCCATCAGATCCATGTTTGGCATCGCTGCTCCACCTGATGGATGTCAAGAGGGCTTTCCTCTATGGGAAGCTAAACAAAGACGTGCAAGTGGTAGTACCCAAGGAAGTGAAAGCTCCACAAGGCAAGGTTTGTAAACTGGTCAAAGCACTTTACGAGCTGGACTAAGCCCCAAGGATGTGGTACAAAGAGATGGACGCCTTGTTGGGAAAGGAGCCATCCGGCTCGGTTTCAGGTCCACAGGAGAAAGTTCCAGGAAAGTACCAGATGCCTGCTCCCATCATCAATCCGACTTCACCATTGAAAAGATCAGGTGGCAAAATAACTATGGTCCAAATTTCAGGCCGATCCAACGATCGGATTGAAAGATATGAGTTTTCCAAGTTTCGGGGGTCATGGACCATCGATGTCTGTGTGGGCATGGGTGATGGCTCCATGCCTTAGCCTGAGAAAAGAAAAAGGCAAGAGGTCCAGGGTCAAGACCTGATGGGAGAAATATCCAAAAAGGTCCTTGGTCTTGGGATTGCCTTGTCAGAGTGAACGGACTAGGATAAAGGTACCTCTCCTTACTTTTTAGGTGAGGTGAGATCCTTGTGTGCTAGCTATGGACACATGGTGATTCTCCATGGGTTTGTGGGTTATGTGACCACTAGGAGTGTGCCATGAGAGCATTCTCTAGCTCTCTAGGTCGTGTGTGAGTGGTCAGCCTGATCGCTAGGCTGATTTCCCCCTTGTGTGAGATTATGGACTCTAGAATGTGAGCCTTAGCCTCCATGGCTAAGTGGTTTGGCTTGTGAGAGGGCTGACTTGCCCAAACTCTAGCACTATATGTACTCCATCATTTTGAGTGATTGAACAACCATTCTTCAGCACAAGTAATGCCCTTCCAATCACACATGCTGGCTGCTCCAAGGCTCCCTCTCTCCTCAAGTTCCAACATTTGGTATAAAAGCCAAGTTCTACCATTTTCAGCAAGAACAGGCCGTCACTTTGAGAGTGACAGGTTGGAGTCAAACCCTCACCAGATTTGACAATCAACCACAAGATCTTCAATTTGAAAAGAGGAAGTTTCCAACAAGCCCAAGATCGCAAAGATCTAACTGTCGGATTGCGAGTTATGTTCAAAACGAGGTCGGCCAGGGTTACACTCTTCTCTATGAGTAAGACTCTCGCCTTGTGATGACCATAACTCTCTCGTTTCTTTGTCAAATTTAAGAAGTAGCCCATGCAAATTGCAGTATTTTTCCTAAGCTTTCCATTGGAGGAAAACTATTTGCATTCCATTGATTTCTTTGGGAGAAACGCCGTTTACAAGCTGGCTGGTCTGAGTTGGATTAGGAGCAGAAGCATACCCTGTTTTCAAGAGGGCATATCTTTCAAAATCCCATGTTGATGACCCTGTTTTATGGTTCGATCTGAAATTTTTTGAGCTGAAATTTCCAGTGGTGGGCTCGATTTATCCAAATTTCCAAGCTGCTGGTATCTACAGTCCAAATTCTGTCAGACAGATTTCTGGCAGAAGCAACAGCAGAAGCAGGGGTAGCGCCGCCATCCAAGGGTAGCGCTGAGCATCACCAAGGCTCAAAATGGCAGCAACTGGCGTTGCTAAAGCAGCCCAGCTTTTGGAGAGGCTGGAGGGACGCGCCAACTTCATGTTTAGGAAGATCTGTACCCGCCTCCTTTTGGAGGAGAGGGGCTTGTGGGAGGTGGTGAGCGGCGACGAGCCGGCTCTAGTTCCACAAGCAAAAGGCATCACCGCAGCACAGGTGGTGGCGGGGAAGACGTCGCAAAAGGGTGCAGCTGATGCGGGTTCTTCTGCAGCTATACCAGCCACGTATGAGGAGTCGAAGAAAAAGGACAGGCAAGCCTACAGGTTGCTTGTCGACACCATCTCCAACCCACATCTTTAGTACGTGAGTGATAAGGCTATTGCAAAGGAGGGGTGGGACACGTTGTACAAGAAGTATGGGAGCAAGGATCCTGCATTCCTCATGCTTTTGGAGGAAAAGATTATGGCGCTGAAAATTCAGAGTAGTAAAGGGATGGAGGCGTATCAGGACAGGGCAAAAGAGCTGGCGAAGCAGCTGAAAGCGGCCGGCAATCCTGTGGAAGAGACACGCTTCATCCTCCTCTTGCTCAGGGGACTTCCAACTTGCTACGACACGGTGCGAGTGAAGCAGCGTTTGTCGCCACGAGCTCATGCAACCAGTAGCAGTAGCAGCAGTCTGGGCAACAGAAAGGTAGAAAGAAAGGCAAATGCGACTACTGCCAGAAAGAAGGACACTACAAAAAGGAGTGTTTCAAGCTCAAGAGGGACTAGAAGGAGCAGCAGCACCAGCAGTCATCGTAGTAGCAGCATCAAAAGTAGCAGTAGTAACAACAGCAGTCACAGCAGCATCAGCAGTAGTAGCAGCAGCAGCAAAACCAGGCTGGTGTGCGCCACTTTGGCAACATGAATGTAGCCAAGGAGGTGCGCGACCGTCTCTTCATGGCGAAGTCTGACATGTCGCAGGTGGAGAAGGCGCATCTCGCATGGTACAAGGACTCAGGATGTACCAAGAGTCTCACACATCACAAGGAGTGGTTTACACAGCTGCTATCCATCCCTCCCCGTCCTATCGCTATGGGTGATGATCGGATGCTGTATGCTGAGGGGATTGGGATTGTGGAGATGTGGTTGGAGACCCCATGTGGCATTGAAGTGGAAGTGTTCCATGGCGTCTGTATCTACTTGATGGTGCATTCAACCTCCTCTCAGTCTCCTCTCTTACAAAGACAAGACTGCGCGTTGTGTTTGATGATGACTATGGCTACATCCTCAACAAGGATACAGGAGAGGAGTTGGCCAGGTCAGTGAAGGAGGGCGACATGTACCGCCTGCTAGGGATGACTAAGATCCCGCGTGAGCAGAGTCTATCAGGAGTGGTGCAGGCGACAGATGGCGAGATCTGGCATGGATGCTACGGCCACATCGGCATGCGTGCCTTGCAGCAGCTTCAAGCAAAGCAGATGGTGCGTGACCTACCTACCATCTCTAACTTTGAGCAGTAGTTATGCATCGGCTGTTTGGAGGGGAAGCAGCACCGCGAGGCGTTCTCTGGAGCAGGGGAGCGTGCGAAGGAGGTGTTGGAGCTAGTCCACACTGACTTGTCCGGACCGATGCAGACCCAGAGCTTTGGAGGCTCTAGGTATTTCCTGACCTTCATTAATGATTTCAGCCGTTACACTGCTGTGTACTTCCTTCCTTCCAAGGACCAGTTCAAGGCCATGGTGGAGAATCAGGCTGGCAGGAAAATCAAGGCACTGCGCAGTGACCGCGGTGGAGAGTACCTAAGCAAGGAGTTCCAGGAGTACCTCGCAGTAGCTGGCATCAAGGCACAGCGTACCGTGGCGTACTCGCCACAGCAGAACGGTGTAGCAGAACACGCCAACCATTCCATTGTGAAGTCGGTGCGCTCCATGCTACACGCGGCTCGGCTTACTTACGACTTCTGGGCTGAAGCCCTGAGCACTGCAGTCTACATCAAGAACCGTAGTCCAACGAAGACGTTGGAGCAGATGACGGCGTGCGAGGCGTGTTTCGGCAAAAAACCAAGCGTGGGTCATCTCCGAGCATTTGGCAACCTGGCGCACATGCACGTGCCTAAAGAAAAGCGGCAGAAATGGGACGCAAAGAGTGCACAGATGCTGATGATTGATGATTGGCTACGATGTGGCAAGCAAGGCCTATCGCCTCTACGAGAGGAATACAGGCCACGTCATCATCTCCAGATATATCGTCTTCAAGGAGACCAACGTCATCGGCCCCAATATTGCTTGTGAAGAGGCAGCAGAACCAGCAGCTAACGAGACAGTGGGAGCATANTCTCCGAGCATTTGGCAACCTGGCGCACATGCACGTGCCTAAAGAAAAGCGGCAGAAATGGGACGCAAAGAGTGCACAGATGCTGATGATTGATGATTGGCTACGATGTGGCAAGCAAGGCCTATCGCCTCTACGAGAGGAATACAGGCCACGTCATCATCTCCAGATATATCGTCTTCAAGGAGACCAACGTCATCGGCCCCAATATTGCTTGTGAAGAGGCAGCAGAACCAGCAGCTAACGAGACAGTGGGAGCATAAATCCTTCCAGACCCAGTCTTCTTGATCCTTCCTATACTGTGACAGTGGGAGAATCACTCTACTCTCCCATGTCTGATGTAGCAGATACAGGAGCCTCATCGGCACAAGCAGAGGAGGGAGATGTAGCACCAGCAACAGCAGCAGTTGTGCCAGCAACACTGCGCCAGCCGCCCGCTAATGCTCCAACACCAGGTCGCAGGTACCCTCCTAGGGTGCGTTACAACCCTGGTGAGTTTTGCCATTTCTGGATGCTGCAGAAACTAGAACAAATGAACGTCGCAGTTGTAGCAAATTCAGATGAGCCATCATACAAGGAGGCCATGGCTGTACCGGATGCAGCAGATTGGGTACATGCCGTACAGCAAGAGATACAGTCGCAGTTGGACAACGGCACGTGGGAGCTGACTAAGCGTCCACCTGGATGTAAGGTGATCAAGTGCAAGTGGGTGTTCAAGAAGAAGCGGGGAGCAGATGGTAACCTAGAAAAGTACAAGGCGAGGCTGGTCGCCAGGGCTATTCGCAGCAGGAGGACATCGACTACATAGAAACGTTTGCCCCCGTTGCAAAGTTTGCCTCTGTGCGCACGCTCCTCTCTTATGCAGCAGCTGAGGACTTCGAGGTTCACCACATGGATGTCAAGACGGCATTCTTGAATGGTGACTTGGAGGAGGAGATCTACATGGAGCAGCCAGAGGGGTTCGTCATGGATGGCCAGGAGCACTCGGTTTGCAAGCTGCAAAAGTCACTATACGGCCTCAAGCAAACGTCCCGTGCTTGGAATCAGAAGTTAGATGTGGCGTTGCTGTGCATGGGGTTTGAGTGCAGTGAGTGTGAATACAGCGTCTTTTGCTGGCAGCATGGTCATGAGGTGCTCATCATCATCGTCTATGTAGATGACATGCTCCTCCTTTCTAACAGCATGTGTACACTGTAGGAGTTCAAGGAAACCATACAGGAGCACTTCCAAATTTCTGATCTCGGGGAGGCATCATACTTCCTTAGTATCCAGATCACGTGTGGCCGCAAGTCATGCTCCCTCTCACTGCAGCAGAGCCACTACATTAAGGATATTTTGCAGCGGTTTGGCATGGCAGAGGCAAAACCCATTCACACGCTGCTGGAGACGCGACAGTACATCATGAGCTTCAATGGAGAAGCAGACGCAGCCGAACGACAGAAGTACCAGAGCGTTGTCGGCAGTCTCATGTACCTGATGGTGGCAACCAGGCCGGACCTCGCACAGGCTGTGAGGGCTGTAAGCCAGCACATGGCTTTTCCCGGACCAGAGCACCAGAAGGCTGTGAAGCAGATCTTTCGCTATCTTGCTGGAACCATCAACGTCGGCATCACCTACAACGCCAACGATAACAACATCATCTGGTATACAGATGCAGATTGGGCTTCAAATTTGTAGACCCCCAAGTCCATCTTTGGACATGTGTTTCTCATGAATGAAAGAGCCATCAACTGGTGCAGCAAGCGGCAGATGGTCCTGGCCATCTCGAGCACAGAAGCTGAGTAGGTCTCTCTCAGCTTTGGAGCCAAGGAAGCAGTTTGGCTTTAGCGTCTCATGGCAGAGATGAGTGGGAGTACGGTAGTAAAAGGTCGTGTGCGCGTCCACAACAAGAGCGCAATCGCACTCGCCAAGAACCCTGAGCACCATGCATGCACCAAGCACATTGATATCGCATATCATTTCATGGGGCACATGGTGAAGGAGGGTGCTATCAAGCTGGAGTTTACTTCAACCAGCAAGCATGTCGCTGATTTTTGTACCAAGCCAGTGACCCGTGAGAAGCAGCACTTCTGCATGAAGGCATGTGGACTCACTCCACTCACACTACGGCAAAGTGGGAGATTGTTGGGAAAGGAGCCATCCAGCTCGGTTTCAGGTCCACAAGAGCAAGTTTCAAGAAATTGCCAGATGCCGGCTCTGATCGTCGATCCGTCTTCACCATTGGAAAGATCAGGTGGCAAAATTTCTACGGTCTAAATTTTAGGCCCATCCAAGAATCGAATTAGGAGATATGAATTTTCGAAGTTTCGGGGGTCATGGACTGTCGATGTCTGGGTGGGCATGGATGATGGCTCCATGTCTTAGTCTGAGAACAGAAAAAGGCAAGAGGTCCTGGGTCAAGACCTGATGGGAGAAATATCCAAAAAGGTCCTTGGTCTTAGGATTGCCTTGTCAGAGTGTGCTGACTAGGATAAGGGTACCTCTCCTTACTTTTTAGGTGAGGTGAGATCCTTGTGTGCTAGTCATGGACACGTGGTGATTCTCCATGGGTTTGTGGATTATGTGACCACTAGGAGTGTGCTATGAGAGCATTCTCTAGCTCTCTAGGTCGTGTGTGAGTGGTCAGCCTGATTGCTAGGCTGATTTTCCCCCTTGTGTGAGATTATGGACTCTAGTGTGTGAGCCTTAGCCTCCATGGCTAAGTGGTGTGGCTTGTGAGAGGGCTGAATTGCCCAAGCTCTAGCACTATATGTATTTCATGATTTTGAGTGATGAAACAACCATTCTTCAGCACAAGTGATGCCCTTCCAATCACATATGCTCGCTGCTTCAAGGCTCCCTCTCTCCTCAAGTTCCAGCACGCCTTCATGGCCAAGCTCACTTTCAGGCACTGCTAGAATGACCCTAGGGTCTGTGTGCGGGAGGATGAGCAAGGCTTGATGCTGGTTGTACTGTACATGGATGACCTGATCATCTGTTCATCATCGGTCGAGTTGTTGAACAAGCTGAAGAGAGATCTCAGAAACAGGTTCAACATGAAGGACATGGGTCTGCTTGAGTTCTACCTTGGGATAGCCATGCACCACAATCTGGTAGCAAGCACCATTGAGCTGAACCAGACCAAGTACATCATGGAGGTCCTCAAGCGCTACAACATGGAGGAGTGCAAGCCCATCAGCACACCCATGACAATAGACATCAAGCTCTCCTCCTCCATGAGCCCCAGTACGGAAGCAGAACGGAGTCAGATAGAGAAGATTCCCTACCCGTCTGTTGTTGGTAGCCTCATGTATGCTATGGTAAGAACACGCCTTGACATTTACTATGCTGTGGGACAAGTGAGCAGTTTTGTAGCCAATCTAGGGCCACAGCACTGGCAAGCAGTCAAGCGCATCATGCGCTATCTATAGAAGACCCGACACATGGGAGTCCAGTTTGAAGGCGAAAAAGAATCTGATCCGATTCGGCTGGTGTGCTACACAGACGCCGACTAGAGAGGAAGAATCGATGACAAAAAGTCCACCTTGGGCTTTGTGTGCCTCTTGAACAATGGTGTCGTCTCTTGGATAAGCAGAAAGCAAGGTTGTGTTTTCCTCTCTACCGCCGAGGAAGAGTACATTGCTATGTCACAAGCATGCAAGGAGACACAGTAGCTATGCAGTTTGCTTTCGGAGATGAAAGTCCCACAAACGAAGGCAACATAGGTCGCATCAATAACAAGGACGCCATGAAAATGGCATAGGATGATCTTATCTCCTGGCGGACCAAGTACACCGACATCAGGTACCACTTCTCACGCGACCTGGTCGCAAAGGAGATCGTGGACGTGCTATCCGTGGAGACCAAGAAGATGCTCGCAGATTGCATGACAAAGGCGCTCGACAGCAAATAATATTCTGTAGGTGCTCGAGGCATAAGTATGGTCAACGTAGCAGACGAAGATTGATGCAAAGACTATTGGAGAGAGTGAAGATCTCACAGCTAATGGACAGAGGTGCAAGGGAGAGTTTGTTAACCTGATATGCCCCTTGACCATGGCTGATATTTGCAGAGGCACATACTAGGCATGCACTGCTCCCTTGGAGTAAGTCCCTTAAGTCTGGTCAAAAAATGACAAGGCATGCAGTGCTCATTTGGAGCAAGTCCCCTTGGTCTAATTTGGATATTATAGCCAGCAAATACCTAGAAGAACTCCTTCTGGCTTAGACGTTCAAGGGGTAGTCTCTGAGCGAGAGGTCACAAGGTCAAATCCCAGGCCGGTGACTAGTTTTCTTTGTGATCAAAAGGGGAACAAGAAGGTTCTAAGAGACATCTTAGAACATTCCAAGGTTCTTCCTAGTGCCTGGCGCCACTTAGAAAAGTCGTAGGTGAGCCAAGCCGCGTGCAGCGTGGAGCGCACTGACTCAACGATAGTGCGATTGGCGTCTTCTGCTACGCCGTTTTGCTGCGACGAGTATGGCGCGGTGCGGTGCGCCTCGATGCCTCCTATTGCGAGATAGTCCAGGAACTCCTTGCTCAGGTTCTCTCCACTGCCGTCGCTACGCAACGCCTTGATTTGCTTGCCAGTCTGGTTCCCCACCATGGCCTTTAACTCCTTGAACCTGTCAAAGCATTGATCCTCGGAGGAAAGGAAGTACACAACAGTGTAATGGCTGAAAGTATCAATGAAGGCGAGAAAATACCTAGAGCCTTCAAAGCTCTGGGTCTTCATCGGGCCAGACAAGTCTGTGTGGACCAGCTCCAGCACCTCCTTTGCGCGCTCTCCTACTCCAGAGAATGCCTTGCGATGCTGCTTCCCCTCCAAACAGCCGATGTACAATTGCTGTTCGAAGTAGGAGATGGTGGGCAAGTCAAGCACCATCTGTTTTGTTTGAAGCTGCTGTAAGGCGCGCATGCTGATGCGGTCGTAGCGAGCATGCCAGATTTTGCCATCGGTGGCTTACACCACTGCTGCAAGGCTCTGCTCACGCAAGATCTTGGTGGCCCCCAGCATGCGGTACATATTGCCTTCTTTCACCGACCAAGCCAACTCCTCTCCTGTTTCCTTGTCCAGGATGTAGCCATAATCATCGTCAAAGACGACGAGCAGTTCTGCGTTGGTGAGAGAGGATACTGAGAGAATGATGAACAGAGCACCAGGTACATAAAGCACGATATGGAACACTCCCACTCCAATGCCACGCGGGGTCTCCAACTACATCTCCACAATTCCAATTCCCTCAGCATACACCACCCGATAATCACCCAAAGCAATCAGATGGGGAGTGATGGAGAGCAGCTGCGTGAACCACTCCTTGTGGTACGTCACACTCTTGATACATCCGGAGTCGTACCACGCCAGATTTGCCTTTTCCTTCTACAACATGTCAGACTTCGCCATGAAGATGCGGTCGCGTACCTCCTTAGCAACGTTCATGTTGTGAAAACGGCACACGCCAGTCTGGTTTTGCTGCTGTTGCTGCTGCTGCTACTGACGTTGCTGCGACTCTTGCTACTGTTGCTGTGGAGACTGTTGCTTTTGGTGTTTCTACTACTGCTCCTTCTGGTCCCTCTTGAACTTGAAGTACTCTTTCTTGTAGTATCCTTCTTTTTTCCAATAGTGGCTCTTGCCTTTCTTCTTGCCTCTCTGCTGTCCAGATTGCCGCTGCTACTGATTGCGTGAACCCATGGCCATGAAAGCTGCTTCACCACTGCTGCTGCCATTGTGCTTTGCTGCATTGCGACGTAGTTCCAGCTACACCAGGTGCGTGCAGATGAAGTCGAGGTTGAGAGTCAGCTGGCACTCCAACGTCTCTTGCACCATGTCGTAGCTCGTTGGGAGTCCCCTGAGCAAGAGGAGGACAAAGCGCGTGTCTTCTAAAGGATTGCCGGCCGCTTTCACATGCTTCGCGTGCTCGTTTACCCTGTCCAAGTACACCTCCATCCCTGCACCACCCTGCATTTTCAATGCCATCATATTCTCTTCCAAAAGCATGAGGAATGTAGGATCCTTACTCATGTTTCTTGCACAACGTGTCCCACGCCTCTTTTGCACTAGCCTCGTCACTCACGTACTGAAGATGCGGGTTCGAGATGGTAATGACAAGCAATATGTAGGCCAGCCTCTCCTTCTTCCACTCCTGATATGCCACCGCTGTAGTTGTAGATGAACTTGCATCTGCTGCACCTTTCTGCGGTGTTTTCCCCACCACCACCTCTACTACGGTGATGCCTTTTGCCTGTGGAGGCAGAGCGCACTCGTCGCCGCTCACCACCTCCCACAAGTCCCTCTCGTCCAAAAGGAGGCAGGCACGGATCTTCCAAAAGGTGAAGTTGGTACGTCCTTCCAGACTCTCCAAGGACTGGGCTGATATTACCACGCCTTATGCTGCCATTTTGAGCCTTGGCGATGCTCGCACTGCCCTTGAGTAGCGGCGCTACCGCTGCTTGTGCTGCTACTTCAGCTGTAAATCTATCTTATAGAAAATGGACTGTGGAGGCCAGCAAACTAGCATTTTTGAAAAATTGAACCCATCAGTGCAAAATTCAGCTGAAAACCTTTAAGATAGACCCATAAAAGAGGGTCATCAAGAAGGGATTTTCAAAGATATATCCTTTTGAAAATAGGGTATGCTTCTGCTCTTACTCTAATTCACACTACCCAGCTTGTAAACAGAGTTTCTGCCAAACATACCAATGGAATGTGAATATTTTTGCACCAAAGGAAAGCGGAGGAAAAATACTTCAATTTGTATGTGCTACTTTTAAACTTGATAAAGAAACAAGAGAGTTATGGTCATCACAAGGAGGCAGTCTTACCCAAAGAAAAGAGTGTAGCCCTGGTGGACTTCTTTTTTAGCATAACTCTCAATCCGACTGTTGGATCTTCGCAATCTTGAGCTTGTTAAAACTCTTGTCACCTGAACTTGAAGCTCTAGTGGTCAATTGTCAAATTTGGTAAAGGTTCAACCCAACCTGTCACTCTCAAAGTGACGGCCTGTGCTGGCTTAAAATGGCAAAACTTGGCTCTTATACCAAGTGTTGGATCTGGAGGAGAGAGAGAGCCTTGGAGGAGCGGGCATGTGGGACTAGAAGGGCATCACTTGTCCTGATGAATGGTTGTTGAATCACTCAAACAAATGGAGTACATATAGAGCTAGAGATTGGGCAAGTCAGCCCTCTCACAAGCCACACCACTTAGCCATGGAGGCCAAGGCTTTCATTCTAGAGTCCGTAATCTCACACAAGGGAGGAAATCAGCCTAGCAATCAGCCTGACCACTCACGCACGACATAGAGAGCTAGAAAATACTCTCTTGGCACACTCCTAGTGGTCACATAACCCACAATCCCATGAAGAATCGCCATGTGTCCATGGCTAGCACACAAGGATCTCACCTCACCTAAAAAGTAAGGAGAGGTACCTTTTTCCTAGTCAGCACACTCTGACAAGGCTACCCAAGAATCTAGGACCTTTTGGATGTTTCTCGCATCAGGTCTTGACCCTGGATCTCTTGCCTTTTTCTTTTCTAAGGCTAAGGCATGGAGCCATCGCCCATGGTCACCCGGATATTGGCGGTCGATGACCGCGAAAACTTCGAAAATTCATATCTCCCAATCCAACTCTTGGATTGGCCTCAAACTTGATCTTTCTAATAGTGAAGTCGGATCAACAATCGGAAGAAGCATCTGGTACTTTCCTGGAACTTGCTCCCATGGACCTGAAACTAAGCCGGATAGCTGCCTTTCCAACATTCTGTAGAGAGCTAGAGAATTCTCTCAAGGCTCACTCTTGGTGGTAACATAACCCACAACCCCATGGAGAATCACCATGTGTCCATGGCTAGTACACAATGTGTCAACCTATTTGAGGCGACGATATAGAAAATCGGTTCTGTTACAATGGTTCGCGCAGACCGCTCTTGGTATTGAAACCGAGAGAATATTTCTGGCGGACCGCTCTTGATATTTCAACCAACTGAGCACTTCATAAGACTTACTTCCTTCCACTATGTCCTTAGCACCTGGTCATTTTCGTACCAGAAGCGAACTCCTGGGGCTTGAACTTACCAATGCTTCTTTTGTGTCTACCTCTGGTAGATAACTCTGTTAGGAGTCTCAAAGGTAAGAATGAGAGATAACTGACAGGATCTTATAGTCCTACAGCCAGCATCTAGCCTAGGCACTTAGTGGCTCCTTGGATAAGCCTCTTTGGGGGCAATCTAGATTGCATCATCCCCCTACTTACATGGCACTTCTTGTGACCACCAAGTGGCGTAAACCTAAGATATGGACAAGGAGCACATCAGGTTAACCTATTCTATCTAGTTTAGACCAAGGAGACTTGCTCTGGAGGAGTAGTGCATGCCTTGTCTATCAGGACCAGACTAAGGAGACTTACTCCTATTGAGCAGTGCATGCCTAGTCTGTCTTATGCCTATCCAAATCTAAGATATGGAGAAGGAGCACATCAGGTTAACACGAGGATCCCACGTCTCCTAAAAACAAGTAGTAGTACTTTTATTCTAGTCAAGAGACTCTTACAAGGCAATCCGAAGACCAAGGACCTTTTTGGATATTCTTCCATCAAGTTTTGAGCCTGGATCTTTTGCCTTTTTCTTTTCTCAGGCTAAAGCATGGAGCCATCACCCATGGTTAACCAGACATTGGCAGTCCATTATCCCGGAAACATAAAAAAGAAGGTACCCTAGGTTGTGCTTGCTCGCTATACTTCTTGTAGCTAGGACATTTTAAGAAAGTGTTTTCATGCGACGGGTCACCAAGTCAAATCCTGTCCTCGTGACTAATCTTTTTTATGACCACAAAAGATAGAAAAAGGTTGTTAAAGACACCAAAATAGTACAAGGTTGTTTCAGGTGGCTGGTGCAACTTGGAAATCACAAAGAAAGCCATATAGATAAGGGGGATGATGCAATCTAGAGTACCTCGAGACAGGCTCATCTTGATAGCCACTACATATCTACGCTAAAATGAAGGTACGTAGTGCTGATCTGATATGCCCCTTGGCCATGACACTTGAATATGTTGACCTAATATGCCCATTGTCCATAGCTGACATTTGGACAAGCATAGGACGTACTAGGCATTCACTGCTCCCTTGGAGTAAGTCCCCTAAGTCTGGTCCAGATAGAAGAGGTATGTACTCCTTTTGAACAAGTCTCTTTGGTCTAAATTGGATAATAAAACCAGCAAACACTACCCAAGACAATCCCTTGTGGTTCAGACATTCTCGAGTTAGTCTGTGCAGCGAGAGGTCACCAGCTCAAAACCGAACCCAGTGACTAATTTTCTTTGTAACCAAGAAGAACACAGGATGGTTCTAAGACCTAGCAATCAAGCTGACCACTCACACACGACCTAGAGAGCTAGAACATGCTCTCATAGCACACTCGTTGTGGTCACATAACCCATAATCCCATGGAGAATCAGGGTGACCACTAACACACGACCTAGAGAGCTAGAAAATGCTCTCATGGCATACTCCTTGTGGTCACATAACCCATAATCCCATGGAGAATCGCCATGTGTCCATGGCTAGCACACAAGGTTCTCACCTCACACAAAAAGTAAGGAGAGGTACCATTTTCCTAGTCGGCATACACTGACAAGGCAATCCAATAATCTAGGACCTTTTTGGATGTTTCTCCCATCAGGTACTAACCCTGAACCTCTTGCCTTTTTCTTTTCTCATGCCAAGGCTTGGAGCCGTCATCCAGGGTCACCCTTACGTCGGCTGTCGATAATGATGGAGAATTTGAAAACTCATATCTCCCAATCCGACTGTTGGATCGTCCTCAAACTTGGACCATAGATATTTTACCACCTGATCTTTGCAATGGTCAAGTCGGATAGACGATCGGAGTAGGCATCTGGTAATTTCCTGGATCTTGCTCTTTTGGTCTTGAAACTGAGCCGGATGGCTCCGTTCCTAATAGCCCTAAACCCTAAACCCTAAACCCTAAATCTCCTACTTTACTGTAGTCAAAGTGGCCTGAGTCCACATGCCTTCATGTAGAAGTGTTGCTTCTCACGGGTCACAGACTTGGTGCAAAAATTACCGACCTGCTTGTTAGTTGGAGTAAACTCCAGCTTTATTACACGCTCCTGCACCATGTGCTTGATGAAGTTACATGCGATGTCAATGTGCTTGGTGCGTGTATGGTGCTCAAGATTCTTGATGAGTGTGATTGCGCTCTGGTTATCAGCACGTAAAGGAAGTGGAACTGTTGCACTCCCACTCATCTTTGCCATGAGATGTTGAAGCGAAACTGCTTCTTTGGCTCCAAAGCTAGGAGAGATGTACTCAGCTTTTGTGCTTGAGATGGCCACGACCACTTTCCGCTTGCTGCACCAGCTAATGGCCTTTTCATCCATGAGGAACACATGTCCAGAGACGGACTTTCGGTCTTCAGGGTTTGAAGTCCAATATGGTTTCTCTAGCCGCTGATGTTTTTCTCATTGCCATTATGGGTGATGCCAATGTTAGTTCCAGCAAGGTTACGAAAGATTCGTTTCACTGCCTTCAGGTGCTTAGGTCTCAGATTTGCCATGTGCTAGCTCACAGCGCTCATAGCCACTGCAAGGTCTAGTCTGGTTGCAACCATCAGGTATATGAGACTGCCGACAGTGCTCTAGTACTTCTACCGCTGAGCTGGACCCGCTTCTCCATTGAAGCTCACGACGTATTGCCGCGTCTCTAGTGGCCTGCTGATGGGTTTGGCTTTTACCATGCCAAACCTTTGCAAGACATACTCCATGTAGCGACTGTGCTGGAAGCACCCTTGCATGGCCTCCTTGGACTCCTGTAGTACAGACATGCTGTTCAAAAGGAGGAGCATGTCATCCACATAGACCATGATGATGAGCAGTTCTTGACCTTGCTGCTAGCGATAGACGCAATACTCACACTCACTACGCTCAAACCCCATGCATTGGAGCACCCCATCTAATTTCTGGTTCCAAGCACGCGACGCTTACTTGAGGCCGTACAACGACTTGTGCATGTTGCAAACCAGGTACTCCTGGCCATCAATGATGAATCCCTCCGGCTGCTCCATGTAGATTTCCTCCTTCAAGTCACCGTTCAAGAATACCGTCTTAACAACCATGTGGTCAATCTGAAAGTCCTCAACTGCTCCATAAGAAAGGAACGTGCCTATAGAGACAAACTTTGCAACAAGAGCAAAGGGTCTTGGGGACAAGCCTTGCTTGGCTGGTGACCTACTGCGAATAGCCCTTGGGGACGAGTGTTGCCTTGCACTTTTTGAGATTCCCATTTGCGCCCCTTTTCTTCTTGAATATCTACTTGCACTTTATTACCTTTCGTCCAGGTGGAGACTCAGTCAGCTCCTACGTACCATTGTCGTGATGCAACTCTATCTTTTGCTACATAGCTTATGCCCAATTCGCTGCATCTGGTGTAGCCATGGCCTCGTTGTACAATATTGGCTCATCTGAGTCTAGTGCAACTACGACGTTCATCAAGTCTGGTTTTGGAGCATCTAGAAATACCCATGCTCACTATGCTTGTACCGAACCCTGAGAGACTACCTTCGATCTGGTGCCGGGTCGTTAACGGGCAGCAGGTGCTGTGCTGCAGGTATAACTCCTCCTGCAGATGGTGATGTATCTTCGATCCTCTACTTCTACTGATGAGGTCGTTGTATCTGCTCGATCAGAGATGGGAGAGTAGACTGAATCCCCTACTGTCAAAGTAGAAGAAGGTTTAGGAGAAACACGGTCACGGAGAATGTGTATTCCTACTACTTCATCAACTGCTGGTTCTGTTAACTCTTTGGATATGAGATTGGTACCGATGATGACTGCTGCAAGACTCTACTCGTGCTTGATCTTGGTTGCCCTCAATAGGCGGTACATGTCGCCTTCCTTCACGGACCTGGCAAACTCTTTTCCCGTTTCCTTGTCAAGGATGTAGCCATAGTTGTCGTCAAAGAAAACTCACACTCTTGTATTGGTGAGAGAGGACACTGAGAGAAGGTTGAACGCAGAATTAGGTATATACAACACGCCATGGAACACTCCCACTTCAATGCCACACGGGCTCTCCAAGTACATCTCCACAATCCCAATCCCCCCGACATACACCTTCCAATCATCATCCAAAGCAATCGGTCGGGAGGAATGGAGAGCAGTTGCATAAACCACTCCTTGTGATGCATCAGACTCATTGTACACCCTCAGTCCTTGTACTGCGCCGGATCCGCCTTCTTATGCGACATGTCAGATATTGCTATGAAGAGAAGGTCGCGCAACTCCTTGGCCACGTTCATGATGCCAAAATGGCGCATGCCGGTCAAGTTCTGCTACTACTCCTGCAGCTGCTGCTGCTGACGTTAATGTGACTGCTGCTATTGTTACTGTGAAGATTACTGCTTTTGCTGCTTTTGCTGCTTTTGCTGCTCCTTTTGGTCCCTCTTGAACTTGAAACAGTGTTTCTTGTAGTGTCCCTCTTTTTGGCAATATTGGCACTTGCCTTTATTCTTGTCCCTCTGCTGCCCAGTGTTGGAAATTGAGGAGAGAGGGCGCCTTGGAGCAGCGAGCATGTGTGATTGGAAGGGCATCACTTGTGCTGAAGAATGGTTGTTCAATCACTCAAAATGATAGAGTACATATAGTGGAAGAGCTTTGGCAAGTCAGCCCTCTCACAAGCCATACCACTTAGCCATGGAGACTGAGGCTCACACACTAGAGTCAATAATCTCACACAAGGGGGGAAATCAGCCTAGCAATCAGGCTGACCACTCACACACAACCTTAAGAGCTAGAAAATGCTCTCATGGCATACTCCTAGTGGTCACATAACCCACAAACCCATGGAAAATTGCCATGTGTCCATGGCTAGCACACAAGGATCTCACCTCACCTAAAAAGTAAGGAGAGGTACCTTTATCCTAGTCTGCACAGTCTGACAAGGCAATCCTAAGACCAAGGACCTTTTTGGATATTTCTCTCATCAGGTCTTGACCCTGGACCTCTTGCCTTTTCCTTTTCTCAGGCTGAGGCATGGAGCCATCACCCATGGCCACCCGAACGTTGGCGATCCATGACCCTGAAAACTTTGAAAATTCATATCTCCCAATCCGACTGTTGGATCGGCCTGAAACTTGGATCGTAGACATAATCCCACCTAATTATTCTAATGGTGAAATCCGATCGACAATCGGAGCAAGCATCTAGTACTTTCTTGGAACTTGCTCCTATGGACCTGAAACGAAGCCGGATGGCTCCTTTCCCAACAATCGCCCACTTTGCCGTAGTGAGAGTGGGCTGAGTCCACATGCCTTCATGCAAAACTGTTGCTTGTCACGGGTCACTGGCTTGGTATAGAAATGAGCGACGTGCTTGCTGGTTGGAGTAAACTCTAGCTTGATAGCACCCTCCTGCACCATGTGCCTGATGAAATGATATGCGATGACAATGTGCTTGGTGCGTGCATGGTGCTCAGGATTCTTGGCGAGTGCAATTGCGCTCTGGTTGTCGACGCGCAGAGGAACTGGAACTGCTGAACTTCCACTCATCTCTGCCATGAGACGCTGAAGCCAAACGGCTTCCTTGGCTCCAAAGCTGAGAGAGACGTACTCAGCTTTTGTGCTCGAGGTGGCCACAACCACCTGCGCTTGCTACACCAGCTGATGGCTCCTTCATTCATGAGAAACAAATGTCCAGAGATGGACTTGCAGGTCTCAGGATTTGAAGCCCAATCTGCATCTATGTAGCTCATGATGCTGTTATCGTTGCCGTTGTAGGTGATGCCGACGTTGATGGTTCCACCAAGGTAGTGGAAGATCCGCTTCACTGCCTTCTGGTGCTCCGGTCTGGGATTAGCCATGTGGTGGCTCACAGCGCTCACAGCTTGTGCGAGGTCCGGCCTGGTTGCCACCATCAGGTACATGAGACTGCCGACGGCGCTCTAGTACTTCTGCCGCTCGACTCCGTCTGCATCTCCATTGAAGCTCACGAGGTACTGCCGCGTCTCAAGCGGCGTGCCGATGGGTACTGCCTATACCATACCAAATCACTGCAAAACATCCTTGATGTAGCGGCTGTGCTGTAGCGAGAGAGAGCATGACTTGCGGTCACGCGTGATGTGGATATCGAGGAAGTATGATGCCTCCCCGAGATCAGACATGTGGAAGCGCTCCTGCATGGCTTCTTTGAACTATTGCAGTGCAGACATGCTATTGGAAAGGAGGAGCATGTCATCCACATAGACGATTATGATGAGCACCTCATGACCATGCTGCCAGCGATAGACGCTATAGTCACACTCACGGTACTCAAACCCCATGCAATGCAACGCCGCATCCAACTTCTGATTCCAAGCACGCGACGCTTGCTTGAGACCGTAAAGTGACTTTCGCAGCTTGCAAACCAGGTTTTCTTGGCCATCCATGACCAACCCCTCTGGCTGCTCCATGTAGATCTCCTCCTCCAACTCACCATTCAAGAATGCTGTCTTGACATCCATGTGGTAAACCTCGAAGGCCTCAGCTGCTGCATAAGAGAGGAGCGTGTGCACAGAGGCAAACTATGTAACAGGGACAAATGTTTCTGTGTAGTCGATGCCCTCCTGCTGCGAATAGCCCTTGGCGACCAGCCTCGCCTTGTACTTTTCCAGGTTACCATCTGCTCCCCGCTTCTTCTTGAACACCAACTTTCACTTGATCACCTTACGTCCAGGTGGACCCTCAATCAGCTCCCACGTGCCGTTGTCCAACTGCGACTGTATCTCCTGCTGTACGGCTTGCACCCAATCTGCTGCATCCGATGCAGCCATGACCTCCTTGTATGACGTTGGCTCATCTGAATCTCTTGCAACTACTACATTCATCCGTTCTGGTTTCGGCAGTATCCAGAAATGGCCGCGCTCACCAGGCTTGTAACGCATCCTAAGAGGGTACCTACGACCTGGTACTGGAGCGTTAGCAAGCGGGTGGCGCGGTGCTGCTGGCACAACTGCTGCTGCTAGTGGTGCTGCATCTCCCTCCTCTGCTTCTGCTGATGAGGCTGCTGTATCTGCTACATAAGACATGGGAGAGTAGAGTGATTCTCCCACTGTCACAATAGAGGAAGGATCGGGAGGGACTGGGTCTGGAAGGATTTCTGCTCCCATTGTCTCGTCAGCTGCTGGTTCTACTGTCTCTTCACAAATAATGTTGGTGCCGATGACGATGCTCTCGTTGAAGATGACATCTCTTGAGATGATGACGGAGTCTGTATCCCTCTCTAAGAGGCGATAGGCCTTGCTTGCCACGTCGTAGCCAATCATCAGCATCTGCGCATTCTTTGCATCCCATTTTTGCCGCTTTTCCTTGGGCACATGCATGTGCGCCAGGCTGCGAAATGCTCAGAGATGACCCACGCTCGGTTTCTTGCCGAACCATACCTTGTATGGTGTCATCTGCTCCAGCGCCTTCGTTGGACTGCGGTTCTTGATGTAGACCACAGTGCTCACGGCTTGAGCTCAGAAGTCGTAAGTCAGCCGAGCCGCGTGCAGCATGGAGTGCACCGACTCCACAATGCTACGGTTGGTGCGTTCTGCTACACGGTTGTGCTGCGGTGAGTACAGCGCGGTACGCTGTGCCTTGATCCCAGCTACTACGAGGTAGTCTTGGAATTCCTTGCTCTTGTACTCTCCAACATGGTCGTTGCATAGCGCTTTGATTTTCTTGCCAGTCTAGTTCTCCACCATGGCCTTGAACTCCTTGAACCTGTCAAAGCAGTGGTCCTTGGAAGGAAGGAAGTACACAGCAGTGTAATGGCTGAAATCATCAATGAAGGTCAGGAATGGCATTTGCCTTTCTTTATGCCTTTCTTCTTCCCAGACTACTGCTGCTGCTGCTGGTTGCGTGAGCACGTGGCCTCAAAAGTCGCTTCACTGCTGCCGCCGCCATTGCGCTTAGCTGTATTGCGACGCAATTCCACCTGCATCAGATGTGTGCAAATGAAGTCGAAGTCGAGAGTTGGCTGGCACTCCAGCGTCTCTCGCAACGTGTCGTATCTGGTTAGAATTCCCCTCCGTAAGAAGAGAATGAAGCGTGTCTCTTCCACAAGATTGCCGGCCGCTCTCAGGTGCTTTGCCAGCTCCTTTGCCCTATCTCGATATGCCTCCATCCCTTCACCACTCTGCCTTTTAGCGCCACATCTTTTCCTCCAAAAGCATGAGGAACGCAGGATCCTTACTCTCATACTTCTTGCACAACGTGTCCCATCCCTCCTTTTGCAGTAGCCTTGTCACTCACGTACTGAAGATGCGGGTTGGAGATGGTGTTGACAAGCAACCTGTAGGCCTGCCTGTCCTTTTTCTTCCACTCCTCATACGTCACTGGTACACCTACAGAAGAACCCGCATCAGCTACACCCTTTTGCGGCGTCTTCCCTGCCACCACCTGCGCTGCGGTGATGCCTTTTGCTTGTGGAACTGGAGCCGGCTTGTCGCCGCTCACGACCTCCCACAAGTCCCTCTCCTCCAAAAGGAGGCGGGTACAGATCTTCCAAAATGTGAAGTTTCCGCGTCCTTCCAGCCTCTCCAAAGGCTGGGCTGCTGTAACAACGCCAGCTGCTGCTATTTTGAGCATTTGTGATACTCAACGCTACCCTTGGATTTCGGCGCTAACCCTGCTTCTGCTGCTGCTTCTGCTGCTGCTTCTGCCAGAAATCTGTCTAACAGAATTTGGACTCTAGATGTTCGTAGATTGGAATCTGGGTAAATGCAGCCCACAACTGAAAAATTCAGCTCAAAACATTTCAGATCCATCCATAAAACAGGATCATCAACAGGGGATTTTGAAAGATATGCCCTCTTGAAAACAGGGTATGCTTTTGCTCCTACTCCAACTCAGATCAGCCAGCTTGTAAGCAGCGTTTCTCCCAAACCAATCTATGGAATGTAAATATTTTTGCACCAATGGAAAGCTTAGGAAAAATACTACAATTCGCATGTGCCAGTGTTTAAATTTGACAAGGAAACGAGAGAGTTATGGTCATCACAAGGCGACAGTCTTACTCATACAGAAGAGTGTAGCCCTTGCCGACCTCGTTTTGAGCATAACTCTCAATCCGACCATTGGATCTTTACAATCTTGGGCTCGTTGAAAAGGTTGTCTTTAAACCTCGAAGATCTTGTGGTTGATTGTCAAATCTGGTTAAGGTTTCATCCCAACCCGTCACTCTCAAAGTGACGCCCTGTGCTGGCTGAAAGTGGCAGAACTTGGCTCTGATACCAAATGTTGGAACTTGAGGAGAGAGGGAGCCTTGGAGCAGCGAGCATGTGTGATTAGAAGGGCATCACTTGTGCTGAAGAATGGTTATTCAATCACTCAAAATGATGGACTACATATAGTGCTAGAGCTTGGGCAGGTCAGCCCTCTCACAAGCCACACCACTTAGCCATGGAGGCTAAGTTTCACAGAATAGAGTCCATAATCTCACACAAGGGAGGAAATCAGCCTAGCAATCAGGCTGACCACTCACACATGACCTTGAGAGCTAGCGAATGCTCTCATGGCATACTCCTAGTGGTCACATAACCCACAAACCCATGGAGAATCGGCATGTGTCCATGGCTAGCACACAAGGATCTCACCTCACCTAAAAAGTAAGGAGAAGTACCTTTATCCTGGTCAGCACACTCCGACAAGGCAATCCTAAGATCAAGGACCTTTTTGGATATTTCTTCCATCAGGTCTTGATCCTGGACCTCTTGCCTTTTTCTTTTCTGAGGTTAAGGCATGGAGCCATCACCCATGCCCACCCAGACATCGACGGTCCATGACCCCCTAAACTTGAAAAATTCATATCTCCCAATCTGACTGTTGGATAGGCCTGAAATTTTGATCGTAGACATTTTACCACCTGATCTTTCCAATGGTGAAGTCGGATCGACGATTGAAGCATGCATCTAGTACTTTCCTAGAACTGTGTCCTGTGGACCTGAAAATGAGCCGGATGGCTCCTATCCCAACACATGGTGCTCAAGATTATTGGCGAGTGTGATTGCGCTCTAGTTGTCGATGCGTTCAAAAACTAGGATAATTTTTCTTCGCCATGGGACGCTGAAGCCAAGGTGCTTCTTCGGCTCCAAAATTGAGCGAGACGTAATCAGCTTCCGTGTTTGAGGTTGCCACTGTCAAGCTACCTTAGGCGACAGTCTAGAAAGCGGGTTCTAACACAATGGTTCCCACCGACCACTCTTGGTATTGTAACCAAGAGATGATATCACCCTCAGAGCCAAGGTTCCACACTGAGTAGTTCATAGGAATCACTCCCTTCCGCTATGTCCTTAACACCTTGTCACTTTCGCGTGAGGAGATAACTCCTGGGGCTTAGAGCAATCAATGCTTCTCTAGTATCTGCCCATGGTGGACAACTCTGTGATGAGTCTCAAAGGTAAGAACTGTACTAAATGATAGGCAACTAAGAGGTTCTTATAGTCCTAAAGCCAGCCTCTAGCCTAGGCATGTAGTGGCTCCTTGGATAAGTTATACTGGGGGCAATCTGGATTGCATTATTCTCCTTATCTACATGGCGCTCCCTGTGACTGCCAACTGGCGCCAACCACCAAGAAGGACCTTGGAATGTTCTAAGATATCTCTTAGAACTTTCCTGTTCCCCTTTTAGTCACAAAGAAATCTTGACATCCATCTGGTGGACCACGAGATGTTTTGCAGTAGGGATGCCCAACATGGATCTGATTGAGGCAAAGGTGATGACAGGTGCGAAGTTCTCCTCGTACTCTTATCTTGCACACTGGGACAACACCTTCGCCACAACTCTTGCCTAGTACTTGTCGATAGTACCATCCTGCATGAACGTTTTCCGGAGTACCCACCACATGTGCGTTTCTGAGCCTATGAACCAGAATCCATATCCGTTCTCTTCAATGGATGTGAATTTGCTATCTACTGCCTCCTTCTACTCAGCCGCATGTGGCATGTTCATAGACTCTGTTACGGTCAGAGGTACTTCCTGAGCCAAGCATGACCAACTGAGTCTGGTCCATTCCGTACTCTCAACATCGTCCATAGGCGAAGATTTCTTCGGGCGCATACTACACCATAGTGTTGCTAATGGTGCTTCAAGGCTTAGTTGCTTCTGTTGCTCTTACCCTGCCAGTGATGCGTTGTTTGAGGAAGAGTCACTAGCCTCAGAGTCTGACTCAGAGGCCTCAGACGACTCAGACTCAATGTCAGAGTCCGTCGCTATGTCAGCCTGTACAACCACTCTCCTTACAACACCATCCTTGACCGGCACCATCTACCAGTTTTACCGGTGCCTGATCACCTGACTCGAGCAACACAATCCACTCTCTTGATTTTCGAGCATGAAAAGGGTCCAGCGACTCTCCCTCGCCGAGCGTCCTTTCATCAAAATCGACATTCCGGCTCCTGATAAGCTTTCGAGCCGCTTTGTCCAATAGCCAGTACGCCTTGTGTGCAGTGGCGTATCCGACCATTACACACTTACAAGCGTGTGCATCCAGCTTGCCACCTTCTTCTCCTGCTTGGACCTTTGCCCAGGCAGTACAGCCAAAGACCCCTAAGTGTGAGACATCTGGTTTCTTTCTTGACCAAGCTTCGTGTGGCGTCTTGAGCTGATTCTCTTGCTGCTTCTTACGACGCCTTCCTAGTGCGGCTGCCGGAGTGAGATTCACAAGGTAGTAAGCAGTTCTTGCAGCTTCAGCCCAGCAGCGAGGTGGGAGTTTAGCATCAAATAGCATGCTTCGTGTCATGCCCAGGATAGTCTCGTTCATCCGCTCGGCAACACCATTACTCTAGGCGGTTTAAAGCATAGAGGTTTGGTGGTTGATGATGTGTTGGCTCAACTAGCTTTTGCACGCCTTATACTCACCGCCGTTGTCCATGCGCAGTGTATTGACCTTCTTGCTTTTCTGCCGCTCTACCATCGCGACAAAGTTTTGCAGCTTCTCCTTGACCTCTCCCTTTGTCTTGAGGAAGTAAACTCGATGACCACATCTTGTGATTATGGTCATCGATGAAGGTAAAAAAACTTGCTGCCATCGTTTGAAGGAGTACAAAATGATCCATACACATCAGAGTGAATCAGGTCCAATATTGCTGTCGCACGTTGCTCATTATGCTCAAAGGGCTTTCTTTTTGCCTTGCCCTGGGGGCATGACTCAGATAGCTTTTTCCACTTTCCCTCATCCTTGGCCTTGCATCCCTCCATCGCATGAAGTACTTCATGCTGCTACATAGCTTGCAATGTGCTGTCGACCACATGGCCAAAGCGTCTGTGCCACAATTCAGCATCTGTGTTGGTAGAGTTGGCCGCCATGGTGTCGACTTGTGGTCCAATATCAGGCTTTGGAGACTTGGGCTCTTCAACTGCCGCATATCCCTCATTTGTAGCTTCAAGGGGTTTGGTCTGCAGCACAAACAACCCATCGACTCTTGGGACCTGTGCGACAAGACTCTCCTTGGCATAGAAGATCTTGATGTCCTTGTTCTTGACAATCACGGCCTCCTCCATGAAGACGACTGTCATGTCGTGGTCCGTGATTTTGGACACTGAAAAGAGGTCTCCTGCAAAAGACGCCATGTTGACAACGTTCTCCAGCTTCAAGTCTTTTTCAGCACCGTTCACGTTGATGCTGATCAACTTTTCTCCCTCGCCTTGTGCACGGACAAGGCTGTCGTTGGCATACCTGAAGCGACGTTGAGTATCCTAAATGGAGATGAACCCATCCTTCTCCCTTGAAGAGTGCTGGTTCGTGCCAAAGTCGAGCCTGTACGCTCAACGCTTGAGCAGTACCGTTCCCTTGGTTGCCGGTACGCTCTTGGCCATCCTGTTCATCAACTCCTTACCCTTTGCATTCATATCTACCTCCATGATCTTCGTCTTCCTTCTTGGGAGCAATGCACTCCCGTGCCCAATGCCCAGGATTGTCACATTGGCACGTCCTAGGACGCTTTCAACTCTTTCTACCGCCACCATTGCCTTTTCCTCCACCGCTAACGCTTCCGCTGCTGCTCTGACCAAAAAAGGAATTGTTGCCATGACCACCGTATTGCGCAGCATAGGCTGAAATGTTAGCCTCATTACCGCTGCGACGCATGGCCTCGTTTCACACCTAGTCAAAAAGTGCCTCATATGTCAAATCCTCCTTTAAACAGCCAAAGACGGTGATCAGAGGACATCAATTTTTAAGTAGCGCCATGAGGAGGATCATGGCCTGCATGTTGGCGTCAATTTCCTCGTTTATTTAGGTCACTTGCTGCACCAATCCCTCAAACTGCAACAGGAAGTCTGGAATTGACTCTCCTTTGCTCACTCTCATCAGAATCAGCTTTTGAAGGATGAAGAGGTGAGTTACAAGAGCCATTGTGGGCCCATACCCCTTTGTGAACCTGCCTAAGGCGACGGTCTAGAAAATGGGCTCGACACAATGATTCCCACCAATCGCTCTTGGTATTGCAACCAAGAGATGATATCACCCTTAAAGCCAAGGTTCCACACTGAGCAGTTCACAAGAATCACTTCTTTGCACTGTGCCCTAAGCACCTGGTCACTTTCGTGTGAGGAGCGAAGTCCTCGGGCTTAGACCAAGCAATGCTTCTTGTCTGCCTCTGGTGGACAACTTTGTTAGGAGTCTCAAAGGTAAGAACTGTACTCAATAACAATCAACTGACAGGTTCTTATAGTCCTAGAGCTAGCCTTTAGTCCAGGCGCGCAGTGGCTCCTTGGATAAGCCATTTTTAAGGTAATGTGTACTGCATCATCCTCCTTCCCTACATGATAATCTGTGACCGCCAAGTTACGCCAACCACCAAGAAAGACCTTGGAATATTTTAAGATGTCTCTTAGAACCTTCTTGTCCCTCTTTTGGTCACAAAGAAAATTAGTCACCCGGATGAGATTTGACTAAGTGACCTCTCGCTTTAGAGACCAACTCTAGAACATCCACGTCACAAGCAGTTGTCATAGGTATTATTTGTTGGCTATACTATCCAGATTAGATCAAGGGCACTTGCTCCAAATGAGTAGTGCATGTCTTGTCTATCCGGTCCACATTCAGGGGATTTACTCTAAGGGAGCATTGCATGCCTAGCCCGTCCTATGCCTGTCCAAATATCAGCCATGGACAAGGAGCATATCAGGTTTACAGCCATGACTACATGCCGCTTGTTACACAAGTTGATGACCCCACCTTTCAAAAGGAATACATTTCCTCAGGGTTTGAAGCCCAATGTGCGTTTGTGTTCCTTATGATGTTGTGGTCGTTGCCATTGAAGGTGATGCGGATGTTGATGGTTCCAGTTAGGTAGGAGAAGATGCGCTTCACTCCCTTCAGGAACGTAGGTCCGGGGTACGCCATGTGCTGGCCGTCAGCGGTCACAGCCTGTGCAAGGTCCGGCCTGGTTGTAATCATCAGGTACATGAGACTTTTGACTGTGCTCTTGTACTTTTGCCGCTCTGCTGCATCCGCTTCCCCATTGAAGCTCACTAGGTATTTCCGCGTCTCCAGCGGTGTGGTGATGGGTTTGGCCTCTGCCATGCCAAACTGCTGCAAAACATCTTTCATGTACTTGCTCTGCTATAGCAAGAGAGAGCGTGATTTGCGGTCAAGCGTGATCTAGATACTGAGGAAATATGATGCCTCCCTCAAATCAGACATCTGGAAGCACTCCTGCTGCTGGAACTGGAGGAGAGAAGGAGCCTTGGAGTAGCGAGCATGTAGGACTAGAAGGGCATCATTTTCTGCTCAAGAATAGTTATTAAATCACTCAAAATGTTGGAGTATACATGAGGCTAGAGCTTGGACAAGTCAGCCCTCTCACAAGCCACACCACTTAGCCATGGAGGCTAAAGCTCACACATTAGAGTCCATAATATCACACAAGGGAGGAAATCAACCTAGCAATCAGGCTGAATACTCCTACGCAACCTAGAGAGCTAGAAAATGCGCTCATGGCACACTCCTAGTGGTCACATAACCCACAATCCCATGGAGAATCACTATGTGTCCATGGCTAGTACACAAAGAAATCACCTCACCTACAAAGTAAAGACAGGTACCTTTTTCCTAGTCAGCACACTCAAACAAGGGAACCCAAGAATCTAGGACCTTTTTGGATATTTCTTCCATCAGATCTTGATCCTGGACCTCTTGCCTTTTTCTTTTCTCAGGCTAAGGCATGGAGCCATCGCCCATGGTCACCTGGATATCGGCGGTCGATGACCCCAAAACTTTGAAAATTCATATATCCCAATCGGACCGTTGGATCAGTCTCAAACTTGGACCGTAGATATTTTGCCACCTGATCTTGAGAATGGTGAAGTCAGATTAATGATTTGAGCAGGCATGTGGTAGTTTCCTGGAACTTGCTCTTGTGAACCTGAAAATAAGCTGGATGGCTCATTTTCCAACATCTTCATGGGCTTCTTGAACTCCTGCAGTGCAAACATGTTGTTGGAAAGGAGGAGCATGTCATCCATCTAAATAATGATGATGAGCATCACATGGCCATGCTGCTAGCGATAAAAGCTGTAGTCACTGTGCTGAAACCCCATGCACTACGTCGCATATAATTTCAAGTTCCACGCATGTGACGCTTGCTTGAAGCCATACAGCGATTTCTACAGCTTTCAAAACAGGTACTCCTTGCCATCCATGACAAATCCCCTGGCTGCTCCATGTAGATTTCCTCCTCCAAGTCACCGTTCAAGAATGTCGTCTTGACATCCATGTTGTGAATCTCAAAGTTCTCAGCTTTTGCATATGAAAGAAACGTGCACATAGAGGCAAACACAAACTCGATGCCTTTGTGTTATGAGTAGCCCTTGGCAACCAGCCTCGCCTTGTTTTTTTCGCGGTTGCCATCTGCGTCCCTTTTCTTCTTGAATACCCACTTGCACTTGATTGCCTTGCATCCAGGTGGACGCTCATTCGGCTCCCACGTACCGTTCTCAAGCTGCGACAATTTCTCCTACTACACAACTTGTACCCTATGTACCGCATCTGGTACAATCATTATCTCCTTGTATGACATCGGCTCAACAGAGCCTGCTACAACTATGACGTTCATCTGGTCTGGTTTTTGGCGCATCCAAAAATGCCGGCGCTCACCAGGCTTGTAGCGCACCCTGAGAGGGTACCTTCGACCAAATACCGCAGCGTTAGTTGGCGGCTGGCATGGTGCTACTGAAACAATTGCTTTTGCTGATGGTGGTGCATCGTTTCCCTCTACTTCTGCCGATCAGGGCGCTGTATATGGTCCATCAGACATGGGAGAATATAGTTGTTCTCCCACTATCATAGCAAAAGAAGGTTCAGGAGAGACAGGGTCAGGGAGAATGTCTACTCCCACGACTCCATCAGCTACTGGTTCTGGTGCCTCTTCGTAGATGATGATGGTACCGATGACGTTGTTTTCGTTGAAAACAACATCCTTGGAGATGATGACGTGGCCTGTATCCTTCTCGTAGAGACAATACGCCTTGCATGCCACGTCATAGCGATCATTTGCATCTGTAAATTCTTCGCATCCTATTTCTACTGCTTCTCCTTGGGTACGTGCATGTGCGCCAAGTTGCCAGACGCGCCAAGATGATCCACACTCGACTTCTCGCCAAACCACACCTCATACGATGTCATCTGCTCTAGGGTCTTGGTTAGACTGCGGTTCGTGATATACACCGTAGTGCTCACTACTTCGGTCCAGAAGTCATAAATGAGTTGAACAACATGCAGCATGGAGCGCGCTGACTCAACGATGGTGCAGTTGGCGCGTTCTGCTATCCTGTTCTACTACGGCAAGTATGGCGCGATTCGTTGTGCCTTGATGCCTGCTGCTCCCAGGTAGTCCTGGAACTCCTAGCTCAGGTACTCCCCACCACGGTCGCCACGCAACGCCTTGATCTCCTAACCAGTCTGGTTCTCCACCATTGCCTTGAACTCCTTGAACTTGTCAAAGCAGTGGTCCTTGGAGGAAAGGAAGTACACAGCAGTGTAACGGCTAACTTCATGAATGAAGGTGAGAAAACACCTAAAGCCTCCAAAGCTCTGGATCTGCATCACACAAGTCTATGTGGACCAGTTCCAGCAGCTCCTTCGCGCGTTCCCCTTATCCAGATAATGCCTCGCGATGCAACTTCCCGTCCAAACAATCGATGCACGACTGCTACTCAAAATTAGAGATGATGGACAAGTCACAGACCATCTACTTTGTTTGAAGTTACTACAAGGTGCACCTCTTTGGTCATGTTCATTTTCCCAAAATGGCGCACGCCGGTCGGGTTCTACTACTGCTGGTGTTGACGCTACACTGACAGTTGTTGCTGCTGCTATGAAGATTTTTGTTTTTGCTGTTGCTATTGCTGCTCCTTTGGGTCCCTCTTCAACTTCAAGCAATCTTTTTTGTACTACCCTTCTTTCCGGCAATAGTGGTTCTTGCCTTTCTTCTTGCCTCTCTACTGCCGAGACTGGTTTGTTGGTTGCGTGAGCCCATCGCCATTAAAGCTACTTCATTGCTGCTGCCGTCATTACGCTTTGCTATATTGTGACGCAGTACTACCTGTACCAGGAGCCTGCTGATGAAGTCCAGGTTGAGGGTCGGCTTGCATTCCAATGTCTCTCACACCGTATCGTAGCCCGCTAGGAGTCCCTTGAGCAAGAGGAGGATGAAGCGTGTCTCTTCCACAGGGTTGCCCGCCGCTCTCAGCTGCTTTGCCAACTCCTTTGGCCTGTCCAAGTACGCCTCCATCCCTTTGCCATCTTCAATTCTCAACGCCATCATCTTCTCATCCGAAAGCATGAGGAATGCAGGATCCTTTTTCTCATACTTCTTGTACAACATGTCTCACCCCTCTTTCGCAGTACCCTTGTCACTCACGTACTACAGATGCACGTTGGGGATGGTGTTGATAAGCGACATTTAGGCCCGCCTGTCTTTCTTCTTCCTCTCCTCATATGCCTCTGCTACAGTTGTAGATGAACTTGCATCTACTATACCTTTGTAGTGTGTCTTCCCCGCCACGACCTCTACTGCGGTGATGCCTTTTGCATGTAGAGCTGGAGCACGCTCGTCTCTGCTCACTTCCTCCCACCAGCCGCTCTCCTCCAAAAGGAGGCAGGTACAGATCTTCCAAAACGTGAAGTTGGCGCGTCCTTGCAGCCATTCCAAGGGCACGGTTACTGTTACCACCCTTGTTCTTGCCATTCTAAGCTTTGGTAATGCTCAATGCTGCCCTTGAGTGGCGGTGCTACCCATGTTTCAGCTGCTGCTTCTGCCAATAATGTGTCTGACATGAAATGGAGTGTAGACACCGCCAGACTAGGAATTTGGAAAGAAGGAACCAACCACTGGTAAATACAGCGAAGACCCTTTCAGATCGACCCATAAAACAGGGTCATAGACAGGGGATTTTCATAGATATATCCTTTTGAAACTGGGGTATGTTGTTGCTCCTAGTCCAGATCACACCAGCCAGCTTGTGCTACTTTTGAAAGGTGGTAAAGAAATGAAAGAGTTATGGTATCATAAGGCGACAATCTTACTCAGAGAGAAGAGAGTAGCCCTGGCCAACCTTGTTGTGAGCATAACTCTCAATCCGACCGTTGGATCTTCGCGATCTTGAGTTTGTTGGAAAGCTTGTTCTTTGAACTTTAAGATCCTGTTATTGATATCAAGTTTTGTGAAGGTCTTACCTAACCGGTCACTCTCAAAGTGACGGCTTGTGCTGGCTGAAAATGGTAGACCTTGGATCTTACACAAAGTGTTGGAGTTAGAGGAGAGAAGGAACCTTGGAGTAGCCAACATGTGGGACTGAAAAGGCATCACTTGTACTCAATAATGGTTTTTGAATCACTTAAAACAATGCAGTATATACATAGCTAGAGCTTGCGCAAGTCAGCCCTCTCACAAGCCACACCACTTAGCCATGGAGGCTAAGGCTCACACACTAGAGTCCATAATCTCACACAAGGGAGGAAATCAGCCTAGCAATCAGGCTGACCACTCACACACGACCTAGAGAGCTAGAGAATGCTCTCATGGCACACTCCTAGTGGTCACATAACCCACAAACCCATGGAGAAT
>SZWC01000791.1:53723-66044 GCA_023375785.1 Penium margaritaceum | reverse complement strand
AAGCGCGCGCGCCTCGGCCGATGTCACTCCTTAAATTAAGGAGGTCATCCCCTCAATCAGGGAAGACATCCCCTGATCCAAGGCACATCTTGCATCTTCCAATCCGACCGTTGGATCAGCCCGAAACTTGGACAGCTGACAGTTTGACACCTGCTCTTTTCATCGGTACGGTCAGATTCACAATCTGAATAGCCATCATCAGAAAAACCCAGGGGACTTATCCTTGAACAAGGACAGTGCATGCCTGGTCTGTTGGACCGGACCCAGGGGACTTGCTCCACATGAGCAGTGCATGCCTGGTCCGTCCACTACTCGCCAATTCTAGAGACTAGTGGCCAAGGGGCATTCAAATAACAACATAAGCCTTCCATGGGTGCAAAAAAACTTGCATTCCATTCATTCGTTTGGGAGAAACGCCGTTTACAAGCTGGCTGGTCTGAGTTTGAGTAGGAGCAGAAGCATACCCTGTTTTCAAGAGGACATATCTTTCGAAATCCCCTGTTGATGACCCTGTTTTATTGTTTGCTCTGAAATTTTTTGAGCTGAATTTTCCAGTGGAGGGCTCCATTTATCCGAATTCCCAGTCTGCTGGCATCTACAGTCCAATTTCTGGCAGAAACAGCAGCTGAAGCAGGGGTAGCGCCGCCATCCAAGGGTAGTGCTGAGTATTACCAAGGCTCAAAATGGCAACAACTGGCGTTGTTAAAGCAGCCCAGCCTTTGGAGAGGCTAGAGGGTCGCGCCAACTTCACGTTTTGGAAGATCCGTACCCGCCTCCTTTTGGAGGAGAGGGGCTTGTGGGAGGTGGTGAGCAGCGACGAGCCGGCTCCAGTTCGACAAGCAAAAGCCATCACCGCAGCACAGGTAGTGGCGGCAAAGACGTTGCAAATGGGTGCAGCTGATGCGGGTTCTTCTGCAGCTGTACCAGCGACGTATGAGGAGTCGAAGAAAAAGGACAGGCAGGCCTACAGGTTGCTTGTCAACACCATCTCCAACCCGCATCTTTAGTACGAGAGTGATAAGGCTACTGCAAAGAAAGGATGGGACACGTAGTACAAGAAGTATGAGAGTAAGGATCCTGCATTCCTTATGCTTTTGGAGGAAAAGATGATGGCACTAAAAATTTAGAGTAGTAAAGGGATGGAGGCGTATCTGGACAGGGTAAAGGAGCTGGCGAAGCAGCTGATAGCGGCCGGTAATCCTGTGGAAGAGACACGCTTCATCCTCCTCTTACTGAGGGGACTTCCAACCAGCTAGGACACAGTGTGAGTGAAGCAGCTTTTGTCGCCATGAGCTCACACAACCAGCAGTAGTAGCAGTAGTCTTGGCAGCAGAAAGGCAGAAAGAAAGGCAAATGCCACTACTGCCTGAAAGAGGGACACTACAAAAAGGAGTGTTTCAAGCTCAAGAGGGACCAAAAGGAGCAGCAGCAGCAGCAGTCATCGTAGTAGCAGCAGCAAAAGCAGCACCAACAACAGCAGCAGTCACAGCAGCGTCAATAGTAGCAGCAGCAGCAGCAAAACCAGGCAGGTGTGCACCACTTTGGCAACATGAATGTGGCCAAGACGGTGCGCGACTGTCTCTTCATGGCGAAGTCTAACATGTCGCAGGTGGAGAAGGCGGATCTCGCATGGTACAAGGACTCAGGATGCACCAAGAGTCTTACACATCACAAGGAGTGGATTACACAGCTCCTGTCCATCCCTCCCCGTCCTTTCGCTATGGGTGATGATCGGGTGGTGTATGCTGAGGGGATTGGGATTGTGGAGATGTGATTCGAGACCCCACGTGGCATTGAAGTGGGAGTGTTCCATGGCATGCTGTATGTACCTGATGCTGCATTCAAACTCCTCTCAGTCTCCTCTCTTACAAAGACAGGACTGCGCGTTGTATTCAATGATAACTATGGCTACATCCTCTACAAGGATACTGAAGAGGAGTTGGCCAGGTCGGTGAAGGAGGGCGACATATACCGCCTGCTAGGGATGACCAAGATCCCGCGTCAGCAGAGTCTATCAGCAGTGGTGCAGGCGACCGATGGCGAGATCTGGTATGGACACTATGGCTACATCGGCATGCGCGCCTTGCATCAGCTTCAAGCAAAGCTGGTGGTGCGTGACCTACCTACCATCTCTAACTTTGAACACCAGTTATGCATCGGCTGTTTGGAGGAGAAGCAGCACCGCGAAGCGTTTTTTGGAGCAGGGGAGCGTGCGAAGGAGGTATTGGAGCTAGTCCACACTGACTTGTGCGGACCGATGCAGAGCCAGAGCTTCGGAGGCTCTAGGTATTTCCTGACCTTCATTGATGATTTCAGCCGTTATACTACTGTGTACTTCCTTCCTTCCAAGTACCAGTGTTTTGGCAGGTTCAAGGAGTTCAAGGCCATTGTGGAGAATCAGACTGGCAGGAAAATCAAGACTCTACGCAGCGACTGGGTGGAGAGTACCTAAGCAAGGAGTTCCAGGACTACCTCGTAGTAGCTGGCATCAAGGCACAGCGTACCGCGCCGTACTTACCGCAGCAGAACGGTGTAGCAGAACACGCCAACCGTACCATTGTGGAGTCGGCGCGCTCTATGCTACACGCGGCTTGGCTTACTTACGACTTGTGGGCTGAAGCCTTGAGCACTGCGGTCTACATCAAGAACTGCAGTCCAACAAAGGCATTGGAGCAGATGACGCCGTGCGAGGTATGGTTCGGCAAGAAACCAAGCGTGGGCCATCTCCGAGCATTTGGCAGCCTGGCGCACATCCATGTGCCTAAGGGAAAGCGGCAGAAATGGGACGCAAGGAGTGTACAGATGCTGATGATTGACTACGACGTGGTAAGCAAGGCCTATTGCCTCTACGAGAGGGATACAGGCAACGTTATCATCTCCGAAGATGTCGTCTTCAACAAGAGCAACGTCATTGGCACCAATATTGTCTGTGAAGAGGCAGCAAAACCAGCAACTAACAAGATCGTGGGAGCAAAAATCCTTCCAGACCCAGTCTCTCCTCATCCTTCCTCTACACTGACAGTCGAAGAATCACTCTACTCTCCCATGTGTGATGTAGAAGATACAAGAGCCTCATCGGCACAAGCAGAGGGAGATGTAGCACCACCAGCAGTAGCAGTTGTGCCAGCAACACCGCGCCAGCTGCCCGCTAATACTCCAGTACCAGGTCGCAGGTACCCTCTTAGGGTGCGTTACAAGCCTGGTAAGCGCGGCCATTTCTGGATGCTGCAGAAACCAGAAGAGATAAACGTCGCAGTTGTAGTAGATTCAGATGAGCCTACGTCATACAAGGAGGCCATGGCTGCACCGGATGCAGCAGATTGGGTGCAAGCCGTGCAGCAGGAGATACAGTCGCAGTTGGACAACGGTACGTGGGAGCTGACTAAGCGTCCACCCGGACGTAAGGTGATCAAGTGCAAGTGGGTGTTCAAGAAGAAGCGGGGAGCAGATGGTAACCTGGAAAAGTACAAGGCGAGGCTTGTCGCCAAGGGCTATTCGTAGCAGGAGGGTATCGACTACACAGAAACGTTTGCCCCCGTTGCAAAGTTTGCCTTTGTGCGCACGCTCCTCTCTTATGCAGCAGCTGAGGACTTCGAGGTTCACCACATGGATCTCAAGACGGCATTCTTGAATGGTGACTTGGAGGAGGAGATCTACATGGAGCAGCCAAAGGGGTTCGTCATGGATGGCCAAGAGCACCTGGTTTGCAAGCTGCAAAAGTCACTGTACGGCCTCAAGTAAACGTCGCATGCTTGGAATCAGAAGTTAGATTTAGCGTTACAGTGAATTTGGTTTGAGTGCAGTGACTGTAAATACAGCGTCTATTGCTGGCAGCATTTTCATGAGGTGCTCATTATCATCGTGTATGTGGATGACATGCTCCTCCTTTCCAACAGCATGTCTGCACTGCAGGAGTTTAAAGAAGCCATGCAGGAGTGCTTCCAGATGTCTGATCTCGAGGAGGCATCATACTTCCTCAGTATCCACATCACGTGTGACCGCAAGTCATACTCCCTCCCGCTGTAGCAGAGCCGCTACATCAAGGATGTTTTGCAGCGGTTTGGCATGGCAGAGGCAAAACCCATCGGCACGCCGCTGGAGACGCGACAGTACATCATGAGCTTCAATGGAGAAGCAGACGCAGCCGAGCGACAGAAGCACCAGAGCGCCGTCGGTAGTCTCATGTACCTGATGGTGGCAACCAGGCCGGACCTCGCACAGGCTGTGAGGGCTGTAAGCCAGCACATGGCTTATTCCGGACCAGAGTACCTAAAGGCTGTGAAGCAGATCTTCCGCTACCTTGCTGAAACCATGAATGTCGGCATCACCTACAACGGCAACGATAACAGCATCATCGGCTACACAGATGCAGATTGGACTTCAAATCCGTAGACCCGCAAGTCCATCTCTGGACATGTGTTCCTCATGAATGAAGGAGTCATCAGCTGGTGCAGCAAGCGGCAGATGGTCGTGGCCATCTCGAGCACAGAAGCTGAGTATATCTCTCTCAGCTTTGGAGCCAAGGAAGCAGTTTGACTTCAGCATCTCATGGCAGAGATGAATGGGAGTGTAGTAGTTTTTGTTTGTGTGCGCGTCGACAACCAGAACGCAATCGCAGTCGGCAAGAATCTTGAGGACCATGCATGCACCAAGCACATTGATATCGCATATCATTTCATGAGGCACATGGTGCAGGAGAGTGCTATCAAGCTGGAGTTTACTCCAACCAACAAGCATGTCGCTGATTTTTCTACCAAGCCAGTGACCCGTGAGAAGGAGCTGTTCTGCATGAAGGCATGTCGACTCAGTCCACTTAGACTGCGGCAAAGTGGGAGATTGTTGGGAAAGGAGCCATCCGGCTCGGTTTCAGGTCCACCAGAGCAAGTTCCAGGAAAGTACCACATGCCTGCTCCGATCGTCGATCTGTCTTAACCATTGGAAAGATCAGGTGGCAAAATGTCTACGGTTCAAATTTGACCCCCATCCAACAATCGGATTGGGAGATATGAATTTTCAAAGTTTCGAGGATCATGGACTGTCTATGTCTGGGTGGGCATGGGTGATGGCTCCATGCCTTAGCCTGAGAAAAGAAAAAGGCAAGAGGTCCAGGGTCAAGACCTGATGGGAGAAATATCCAAAAAGATCCTTGGTCTTAGGATTGCCTTGTCAGAGTATGCTGACTAGGATAAGGGTACCTCTCCTTACTTTTTAGGTGAGGTGAGATCCTTGTGTGCTAGCCATGGACACATGGCAATTCTCCATGGGTTTGTGGGTTATGTGACCACTAGGAGTGTGCCATGAGAGCATTNGGGGTCATGGACCGTCGATGTCTGGGTGGGCATGGGTGATGGCTCCATGCCTTAGCCTGAGAAAAGAAAAAGGCAAGAGGTCCAGGGTCAAGACCTGATGGGAGAAATATCCAAAAAGATCCTTGGTCTTAGGATTGCCTTGTCAGAGTATGCTGACTAGGATAAGGGTACCTCTCCTTACTTTTTAGGTGAGGTGAGATCCTTGTGTGCTAGCCATGGACACGTGGTGATTCTCCATGGATTTGTGGGTTATGTGACCACTAGGAGTGTGCCATGAGAGCATTCTCGAGCTCTCTCGGTCGTGTGTGAGTGGTCTGTCTGATTGCTAGGCTCATTTTCCCCCTTGTGTGAGATTATGGACTCTAGTGTGTGAGCCTTTGCCTCCATGTCTAAGTGGTGTGGCTTGTGAGTGCGCTGACTTGGCCAAGCTCTAGCACTATATGTACTCCATCATTTTGAGTGATTGAACAACCATTCTTTTGCACAAGTGATGCCCTTCCAATCACACATGCTCGCTGCTTCAAGGCTTCCTCTCTCCTCAAGTTCCAGCACGCCTTCATGGCCGAGCTCACCTTCACGCACTGCCAAAATGACCCTAGGGTCTGTGTGCGGGAGGATGAGCAAGGCTTGATGCTGGTTGCACCTGTACATGGATGACCTGATCATCTGCTCATCATCGGGCGAGTTGTTGAACAAACTAAAGACAGATCTCAGCAACAGGTTCAAGATGAAGGACATGGGTCTGCTTGACTTCTACCTTGGGATAGCCATCCACCACAATCTGGCAACAAGCACCATTGAGCTGAACCAGACCAAGTACATCATGGAGGTCCTCAAGCGCTACAACATGGAGGAGTGCAAGCCCATCAGCACACCCATGAGAATAGACGTCAAGTTCTCCTCCTCCATGAGCCCCAATACGGAAGTTGAACGGAGTGAGATAGAGAAGATTCCCTACCAGTTTGCTGTTGGTAGCCTCATGTATGCCATGGAAAGAACACGCCTTGACATTTACTGTGCCATGGGACAAGTGAGCACTTTTGTGGCCAATCTAGGGCCACAGCACTGGCAAGCAGTCAAGCGCATCATGCGCTATCTATAGAAGACCCGAAACATGGGAGTCCAATTTGAAGGCTATACGAATCTGATCCGATTCAGCTGGTGTGCTACACAGACACCGACTGGAGAGGAAGAATCGATGACAAAAAGTCCACCTCGGGCTTTGTGTACCTCTTGAACAATGGTGTCGACTCTTGGATAAGCAGAAAGCAAGGTTGTGTCTCCCTCTCTACCGCCGAGGCAGAGTACATTGCTATGTCACAAGCATGCAAGGAGATACAGTAGCTACGCAGTTTGCTTTTGGAGATGAAAGTGCCACAAACGAAGGCAACATAGGTCGCATCAATAACAAGGACGCCATGAAAATGGCATAGGATGATGTCATCTCCTGGCCGACCAAGCACATCGACATCAGGTACCTCTTCTCACGCGACCTGGTCGCAAAGGAGATCGTGGACGTGCTATACGTGGAGACCAAGAAGATGCTCGCAGATTGTATGACAAAAGCGCTAGACAGCAAATTGTATTCTGTCGGTGCTCGAGGCATGAGTATGGTCAACGCAACAGACGAAGATTGATGCAAAGACTGTTGGAGAGAGAAGAGATCTCACAGCTAATGGACAGAGGTGCAAGGGAGAGTTTGTTAACCTGATATGCTCCTTGACCATGGCTGATATTTGCACAAGTACGTACTAGGCATGCACTGTTCCCTTGGAGTAAGTCCCTTAAGTCTGGTCCTGAAATGACAAGGCATGTACTGCTCATTTGGAGCAAGTCCCCTTGGTCTAATCTGGATATTATAGCCAGAAAATACCTAGAAGAACTCCTTGTGGCTTAGACGTTCCAGCGGTAGTCTCTAGGCGAGAAGTCACAAGGTCAAATCCCAGGCCGGTGACTAGTTTTCTTTATGATCAAAAGGGGAACAAGAAGGTTCTAAAAGACATCTTAGAACATTCCAAGGTTCTTCCTAGTGCCTGGTGCCATTTAGAAAAGTCATAGGTTAGCCAAGCCGTGTGCAGCATGGAGCGCACCGACTCAACGATGGTGCGATTGGCGCGTTCTGCTACGCCGTTTTGCTGCAGCGAGTATGGCACGGTGCGGTGCGCCTCGATGCCTCCTATTGCAAGGTAGTCCTGGAATTCCTTGCTTAGGTTCTCTCCACAGCTGTCGCTGCGCAACGCCTTGATTTGCTTGCCAGTCTGGTTCCCCACCATGGCCTTCAACTCCTTGAACCTGTCAAAGCACTGATCCTTGGAGGAAAGGAAGTACACAGCAGTATAACGGCTGAAAGTATCAATGAAGGTAAGAAAATACCTACAGCCTCCAAAGCTCTAGGTCTGCATCGGGCCAGACAAGTCTGTGTGGACCAGCTCCAGCACCTCCTTCGTGCGCTCTCCTGCTCCATAGAATGCCTCGCGATGCTGCTCTCCCTCCAAACAGCCGATGTACAATTGCTGCTCGAAGTAAGAGATGGCGAGTAAGTCACCCACCATCTGTTTCGTTTCAAGCTGCTGTAAGGCGTGCATGCCGATGCGGCCGTAGCGCGCATGCCAGATTTTGCCATCGGTGGCTTGCACCACTGCTGCAAGGCTCTGCTCACGCAAGATCTTGGTCGCCCCCAGCATGCGGTACATATTGCCTTCATTCACCGACCAGGCCAACTCCTCTCCTGTTTCCTTGTCGAGGATGTAGCCATAATCATCGTCAAAGATGACATGTAGTTTTGCATTTGTGAGAGAGGATACTGAGAGAATGATGAACAGAGCACCAAGTACATCAAGCACGATATGGAACACTCCCACTTCAATGCCACGCGCGGTCTCCAAGTACATCTCCACAATTCCAATTCCCTCGGAATACATCACCCGATAATCATCCAAAGCAATCAGACGGGGAGTGATGGAGAGCAGCTGCGTGAACCACTCCTTGTGGTACGTCAAACTCTTGGTACATCCCGAGTCCTTGTACCATGCCAGATCTGCCTTTTCCTTCTCCAACATGTCAGACTTCATCATGAAGATGCGGTCGCGCACCTCCTTAGTGTTGGGAAAGGAGCCATCTGGCTCAGTTTCAGGTCCACAGGAGCAAGTTCCAGGAAAGTACCAGATGCCTGCTCCGATCGCCAATCCGACTTCTTCATTGGAAAGATCAGGTGGAAAAATGTCTACGGTCCAAGTTTGAGGCCGATCCAACGGTCGGATAGGGAGATATGATTTTTCGAAGTTTCGGGGGTCATGGACCGTCGATGTCTGGGTGGGCATGGGTGATGACTCCATGCATTAGCCTGAGAAAAGAAAAAGGCAAGAGGTCCAGGGTCAAGACCTGATGGGAGAAATATCCAAAAAGGTCCTTGGTCTTAGGATTGCCTTGTCAGAGTGTGCTGACTAGGATAAAGGTACCTCTCCTTACTTTTTAGGTGAGGTGAGATCCTTGTGTGCTAGCCATGGACACATGGCGATTCTCCATGGGTTTGTGGGTTATGTGACCACTAGGAGTGTGCCATGAGAGCATTCTCTAGCTCTCTAGGTCGTGTGTGAGTGGTCAGCCTGATTGCTAGGCTGATTTCCTCCCTTGTGTGAGATTATGGACTCTAGTGTGTGAGCCTTAGCCTCCATGGCTAAGTGGTGTGGCTTGTGAGAGGGCTGACTTGCCCAAGCTCTAGCTCTATATGNNTTTGTGGGTTATGTGACCACTAGGAGTGTGCCATGAGAGCATTCTCTAGCTCTCTAGGTCGTGTGTGAGTGGTCAGCCTGATTGCTAGGCTGATTTCCTCCCTTGTGTGAGATTATGGACTCTAGTGTGTGAGCCTTAGCCTCCATGGCTAAGTGGTGTGGCTTGTGAGAGGGCTGACTTGCCCAAGCTCTAGCTCTATATGCACTCCATCATTTTGAGTGATTGAACAACCATTCTTTAGCACAAGTCATGCCCTTCCAATCACACATGCTCGCTGCTCCAAGGCTCCCTCTCTCCTCAAGTTCCAACACTTAGCAACGTTCATGTTGCGCATATGGCACACGCCAGTCTGGTTCTGTTGCAAGGGTTGCTGCGATTGTTGCTGCTGTTGTTGTGGAGACTGTTGCTTTTGCTATTACTACTACTGCTCCTTCTGGTCCCTCTTGAACTTGAAGCACTCTTTCTTGTAGTACCCTTCTTTTTTCCAATACTGGCTCTTGCCTTTCTTCTTGCCTCTCTGCTGTCCAGACTGCTGCTGCTGTTGGTTGCGTGAGTCCATGGCCATGAAAGCTGCTTCACTACTGCTGCTGCCATTGCGCTTTGCTGCATTGCGACGCAGTTCCACCTGCACCAGGTGCGTGCAGATGAAGTCGAGGTCGAGAGTCAGCTGGCACTCCAACGTCTCTCGCACCGTGTCGTAGCTCGTTGGGAGTTCCCTGAGCAAGAGGAGGACAAAGCCCGTGTCTTCCACAAGATTGCCGGCCGCTTTCACATGCTTCGCGTACTCGTTTGCCCTGTCCAAGTACACCTCCATCCCTTCACCGCCCTGCATTTTCAATGCCATCATATTCTCCTCCAAAGTTATGAGGAATGTAGGATCCTTACTGATGTTTCTTGCACAACGTGTCCCACGCCTCTTTTGCACTAGCCTCGTCACTCACGTACTGAAGATGCGGGTTCGAGATGGTAATGACAAGCAACATGTAGGCCAGCCTCTCCTTCTTCTTCCACTCCTCATATGCCACTGCTGTAGTTATAGATGAACCTGCATCTGTTTCACCTTATGCTGCCTTCCAGACTCTCCAAGGGCTGGGCTGCTGTTGCTTTGCCTTATGCTGCCATTTTGAGCCTTGGTGATGCTCAGCACTGCCCTTGAGTAGCGGCGCTACCGCAGCTTGTGCTGCTGCTTCAGCTAGAAATCTATCTGATAGAAAATGGAGTGTGGAGCCCAACAAACTGGCATTTTTTAAGAAATGAACCCATCAGTGCAAAATTCAGCTGAAAACCTTTAAGATAGACCCATAAAACAGGGTCATCAAGAACAGATTTTCAAAGATGTGTCCTTTTGAAAATAGGGTATGCTTCTGCTCCCTCTCTAACTCACACTACCCAGCTTATAAACAGAGTTTCTGCCAAACATACCAATGGAATGTAAATGTTTTTGCTCCAATGGAAAGCGTAGGAAAAATACTTCAATTTGTATGTGCTATTTTTAAACTTGACAAAGAAACAAGAGAGTTTTGGTCATCACAAGGCGACAGTCTTACCAAAAGAGAAGAGTGTAGCCCTGGTGGACTTCTTTTTTAGCATAACTCTCAATCCGACTGTTGGATCTTTGCGATCTTGAGCTCGTTAAAACTCTTGTCACCTGAACTTGAAGCTCTAGTGGTCAACTGTCAAATTTCGTGAAGGTTCAACCCAACCTGTCACTCTCAAAGTGACGGCCTGTGCTGGCTGAAAGTGGCAAAACTTGGCTCTTATACTAAGTGTTGGATCTGGAGGAGAGAGGGAGCCTTGGAGCAGCGGGCATGTGGGACTAGAATGGCATCACTTGTCCTGATGAATGGTTGTTGAATCACTCAAACTGATGGAGTACATATAGAGCTAGAGCTTGGGCAAGTCAGCCCTCTCACAAGCTATACCACTTAGCCATGGAGGCCAAGGCTCACATTCTAGAGTCCGTAATCTCACACAAGGGAGGAAATCAGCCTAGCAATCAGGCGGACCACTCACACACAACATAGAGAGCTAGAAAATGCTCTCATGGCACACTCGCAGTGGTCACATAACCCACAATCCCATGAAGAATCGACATGTGTCCATGACTAGCACACAAGGATCTCACATCACCTAAAAAGTAAGGAGAGGTACCTTTTTCTTAGTCAGCACAATCTGACAAGGCTACCCAAGAATCTAGGACCTTTTGGATGTTTCTCGCATCAGGTCTTGACCCTGGATCTCTTGCCTTTTTCTTTTCTCAGGCTAAGGCATTGAGCCATCGCCCATGGTCACCCGGATATTGGCGGTCGATGAACGCGAAAACTTCAAAAATTGATGTCTCCCAATCCAACTCTTGGATTGGCCTCAAATTTGATCTTTCTAATAGTGTGTTGTTATTTGAATGCCCCTTGGCCACTAGTCTCCAGAATTGGCGAGTAGTGGACGGACCAGGCATGCACTGCTCATGTGGAGCAAGTCCCCTGGGTCCGGTCCAACAGACCAGGCATGCACTGTCCTTGTTCAAGGATAAGTCCCCTGGGTTTTTCTGATGATGGCTATTCAGATTGTGAATCTGACCGTACCGATGGAAAGAGCAGGTGTCAAACTGCCAGCTGTCCAAGTTTCGGGCTGATCCAACGGTCGGATTGGAAGATGCAAGATGTGCCTTGGATCAGGGGATGTCTTCCCTGATTGAGGGGATGACCTCCTTAATTTAAGGAGTGACATCGGCCGAGGCGCGCGCGCTTCGGGTTAGCCGAGGCGCGTGCGCTTCGGCTGCCAAAGGCACTCCTTAGCTATTTATGCCTTGTACTTGCCATTGTCTTAACTACTCCTTCACTTGATGTCTCTTGTTTGAGCTGTGCGCTTGAGACTGAGCTTGATATGAACTGCTAAGGTGGTTGTAATCTTGCTCGTGTGAGAGTGCTGACTTAATTTGTTGGGCTCTCACACCAAGGAAGAAGAAGGCTTAGAGGGCGGGAGCCCCTAAGACCTTGAGCGAAAGCACCTGGGTAGCTAGGTCTCACCAGAGGCATAGTTAATTCCTTGGGGGTGATCGTGATCCTTGGGTGAAATTCCCTTGGACGGTCGGCAGTTGCCATTGTGTCGGCGCTGTTTTCTAGACCGGAGCCTCAGGCCACGTGACTCAGGAATAACAAAAGGGTTATGGGCCCACGCCTAGTGTGAGACTTAGTTGCAAAAAGCATACAGGTTGCTCAGTAGCTCAGCAAACGTGAGGAGCGCAGACGCTCTATCACACCCCCTGGTGCTCCTCTTCGGA
>SZWC01000791.1:9526-50069 GCA_023375785.1 Penium margaritaceum | reverse complement strand
TGTTGTTATTTGAATGCCCCTTGGCCACTAGTCTCCAGAATTGGCGAGTAGTGGACGGACCAGGCATGCACTGCTCATGTGGAGCAAGTCCCCTGGGTCCGGTCCAACAGACCAGGCATGCACTGTCCTTGTTCAAGGATAAGTCCCCTGGGTTTTTCTGATGATGGCTATTCAGATTGTCAATCTGACCGTACCGATGGAAAGAGCAGGTGTCAAACTGTCAGCTGTCCAAGTTTCGGGCTGATCCAACGGTCGGATTGGAAGATGCAAGATGTGCCTTGGATCAGGGGATGTCTTCCCTGATTGAGGGGATGACCTCCTTAATTTAAGGAGTGACATCGGCCGAGGCGCGCGCGCTTCGGGTTAGCCGAGGCGCGTGCGCTTCGGCTGCCAAAGGCACTCCTTAGCTATTTATGCCTTGTACTTGCCATTGTCTCAACTACTCCTTCACTTGATGTCTCTTGTTTGAGCTGTGCGCTTGAGACTGAGCTTGATATGAACTGCTAAGGTGGTTGTAATCTTGCTCGTGTGAGAGTGCTGACTTAATTTGTTGGGCTCTCACACCAAGGAAGAAGAAGGCTTAGAGGGCGGGAGCCCCTAAGACCTTGAGCGAAAGCACCTGGGTAGCTAGGTCTCACCAGAGGCATAGTTAATTCCTTGGGGGTGATCGTGATCCTTGGGTGAAATTCCCTTGGACGGTCGGCAGTTGCCATTGTGTCGGCGCTGTTTTCTAGACCGGAGCCTCAGGCCACGTGACTCAGGAATAACATAGTGAAGTCAGATCAACAATCGGAAGAAGCATTTGGTACTTTCCTGGAACTTGCTCCCATGGACCTGAAACTAAGCCGGATGGCTGTCTTTCTAACATTCTCTAGAGAGCTAGAGAATGCTCTCAAGGCTCACTCTTAGTGGCCACATAACTCACAACCCCATGGAGAATCACCATGTGTCCATGGCTAGTACACAATGTTTCAACCAATTTGAGGCAATGATATAGAAAATCGGTTCCGTCACAATGGTTCGCGCAGATCGCTCTTCGTGTTCCCTTTTGGTCACAAAGAAAATAAGTCACTCGGCTAGGATTTGACCCAGTTACCTCTCGCAGTACGGACTAAGTCTGGAATGTTTAAGCTCCAAGGAGTTGTCCTAGCTAGTGTTTGCTAGCTATTCTATCTAGTTTAGACCAAGGAGACTTGCTCTGAAGGAGTAGTGCATGCCTTGTCTCTCAGGACCAGACTAAGGAGACTTACTCCAAGGGAGCAGTGCATGCCTAGTCTGTCCTATGCCTATCCAAATCTAAGATATGAACGAGGAGCACATCAGGTTAACACAAGGATCCCACGTCTCCTAAAAATAAGTAGTAGTTCTTTTATCCTAGTCAGGAGACTCTTACAAGGTAATGCGAAGACCAAGGACCTTTTTGGATGTTTCTTCCATCAGGTTTTGAGCCTGGATCTTTTGCCTTTTTCTTTTCTCAGGCTAAGGCATGGAGCTATCACCCATGGTTAACTAGACATTGGCAGTCCATTACCCCAGAAACTTGAAAAATTATAATCCCCCTATCCGATTGTTGGATTGGCCTGAAATTTAAATCATGGACAAATTGCCTCCTTAACTCAATGGCAAGGTCCGATTGACAATCGGAGTAGGCATCTTGTAATTTGTTGGAACTTGTTCCTGTAGACCTGAAACTGAGCGTGATGGCCGTATTTCCAATAGACAGCGGCGGTCCATGACCTTGGAAACTTTGAAAATCCATGTTTCTTAATCTGACTATTGTATTAGCCTGAAGTTCGACTGTAGATTATTTACCATGCCATCTTTCTAATGGCAAAGTTAGACTGACGATCGAAGTAATGTGGTAGTTTCCCGGAACTTGCTCTGGTAGACCTGAAACTAAAACGGATAGCTGTATGTCCAATGTATGACAATGGTGTCTGCCTGAAATTGAACATAGAATCTTGTCCACATGGACTATAGCATGCCTTGTCTATGTCGACAAGACTGTGGGTGCATACTCCAAAGAAACAATGCATGCCTAATCTATCTTGAATTTATCCTATTCATTGGCCAGAAGAAACAGATGAGAAAACCAGGCTTACACAATGGCACTTTCCATCCGCTCTTAGTATTATAACAAGCAAGAGATATCACCCTCAGAATAACAGTTCCACAATCAGCAGTTCGTAAAAATCTCTTCCTTGCATTATGTCCTTAGCACCTGGTCACTATTGTGCAAGGAGCTAACTCTTATGGCTTAGACCAACTAATGCTTCTTTAGTATTTGCATGTGGAAGACAACTCTATGAGGAATCTTAAAGGTAAAAACTGCCATCAATGACAAGGAAATAACAAGTTCTCATGGTCTACAGCTAGCCTGTAGCCTACGTACATAGTTGTTCCTTGGATGAGCTACTTGTGGGGCAATGTGGATTGCATCTTCCCCCTGCCTGTTTGTAAAGGAGCCATCTGGCTCAGTTTCAGGTCCACAATAGCAAGTTCTAAGAAACCACCTGATGCCTACTCTGATCGATAATCTGATTTTATAATTAAAAATATGAGGTGATAAATTATCTACGGTCCAAGTTTCCACCGATCCAACCGTCTGATGAAGAGATTTTCGAAGTTTCTGGGGTCATGGACCGCCGATGTCTGGGTGACCATGGACAATAGCTCAATGCCTTAGCCTGAGAAAAGAAAAAGGCAAGAGGTCCACGGTCACGACCTGATGGGGGCAATATCCAAAAAGGTCCTAGATTATTGGGTTGCCTTGAAAGACTATAGTGACTAGGAAAAGGGTACCTCTCCTTTCTTTTAAGGTGAGGTGAGATCATTGTGAGCTAGCCATGGATACATGGCGATACTCCATGGGATTGTGGATTACATGACCACTACGAGTGTACCGTGAGAGCATATTCTAGCTCTCTAGGTCATGTGTGAGTGGTCAGCCTGATTGCTAGGCTTCTCTAAAGTAGGTCTTCTACTGCAGGTCCAAAAGGACAATACCTATACTTTTCCTTTGGAGTAAGTTCCTTTTCTTCAAAATCTTGGAAATCTACATATAACAGAAAGAAGATTGTATAGCAAGCAAGTACTACCTGGGGTACCTTCTTATAATGAGGACATTTTAAGAAAGTGTTTTCATGCGACGGGTCACCAAGTCAAATCTTGTCCTCGTGACTAATCTTTTTTATGACCACAAAAGATAGAAAAAGGTTGTAAATGACACCAGAATAGTACAAGGTCCTTTCAGGTGGCTGGTGCAACTTGTAAATCACAAAGAAAGCCGTATAGACAAGGGGGATGATGCAATCTAGAGTACCTCAAGACAGGCTCATCTTGATAGCCACTACATATCTACGCTAGAATGAAGGTACGTAGTGCTGATCTGATATGCCCCTTGGCCATGACACTTGAATATGTTGACCTTATATGCCCGTTGTCCATAGCTGACATTTGGACAAGCATAGGACGTACTAGGCATTCACTGCTCCCATGGAGTAAGTCCCCTAATTCTGGTCCAGATGGAAGAGGTACGTACTCCTTTTGAACAAGTCTCTTTGGTCTAAATTGGATAATAAAACCAGCAAACACTACCCAAGACAACCCCTTGTGGTTCAGACATTCTCGAGTTAGTCTGTGCAGCGAGAGGTCACCACTTCAAAACCGAATCCAGTGACTAATTTTCTTTGTAACCAAGAAGAACACAGGATGGTTCTAAGACCTAGCAATCAGGCTGACCACTCACACACGACCTAGAGAGCTAGAACATGCTCTCATAGCACACTCGTTGTGGTCACATAACCCATAATCCCATGGAGAATCAGGCTGACCACTAACACACGACCTAGAGAGCTAGAAAATGCTCTCATGGCATACTCCTTGTGGTCACATAACGCATAATCCCATGGAGAATTGCCATGTGTCCATGGCTAGCACACAAGGTTCTCACCTCACACAAAAAGTAGAGGTACCATTTTTCTAGTCGGCATACACTGACAAGGCAATCCAATAATCTAGGACCTTTTTGGATGTTTCTCCCATCAGGTACTAACCCTGGACCTCTTGCCTTTTTCTTCTCTCATGCCAAGGCTTGGAGCCGTCATCTTGGGTCACCCTCACGTCGGCTGTCGATAATAGTGGAGAATTTGAAAACTCATATCTCCCAATCCGACTGTTGGACCGTCCTCAAATTTGGACCATAGATATTTTGCCACCTGATCTTTGCAATGGTCAAGTCGGATAGACGATCGGAGTAGGCATCTGGTAACTTCCTGGATCTTGCTCTTTTGGACTTGAAACTGAGCTGGATGGCTCCGTTCCTAATAATCTCCCACTTTACTGCAGTCAAAGTGGCCTGAGTCCACATGCCTTCATGTAGAAGTGTTGCTTCTCACGGGTCACAAGCTTGGTGTTAAAATTACCGACCTGCTTGTTAGTTGGAGTAAACTCCAGCTTTATTACAGGCTCCTACACCATGAGCCTGATGAAGTTACATGCGATGTCAATGTGCTTGGTGCGTGTATGGTACTCAGGATTCTTGGTGAGTGTGATTGCGCTATGGTTATCGGTGCGTAAAGAAACTGGAACTACTGTACTCCCACTCATCTTTGCCATGAGACGTTGAAGCAAAACTGCTTCTTTGGCTCCAAAGCAAAGAGAGATGTACTCAACTTCTGTGCTTGAGGTGGCCACGACCACTTGCCGCTTGCTGCACCAGCTAATGGCCTTTTCATCCATGAGGAACACATGTCCAGAGACGGACTTTCGGTTTTCAGGGTTTGAAGTCCAATATGGTTTCTCTAGCCGCTGATGTTTTTCTCATTGCCATTATGGGTGATGCCAATGTTAGTTCCAGCAAGGTTACGAAAGATTCGTTTCACTGCCTTCCTGTGCTTAGGTCTCAGGTTTTGCCATGTGCTAGCTCACAGCGCTCACAGCCACTGCAAGGTTTAGCCTGGTTGCAACCATCAGGTATATGAGACTGCCGACAGTGCTCTAGTACTTCTACCGCTCAGCTGGACCCGCTTCTCCATTGAAGCTCACAAGGTATTGCCGCGTCTCTAGTGGCGTGCCGATGGGTTTGACTTTTACCATGCCGAACCTTTGCAAGACATACTCCATGTAGTGACTGTGCTGGAAGCTTCCTTGCATGGCCTCCTTGGACTCCTGTAGTATAGACATGTTGTTCAAAAGGAGGAGCATGTCATCCACATAGACGATGATAATGAGCAGTTCTTGACCTTGCTGCCAGCGATAGACGCGATACTCACACTCACTATGCTCAAACCCCATGCATTGGAGCACCCCATCTAATTTCTGGTTCGAAGCACGCGACGCTTGCTTGAGGCCGTACAACGACTTGTGCATGTTGCAAACCAGGTACTCCTGGCCATCAATGATGAATCCCTCCGGTTGCTCCATGTAGATTTCCTCCTTCAAGTCACCATTCAAGAATGTCGTCTGAACAACCATGTGGTGAATCTGAAAGTCCTCAACTGCTACATAAGAAAGGAACGTGCCTATAGAGACAAACTTTGCAACAAGAGCAAAGGGTCTTGGGGACAAGCCTCGCTTGGCTGGTGACTTGCTGTGAATAGCCCTTGGGGACAAGTGTCACCTTGCACTTTTTGAGATTCCCATTTGCGCCCCTTTTCTTCTTGAATATCCACTTGTACTTTATTACCTTTCGTCCAGGTGGAGACTCAGTCAGCTCCTACGTACCATTGTCGAGCTGCAACTCTATGTTCTGCTACATAGCTTACGCCCAATCCACTGCATTTGGTGTAGCCATGGCCTCGTTGTACAATGTTGGCTCATCTGAGTCTAGTGGAACTGGGATATTCATCAAGTCTGGTTTTGGAGTATCTAGAAATACCCACGCTCACTACGCTTATACCGCACCCTGAGAGACTACCTTCGACCTGGTGCCGGGTCGTTAACGGGCAGCAGGTGCTGTGCTGTAGGTATAACTCCTCCTGCAGATGGTGATGTATCTTCTTCCTCTGCTTCTACTGATGAGGTCGTTGTATCTGCTCCATCAGAGATAGGAGAGTAGACAAGTTCCCCTAATGTCAAAGTAGAGGAAGGTTCAGGAGAAAGAGGATCACGGAGAATGTGTATTCCTACTACTTCATCAACTGCTGGTTCTGTTGCCTCTTTGGAGATGAGATTGGTACCGATGATGACTGCTGCAAGACTCTACTCGTGCCAGATCTTGGTTGCCCTCAACAGGCGGTACATGTCGCCTTCCTTCACGGACCTGGCAAACTCCTTTCCCGTTTCCTTGTCAAGGAAGTAGCCATAGTTGTCGTCAAAGAAAACTCGTTCTCTTGTATTGGTGAGAGAGGGCACTGAGAGAAGGTTGAACGCAGAATCAGGTATATACAGCAAACTATAGAACACTCCCACTTCAATGCCACACGGGCCTTCAAAGTACATCTTTACAATCCCAATCCACCCGACATACACCTTTCAATCATCATCCAAAGCAATCGGTCGGGGGGAATGGAGAGCAGCTGCGTAAACCACTCCTTGTGATGCATCAGACTCTTGGTCCACTCTCAGTCCTTGTACTACGCCAGATCTACCTTCCTATGCGACATGTCAGACATTGCCATGAAGAGAAGGTCGCGCAACTCCTTGGCCACGTTCATGATACCAAAATGGCCCATGCCGGTCAAGTTCTGCTACTGCTCCTGCTGCTGCTGCTGCTGACGTTAATGTGACTACTGCTATTCTTGCTGTGAAGATTGCTGCTTTTGCTGCTTTTGCTGCTCCTTTTGGTCCCTCTTGAACTTGAAACACTGTTTCTTATAGTACCCCTCTTTTTGGCAATAGTGGCACTTGCCTTTATTCTTGTCCCTCTGCTGCCCGTTGTTGGAAATTGAGGAGAGAGGGTGCCTTGGAGCAGCGAGCATGTGTCATTGGAAGGGCATCACTTGTGCTGAAGAATGGTTGTTCAATCACTCAAAATGATGGAGTACATATAGTGCTAGAGCTTGGGCAAGTCAGCCCTCTCACAAGCCATACCACTTAGCCATGGAGGCTGAGGCTCATGCACTAGAGTCAATAATCTCACACAAGGGGGGAAATCAGCCTAGCAATCAGGCTGACCACTCACACACCACCTAGAAAGCTAGAAAATGCTCTCATGGCACACTCCTCGTGGTTACATAACCCAAAAACCCATGGAAAATTGCCATGTATCCATGGCTAGCACACTAGGATCTAACCTCATCTAAAAAGTAAGGAAAGGTACCTTTATCCTAGTCAGCACACTCTGACAAGGCAATCCTGAGACCAAGGATCTTTTTGGATGTTTCTTCCATCACGTCTTGATCCTCGACCTCTTGCCTTTTCCTTTTCTCAGGCTAAGGCATGGAGCCATCACCCATGGCCACCCAGATATTGGCGGTCCATGACCTCGAAAACATTGAAAATTCATATCTCCCCATCCAACTGTTGGATCGGCCTTAAATTTAGACCGTAGACATTTTCTTACCTGATTATTTTAATGGTGAAGTCGGATCGACAATCGGAGCAGGCATCTGGTACTTTCCAGGAACTTGCTCTTGTGGACCTGAAATGAAGCCGGATGGCTCTTTTCCCAAGAATCTCCCACTTTGCCGTAGTTAGAGAGAGCTGAGTCCACATGCCTTCATGCAGAACTGCTGCTTCTCACGGGTCACTGGCTTGGTACAGAAATGAGCGACTTGCTTGCTCGTTGGAGTAAACTCTAGCTTGATAGCACCCTCCCGCAGTTTGTACCTGATGAAACAATATGCGATGTCAATGTGCTTGGTGCATGCATGGTACTCGGGATTCTTGGCGAGTGCGATTGCCCTCTAGTTGTCGATGCGCACAAGAACTGGAACTGCTGCACTCCCACTCATCTCTCCCATGAGACGCTGAAGCCAAACTGCTTCCTTGGCTCCAAAGCTGAAAGAGACGTACTCAGCTTCTGTGCCCGAGGTGGCCACGATCACCTGCCGCTTGCTGCACCAGCTGATGGCTCCTTCCTTCATGAGAAACACATGTCCAGTGATGGACTTGCGGCTCTCAAAAGTTGAAGCCCAATCTGCATCTGTGTAGCCGATGATGCTGTTATCGTTGCCGTTGTAGGTGATGCCGACGTTGATGGTTCCAGCAAGGTAGTGGAAGATGCGCTTCACTGCCTTCTGGTGCTCCGGTCTGGGATTAGCCATGTGCTGGCTCACAGAGCTCACAGCCTGTGCAAGGTCCGGCCTGGTTCCCACCATCAGGTACATGAGATTGCCGACGGCGTTCTGGTACTTCTGCCGCTCGACTGCGTCTGCATATCCATTGAAGCTCACGAAGTACTGTCGCATCTCCAGCGGCGTGCCGATGGGTTCTGCTTCTACCATAACAAACCGCTGCAAAAAATCCTTGATGTAGGGGCTCTACTGTAGCGAGAGAGAGCATGACTTGCAGTCACGCGTGATGTGGATACCGAGGAAGTATGATACCTCCCCAAGATCAGACATCTGGAAGCGCTCCTGCATGGTTTCCTTGAACTCTTGCAGTGGACACATGCTGTTGGAAAGTAGGAGCATGTCATCCACATAGACGATGATGATGAGCACCTCATGACCATGCGGCCAGCGATAGACGCTATAGTCACACTCACGGTGCTCAAACCCCATGCACTGAAACGCCGCATCCAACTTCTGATTCCAAGCACGCGACGCTTGCTTGAGGCCGTACAGCGACTTTTGCAGCTTGCAAACCAGGTGCTCTTGGCCATCCATGACGAACTCCTCTAGCTGCTCCATGTAGATCTCCTCCTCGAAGTCACCATTCAAGAATGCCGTCTTGACATCCATGTGGTGAACCTCGAAGTCCTTAGCTGCTGCATAAGAAAGTAGCGTGCGCACAGGGGCAAACTTTATAACAGGGGCAAATGTTTCTGTGTAGTCGATGTCCTCCTGCTGCGAGTAGCCATTGGCAACCAGCCTCGCCTTGTACTTTTCCAGGTTACCATCTGCTACCCGTTTCTTCTCGAACACCCACTTCCACTTGATCACCTTACGTCTACGTAGACGCTCAATCAGCTCCCAGGTGCCGTTGTCAAACTGCGACTGTATCTCCTGCAGCACGGCTTGCGCCCAATCTGCTGCATCCGGTGCAGCCATGGCCTCCTTGTATAATGTTGGCTCATCTGAATCTGCTGCAACTGCTACGTTCATCTGTTCTGGTTTCTGCAGCATTCACAAATGGCCTCGCTCACCAGGCTTGTAACGCACCCTAAGAGGGTACCTACGACCTGGTACTGGAGCGTTAGCGGGCTGCTGGCGCGGTGCTGCTGGCACAACTGTTGCTGGTGGTGGTGCTACATCTCCCTCCTCAGCTTCTGCCGATGAGGCTGCTGTATCTGCTACATCACACATGGTAGAGTAGAGTGATTCTCCCACTGTCAGAGTAGAATAAGGATCGGGAGAGATTAGGTCTGGAAGGATTTCTGCTCCCATTCTCTCGTCAGCTGCTGGTTTTGCTGCCTCTTCACAAACAATGTTGGTGTCGATGACGTTGCTCTCGTTGAAGATGATATCTCTCGAGATGATGACGTGGTGTGTATCCCTCTCGTAGAGGCGATAGGCCTTGCTTGCCACGTCATAGCCAATCATCAGCATCTGCGCACTCTTTGCGTCCCATTTTTGGCGCTTTTCCTTGGGTACGTGCATGTGCGCCAGGCTGCCAAATGCTCGGAGATGACCCACGCTCAGTTTCTTGCCGGACCACGCCTCGTACAGCGTCATCTGCTCCAGTGCCTTTGTTGGACTACGGTTCTTGATGTATACCGCAGTGCTCACGGCTTCAGCCCAGAAGTCGTATGTCAGCCGAGCCGCGTGTAGCATGGAGTGCGCCCACTCCACAATGGTACGGTTGGTGCGTTTTGCTACACCATTGTGTTGCGGCGAGTACAGCGCGGTATGCTGCGCCTTGATGCCAGCTACTGCGAGGTAGTCTTGGAATTCCTTGCTCAGGTACTCTCCACCGTGGTCGCTGCGCAGCGCCTTGATTTTGTTGACAGTCTGGTTCTCCACCATGGCCTTGAACTCCTTGAACCTGTCAAAGCACTGGTCCTTGGAAGGAATGAAGTACACAGCAGTGTAACGGCTGAAATCATCAATGAAGGTCAGGAAATACCTAGAGTCTCCAAAGCTCTGGGTCTGCATCGGTCCGCACAAGTTTGTGTGGACTACCTCTAACACCTCGTTCGCACGCTCCCTTGCTCAAGAGAACGCCTCGCGGTGCTACTTCCCCTCCAAATAGCCCATGCATAACTGTTGCTCAAAGTTAGAGATGGTAGGTAGGTCACGCACCATCTGCTTTGCTTGAAGCTGCTGCAAGGCGCGCATGCCGATGTGGCCGTAGCGTCCATGCCAGATCTTGCCATCTGTCGCCTGCAACACTGCTACAAGGCTCTGCTCACGCGAGATCTTGGTCGCCCCCAGCAGGCGGTACATGTCGCCCTCCTTCACCGACCTAGCCAACTCCTCTCCTGTATCCTTGTTGAGGATGTAGCCATAGTCATCATTGAACACAACGCGCATTGTTGTGTTTGTAAGAGAGGAGATTGAGAGGAGGTTGAATGTAGCATCAGGTACATACAGCACACTATGGAACACTCCCACTTCAATGTCACGTGGAGTCTCCAACCAAATCTCGACAATCCTAATTCCCTCAGCATACACCACCCGATCATCAATCATAACGATAGGACGAGGAGGGATGGACAGCAGTTACGTAAACCACTCCTTGTGATGTGTGAGGCTCTTGGTACATCTTGAGTCCTTATACCATGCGAGATCCGCCTTCTCCACCTGCGACATGTCAGACTTCGCCATGAAAAGACGGTCGCGCACCTCCTTGGCCAAAGTGGCGCACACCAGCCTGGTTTTGCTATTGCTGTTGCTACTGCTGACGCTGCTGTGACTGATGCTGTTGCTTCTGCTGCTTTTGCTGCTGCGACTGCGATGACTGCTGCTACTGGTGCTCCTTCTGGTCCCTCTTCAGCTTGAAACACTCCTTTTTGTAGTATCCCTCTTTCTGGCAATAGTGGCATTTTTGTTTCTTTCCGTCTTTCTGGTGTACAGACTGCTGCTGCTGCTGCTCGTTAGGTGAGCACTAGGCCACAAAAGCTACTTCACTGCTGCTGCCCCCATTACGCTTTGCTGCATTACGACGCTATTCCACCTGCACCAGGTGTGTGCAGATGAAGTTGAGGTCGAGAGTTGGCTGGCACTCCAGCGTCTCTCGCACCGTGTCGTAGCTGGTTGGGAATCCGCTTAGCAAGAGGAGGATGAAGCCCGTCTCTTGCACAGGGTTGCCGGCCACTGTCAGATGCTTCGCTAGCTCCTTTACCCTGTCCAGATACGCCTCCATCCCCTCACAACCCTGCAATTTCAGCGCCATCATCTTTTCCTCCAAAAGCATGAGGAATGCAGGATCCTTACTCTCATACATCTTACACAACGTGTCCCATCCCTCCTTGGCAGTAGCCTTGTCACTCACGTAGTGATGATGCGGGTTGGAGATGGTGTTGACAAGCAACGTGTAGGCCTGCCTGTCCTTCTTCTTCCACTCCTCATAAGTCGCTGGTACAGCTGTAGAAGAACCCGCATTAGCTACACCCTTTTGCGGCTTCTTCCCCGCCACCACCTGCATTGCGGAGATGTCTTTTGCCTGTGGAACTGGAGGCGGCTCGTCGCCGCTCACCACCTCCCACAAGCCCCTCTCCTCCAAAAGGAGGCGGGTACGGATCTTCCAAAACGTGAAGTTGGCGCGTTCCTCCAGCCTCTCCAAAGGCTGGGCTGCTGTTACAATGCTAGTTGTTGCCATTTTGAGCCTTGGTGATGCTCACCGCTGCCCTTGGATGGCAGCGCTACCCCTGCTTCTGCTGCTGCTTTTGCTAGAAACCTGTCTGGCAAAAAATGGAATTTAGATGCCAACAGACTGGGAATTCTGAAAAACTGTGCCCACCACTGGAAAATTCAGCTCAAAACCTTTCAGATCGACTCATAAAACAAGGTCATCAATATTGGACTTGGAGGAGAGAGGGAGCCTTGGAGCAGTCAGCATGTGTGATAGGAAGGGCATCACTTGTGCTGAAGAATGGTTGTTTAATCACTCAAAATGATGGAGTACATATAGAGCTAGAGCTTGGGCAAGTCAGCCTTCTCACAAGCCACACAACTTAGCCATGGAGGCTAAGGCTCACACACTAGAGTCCATAATCTCACACAAGGGGGAAAATCAGCCTAGCAATCAGGCTGACCATTCACACACGACCTAGAGAGCTAGAGAATGCTCTCATGGCACACTCCTAGTGGTCACCTAACCCACAAACCCATGGAGAATCGCCATGTATCCATGGCTAGCACACAAGGATCTCAGCTCACCTAAAAAGTAAGGAGAGGTACCTTAATGCTAGTCAGCACACTNCACACCACTTAGCCATGGAGGCTAAGGCTCACACACTAGAGTCCATAATCTCACACAAGGGGGAAAATCAGCCTAGCAATCAGGCTGACCATTCACACACGACCTAGAGAGCTAGAGAATGCTCTCATGGCACACTCCTAGTGGTCACCTAACCCACAAACCCATGGAGAATCGCCATGTATCCATGGCTAGCACACAAGGATCTCAGCTCACCTAAAAAGTAAGGAGAGGTACCTTAATGCTAGTCAGCACACTCTGACAAGGCAATCCTAACACCAAGGACATTTTTGGATATTTCTCCCATCAGGTCTTGATCCTGGACTTCTTGCCTTTTTCTTTTTCCTGGCTAAGGTGTGGAGCCATCACCCATGCCCACCGAGACATCAACGATCCATGACGTCCAAAACTTCGAAAATTCGTATCTCCCAATCCGACCGTTGAATCGGCCTCAAACTTCAACCGTAGACATTTTGCCACCTGATCTTTGCAATGGTGAAGTGAGATTGATGATCGGAGCAGGCATCTGGTACTTTCCTGGAACTTGCTCCCGTGGACCTGAAACTCAGCCGGATGGCTTGTTTCCCAACAATCAATAGGGGATTTAAAAAGATATGCCCTGTTGAAAACAGGGTATGCTTCTGCTCCTACTCCAACTCAGACCAGCCAGCTTATAAACGGCGTTTCTCCCAAACAAATCAATGGAATGCAAATATTTCTGCACCAATGGAAAGCTTAGGAAAAATACTACAATTCGCATGTACCACGTTTTATATTTGACAAAGAATCAAGAGAGTTATGGTCATCACAAGGCGACAATTCTACTCATAGAGAAGAATGTAGCCCTGGTCGACCTCGTTTTGAGCATTATTCTCAATCCGACTGTTGGATCTTCACGATCTTGAGCTCGTTGAAAAGCTTGTCTTTTGTACTTGAAGATCCTGTGGTGAATCATTAAATCTGGTGAAGGTTTCTATCCAACCCGTCACATTGAAAGTGACGGCCTGTGTGGCTGAAAATGGCAGAACTTGGCTTTGATACCAAATGTTGGAACTTGAGGAGAGAGGGAGCCTTGGAGCAGCGAGCATGTGTGATTGGAAGGGCATGACTTGTGCTCAAGAATGGTTGTTCAATCACTCAAAACAATGGAGTACATATAGTGCTAGAGCTTGGGCAAGTCAGCCCTCTCACAAGCCACACCACTTAGCCATGGAGGCTAAGGCTCACACACTAGAGTCCATAATCTCACACAAGGGGGAAAATCAGCCTAGCAATCAGGCTGACCATTCACACACGACCTAGAGAGCTAGAGAATGCTCTCATGGCACACTCCTAGTGGTCACCTAACCCACAAACCCATGGAGAATCGCCATGTGTCCATGGCTAGCACACAAGGATTTCTCCTCACCTAAAAAGTAAGGAGAGGTACCTTTATCCTAGTCAGCACACTCTGACAAGGCAATCCTAAGACCAAGGACCTTTTTGGATATTTCTCCCATCAGGTCTTGACCCTGGACCTCTTGCCCTTTTCTTTTCTTAGTCTAAGGCATGGAGCCATCACCCATGGCCATCCGGACATCGACGGTCCATGACCCACGAAACTTTGAAAATTCATATCTCCCAATCCGACCGTTGGATTGGCCTGAAATTTCGACCGTAGACATTTTTCCACCTGATCATTCTTATGGTGAAGTTCCATTGACGATCAGAGCAGGCATCTGGTACTTTCTTGGAACTTGTTCCTGTGGACGTGAAAACGAGCCGGATGGCTCCTTTCCCAACACCCGGACTGCTGGTGCTACTCGTTACCTGAGACCATGGCCATGAAAGTTGCTTTACTGCTATTGCTGCTGCCATTGCGCTTAGCTTTATTGCGACGCAGTTTGACCTGATCCGGATACGTGCAGATGAAGTCTAGGTCGAGAGTCGGCTAGCACTCCAACGTCTCTTGCACCATGTTATAAGTCGTTCGGCGTCTCGTCTACAAGAGGAGGACAAAATGCCTGTCTTTAACAAGATTGCCTGCCGCTTTCACCTATTTTGCCAGCTCGTTTGCCCTATTCAAATACACCTTTATCCTTTCGCCACCCTGAATTTTCAACGCCATCATTTTCTCCTCCAAAAACATGAGGAATGCAGGATTCTTTTTCTCATATATCTTGCACAACGTGTCCTACCCCTCTTTTGAAGTAGCCTTGTCACTCATGTACCGAAGATACGGGTTCGAGATGGTGTTGACAAACAGCCTGTAGCCTGTCTTGCCTTCTACTCCTCATATGCTGTTGCTACAATTATAGATGAACTTGCATTTACTATACCTTTCTGTGGCATTTTCCCCACCACCACCTCTGGTGCGGTGAAGCCTTTTGCCTGTGGAGGCGGAGCTTCCTCATCGTCGCTCACCACCTCCCACAAGCCTCTCTCCTCCAAAAGGAGGCGCATACGAATCTTCCAAAACGTGAACTTGGTGTTGGAAAAGGAGCCATGTGGTTCAGTTTCAGGTCCACAGGAGCAAGTTCCAGGAAAGTACCAGATGCTACTCCGATCGTCAATCCAACTTCACCATTGGAAAGATCAGGTGGCAAAATGTCCACGGTCCAAGTTTGAGGTTGATCCAACGGTCGGATTGGAAGATATGAATTTTCAAAGTTTTCGGGGTCATCGACCGCTGATATCCGGGTGACCATGGGCGATGGCTCCATGCCTTAGCCTGAGGAAAGAAAAGGGCAAGACGTGCTAGGTCAAGACCTAATGGGAGAAATATCCAAAAAGGTCCTTGGTCTTAGGATTGCCTTGTCAGGGTGTCCTGACTAGGATAAAGGTATCTTTCCCTACTTTTTAGGTGAGGTGAGATCCTTGTGTACTAGCCATGGACACAAGGCGATTTTCCATGGGATTGTGGGTTAGGTGACCACTGGGAGTGTGCCATGAGAGCATTTTCTAGCTCTCTAGGTCGTGTGTGATTAGTCAGCCTGATTGCTAGGCTAATTTCCTTCCTTGTATGAGATTATGGACTCTAGTGTGAGGGTTAGCCTCCATGGCTAAGTGGTATGGCTAGTGAGAGGGCTGACTTACCCAAGCTCTAGCTCTATATGTACTCCATCATTTTGAGTGATGCCCTTCCAATCACACATGCTTGTTGCTCCAAGGCTCCCTCTCTCCTCCAGATCTAATAGTTGGCATGAATCTCTAGCCTCTCCAAGGACTAGACTACTGGTAGCACGCCAGCTGCTACCATTTAGAGCTTTGGTGATGCTGAGAGCTGCCCTTAAGATGCTTCTGCTAGACGTCTGTCTGACAGAAAATAGACTGTAAAGGTCAGCAGACTGTGAATTTGGAAAAATCAGCTCTTCACTGGAAAACTCTGCTCAAAACCTTTTACATCGACCCATCAAATAGAATCATCAACAAGGGAGGTGCAATGGAGAGTTTTTAACCTTATACACTCCTTGTCCATGGCTGGCATTTTGCGCAGGCACGGACTGCTCCCTTGGAGTAAGTCTCCTAAGTCTGGTCTAGACAAGGCATGCACTACTCCTTTGGAGCAAGTTCCCTTAGTCTATGCTGAATAGTATAGCTAGCAAACACTACCTAGGCCAACTTGTGGCTTAAGTCTCTAGAGCGAGAGGTCTGTGGATCAAATCCTAGTATTGTGACTATTTTTTTTTTGTGATAAAAAACGGGACAAGAAGGTTTTAAGAGACATCTTAGAACATTCCAAGGTTCGTCCTGGTGGCTGGCACCACTTGGCGGTCACAGGGAGCGCCATGTAGGCAGGAGGGATGATCTAATCCAGATTGCCCCCAAAGTGGCGTTTCCAAAGAGCCATTGTGCACCTAGGTAAGAGGCTGACTCAAGGACTATAAGAAGCTATCAGTTGCCTGTGATTCAGTACAATTCTTATATTTGAGACCCGATACAGAGTTGTCCACAAAAGGTACACAATAAAGAAGCATTGGTTAGTCTAAGCTTCAGGAGTCACTTCCTCGTGCGAAAGTGACCAGGTGCTAAGGACACAATGCAAGGAAGTGATTCTTATGAACTGCTCAGTATGGAACATTGGCTCTGAATGTGATAATCTCTTGTTTCAAATAGCAAGAAAAGTCAGCGGGAGCCATTGTGTTGTAACCCGTTTTTCTAGACCGTCGCCTCAGGCAACTCGACACTTCTGGTGTTGGAAAAGGAGCCATCTGGCTCAGTTTCAGGTCCACAGGAGCAAGTTCCAGGAAAGTACCAGATGCGTGCTCGCCAATCCGACTTCACCATTGGAAAGATCAGGTGGACAAATGTCTACGGTCCAAGTTTGAAGCCGATCCAACGATCGGATTGGGAGATATGAATTTTCAAAGTTTGGGGGGTCATGGACCGTCGATGTCTGGGTGGGCATGGGTGATGACTCCATGCCTTAGCCTGAGAAAAGAAAAAGGCAAGAGGTCCAGGGTCAAGACCTGATGGGAGAAATATCCAAAAAGGTCCTTGGTCTTAGGATTGCCTTGTCAGAGTGTGCTGACTAGGATAAAGGTACCTCTCCTTACTTTTTAGGTGAGGTGAGATCCTTGTGTGCTAGCCATGGACACATGGCGATTCTCCATGGGTTTGTGGGTTATGTGACCACTAGGAGTGTGCCATGAGAGCATTCTCTAGCTCTCTAGGTCGTGTGTGAGTGGTCAGCCTGATTGCTAGGCTGATTTCCTCCCTTGTGTGAGATTATGGANAATTTTCGAAGTTTCGGGGGTCATGGACCGTCGATGTCTGGGTGGGCATGGGTGATGGCTCCATGCCTTAGCCTGAGAAAAGAAAAAGGCAAGAGGTCCAGGGTCAAGACCTGATGGGAGAAATATCCAAAAAGGTCCTTGGTCTTAGGATTGCCTTGTCAGAGTGTGCTGACTAGGATAAAGGTACCTCTCCTTACTTTTTAGGTGAGGTGAGATCCTTGTGTGCTAGCCATGGACACATGGCGATTCTCCATGGGTTTGTGGGTTATGTGACCACTAGGAGTGTGCCATGAGAGCATTCTCTAGCCCTCTAGGTCGTGTGTGAGTGGTCAGCCTGATTGCTAGGCTGATTTCCTCCCTTGTGTGAGATTATGGACTCCACTGTGTGAGCCTTAGCCTCCATGGCTAAGTGGTGTGGCTTGTGAGAGGGCTGACTTGCCCAAGCTCTAGCTCTATATGTACTCCATCATTTTGAGTAATTTATCAACCATTCTTCAGCACAAGTGATGCCCTTCCAATCACACATGCTCGCTGCTCCAAGGCTCCCTCTCTCCTCAAGTTCCAACATCTGGTCCTTCTTGCACTTGAAGCACTTTTTCTTGTAGTACTCCTCTTTCCGGCAATAGTGGCACTTGTTGTTATTCTTGCCTCTCTACTACCCAGAGTGCTGCTGCTGGTTGTGTGAGCCCATTGCCATGAAAGCTGCTTCACTACTACTGCCGCCATTGCGCTTTGCAGCATTGGGACGCACTTCTACCTGCACCAGGTACGTGTAGATGTAGTCCAGGTCGAATGTCGCATGGCACTTCAACGTCTTTCGTACCGGGACGTAATTTGCAAGGAGTCCCGTCAGTAAGAGGAGGATGAAGCGTGTCTCTTCCATAGTGTTACCGGTCCCTTTCAACTGTTTTGCTAACTTCTTTGGCCCGTCCAATTACACCGCCCTCCTTTAACCACCCTATATTTTCAACGCCATCATCTTGTTTGAAAAGGAGCCATCTAGCTCAGTTTCAGGTCCACAAGAGCAAGTTCCACAAAAGTACCTGGGCTAAGTGGTGTGGCTTGTGAGAGGGCTGAGTTGCCAAAGCTCTAGCTCTATATGTACTCCATCATTTTGAGTGATTGAACAACCATTCTTCAGCATAAGTGATGCCCTTCCAATCACACATGCTCGCTCCTCGAAGGCTCCCTCTATCTACTCCAGATCAAACATTTGGTATCAAAGCCAAGTTTTGCCATTGTCAGCCAGCACAGGCCGTCACCTTGAGAGTAAAAGGTTGGGGTGAAACCTTCACCAGATTTGACAATCAACCAGAAGATCTTAGATTTAAAAAAACAAGCCTGCCAACGAGTCCACGATTGCGAAGATCCAACGATCGGATTAATAGTTATGCTCAAAACGAGGTCCGCTAGGACTATACTCTTCTATATGAGTAAAACTGTCACCTTGTGATAACCATAACTCTCTTGTTTCTTTATCAAATTTAACAAGTAGCATATGCCAAATGTAGTATTTTTCCTACGCTTTCCATTGATGCAAAAATATTTGCTTTCCATTGATTCATTTGGGAGAAACGCCGTTTATAAGCTGGCTGGTCTGAGTTGGAGTAGGAGCAGAAACATACCATGTCTTCAAGAGGGCATACCCTGTTGATGACCCTGTTTTATGGATTAATTTGAAAGGTTTGGGGCTGAATTTTGTAGTGGTAAAGTCCAGTTTTCAAAATTCGTAGTCTCCTTGCATCTACACTCCATTTTCTATCAAACAGATTTATGGCAGAAGCAACAGCAGAAGCAGGGGTAGCGCCATCCAAGGGCGGCGCTGAGCATCACCAAGGCTCAAAGTAGCAGTAGCTTGCGTTTTGATTGCAGCCCTACCTTTGGAGAGGCTGGAGGGAAGCACCAATTTCACGTTTTGGACGATCTGTACCCGCCTCCTTTTAGAGGAGAGGGGTTTGTGGGAGGTGGTGAGCGGCGACGAGCCCGCTCCAGTTCCAAAGGCAAAAGGCATTACCGCAGCGCAAGTGGTGGCGGGGAAGACTCCGCAAAAGGGTACAGCTGATGCGGGTTCTTTTGCGACTGTACCAGCGGTGTATGAGGAGTGGAAAAAGAAGTACAGATAGGCCTATAGAATGCTTGTAAACACGATCTCCAACCCGCATCTTCAGTACGTGAGTGACAAGGCTACTGCAAAGGAGGGGTGGGAGACGTTGTAGAAGAAGTATGAGGGCAAAGATCATGCATTCCTCATGCTTTTGGAGGAAAAGATGATGGCGCTGAAGATGCAGGATGGTGAAGAGATGGAGGCGTATCTATTCTGTACAAACGAGCTGGCGAAGCAGCTGAAAGCGGCTGGCAACCCTATGGAAGAAATATGGTTCATCCTCCTCTTGCTCAGGGGACTCCCAACAAGTGACAGTGCCAGCCAACTCTGGACCTCGACTTCATCTGCACACACCTGATACAGGTGGAATTGCGTCACAATACAGCTAAGCGCAATGGTGGCGGCAGTAGTGAAGCAGCTTTTCTGGCCACGAGCTCACGCAACAAGCAGTAGCAGCAACAGTCCGGGCAGCGGAAAGGCAGAAAGAAAGGCAAATGCCACTACCGCCAAAAAGAGGGACACTACAAAAAGGAGTGTTTCAAGCTCAGAAGGGACTAGAAGGAGTAGCAACAATAGTAGTCATTGTTGTAGTAGCAGCAAAAGCAGTAGCAGCAGCATCAGTAGTCACACGAGCGTCAGTAACAGCGGCAGCAGCAGCAAAACCAGGCTGGTGTGCGGTCACTTTGGCAACATAAATTTGGCCAAGGAGGTGTAGACTGTCTCTTCATGGCGAAGTCTGACATGTCGCAAGTGAAGAAGGTGGATCTCGCATGGTACAAGGACTCAGGATGTACCAAGAGCCTCACATATCACGAGTGGTTTACACAGCTGCTATCCATCCCTCCCCGTCCTATCGCTATGGGTGATGATCGCGTAGTGTTAGTGAGGGAATGGGGATTGTGGAGATGCGCTTAGAGACCTCACGTGGCATTGAAGTGGGATATTCCATGGCGTGCTGTATGTACGTGATGCTACATTCAACCTCCTCTCAGTCTCCTCTCTTAGAAACACATGATGACTGCGCGTCGTCTTCGATGATGACTATGGCTACATCCTCAACAAGGATACAGGAGAGGAGTTGGCCAGGTCGGTGAAGGAGGGCAAGATGTACCGCCTACTGGGGACGACCAAGATCCCGCGTGAGGAGAGTCTTGCAACAATGGTGCAGGCGACAGATGGCGAGATCTGGCATGCGCGCTACAGCAACATTGGCATGCGCGCCTTGCAATAGCTTCAAGGAAAGCAGATGGTGCGTGACCTGCCTACCATCTCAACCTTTGAACAGCAGTTGTGCATCGGGTGTTTGGAGGGGAAGCTGCACCGCGAGGCGTTCTCTGGAGGAGGGGAAGGTCTGAAGGAGGTATTGGAGCTGGTCCACACGGACTTCTATGCACCGATGCAGACCCAGAGCTTTGAAGGCTCTAGGTATTTCCTGACCTTCATTGATGATTTCAGCCATTATACTGCTGTGTGCTTCCTTCCTTCAAGGACCAGTGCTTTGACAGGTTCAAGGTATTGGATCTGGAGGAGAGAGGGAGCCTTGGAGGAGCGAGCATGTATGATTACAAGAGCATCACTTGTGCTGAAGAATGGTTATTTGAATCACTCAAAATGATAGAGTACATATAGAGCTAGACCTTGGGCAAGTCACCCCTCTTACAAGCCACACTACTTAGCCATGGAGACTAAGGCTCACACACTAGAGTCCATAATCTCACACAAGGGAGGAAATCAGCCTAGCAATCAGGCTGACCACTCACACAAGACCTAGAGAGCTATTGAATGCTCTCATGGCACACTCCTAGTGGTCACATAACCCACAGACCCATGGACAATCGCCATGTGTCCATGGCTAGTATACAAGGATCTCACCTCACCTAAAAAGTAAGGAGAGGTACCTTTATCCTAGTCAGCACACTCTGACAAGGCAATCCTAAGACCAAGGACTTTTTTGGATATTTCTCCCATCAGGTCTTGACCCTGGACCTCTTGCCTTTTTTCTTTTCTCAAGCTAAGGCATGGAGCCATCACCCATGGCCACCAAGACATCGACGGTCCAAGACCCCCGAAACTTAAAAAATTCATATCTCCCAATCCAACTGTTCAATCGACCTCAAACTTGGCCTGTAGACATTTTACCACTTGATCTTTTCAATGGTGAAGTCTGATTGACGATCGGAGCAGGCATCAGGTACTTTCTTGGAACTTGCTCCTGAAGGCCTGAAACTAAGCCGGATGGCTCCTTTCCCAATAATCTCCCACTTTGCCGCAGTCAGAGTGGGTTGAATCCACATACCTTCATGCAAAACTGCTGCTTCTCACGGGTTTGGTGTAGAAATCAGCGACCTGCTTGCTGGTTGGTGTTAAGTCCAGCTGTATAGCACCCTCCTGCACCATGTGCCTGATGAAGTGATATACGATGTCAATGTGCTTAGTGCGTGCATGGTGCTCAAGATTCTTGGCGAGTGTGATTGCTCTCTTGTTCTCAAAGCGCACAGGAACTGGGACTGCTACACTCCCACTCATCTCCGCCATCAGACGCTGGAGCCAAACTGCTTCCTTGGCTCCAAAGCTGAGAGAGACGTATTCAGCTTCTGTACTCGAGGTGACCACGACCACCTGCCGCTTGCTGTACCAGCTGATGGCTCCGCCATACATGAGAAATACATGTCCACAAATGGAGTTACGGGTCTCAAGATTTGAAGCCCAATCTGCATCTGTGTAGCCTATGATGATATTGTCGTTGCCGTTGTAGGTGATGCCGATGTTGATGGTTCCAGCAAGGTAGCGGAAGATCCGGTTCACTGCCTTCTGGTACTCCGGTCCGGGATTAGCCATGTGCTGGCTCATAGCGCTCACAGCGTGTGCGAGATCCAGCCTGGTTGCCAGCATCAGGTACATGAGAGTGCCGACGGCGCTCTGGTGCTTCTGCTGCTCAGTTGCATCTGCTTCTTTACCGAAGCTCACGAGGTACTGCCGGGTCTCCAACGGCGTGTTGATGGATTTGGCCTCTGCCATGCCAAACCGCTGCAAGACATCCTTGATATAGCGGCTCTGTTGCAGCGAGAGAGAGCGTGATTTGCGGTCACGCGTGATCTGGATACCGAGGAAGTATGACGCCTCCCCGAGATCACACATCTGGAAGCGCTCCTACATGGCCTCCTTGAAAGCCTGTAGTGTAGACATGCTGTTGGAAAGGAGGAACATATCATCCACATAGACAATGATGATGAGGATCTCATGCTCATGCTGCCAGCGATAGACGCTGTAGTCACACTCGCCGCGCTCAAAACCCATGCACTGCAAGCCGCATACAACTTCTGGTTCCAAGTACGCGATGCTTGCTTGAGGCCGTACAGCGACTTCTCCAGCTTGCAGACCACGTGCTCGTCGCCACCCATGACGAACCCCTCCGGCTGCTCCATGTAGGCTGATTGCTAGGCTGATTTCCTCTCTTGTGTGAGATTATGGACTCTAGTGTGTGAGCCTTAGCCTCCATGGCTAAGTGGTATAGCTTGTGAGAGGGCTGACTTACCCAAGCTCTAGCTTTATATGTACTCCATCATTTTGAGTGATTCAACGACTATTTTATAGCACAAGTGATGCTCTTTAGTCCCATATGCTTGCTACACCAAGGCTTCCTCTCTCCTCCAGTTCCAACACCAACCACATCTCCAGAATCCCAATTTCCTCACTATACATTACCCGATCATGACTCAAAGCAATCGGATAGGGGGGATGGAGAGCAGTTACGTAAACCACTCCTTGTGATGCATTAGTCTCTTGGTATATTTTGAGTCCTCGTATCACGCCAGGTCCGCCTTCTCCTTCTGTGACATGTCAGACTTTGCCATGAAGAGGCGGTCGTACACCTCCTTTGCCACATTCATGTTGCCAAAATGGCGTATGCCAATCTGGTTCTGTTGTTACTACTGTTGCTGCTTACGTGAGCTTGTGGCAACAAATGCTGCTTCGCTGCTCCCACTGCCATTGCGCTTTCCTCCACAGCGATGTAGTTCTACCTTCACAAAGTGCGTACACATGGAGTTCAGGTCGAGAATGAGCTGGCACTCCAACGACTCTTGGACCGTGTCATTGCTCGCTACGAGTCCCCTTTACAAGAGGAGAATGAAATACGTCTATTTTACAAGGTTGTCCGCCACTTTCAGCTACTTTGTCAGCTCCTTTGCCCTGTCCATGTCGCTGCCATCTCTTCCTTACCCTGGATTTTGAATACCATCATCTTCTCTTCCAAAAGAATGAAGAATATAAGATCCTTGCTCTCATACTTCTTGTACTAGTATCCGCCCCTTTTTTGCAGTAGCGTTCTCAGTCACGTACTAAAGATGCAGGTTGGAGATGCGTGTCCTTCGTCCACTCCTCATATGCCACTCTTGCAGTTGTACATGAACTTGCATCTACTACACCATTCTCCGGTGTCTTCTCCGCCATCACCTATGATGTAGTGATGCCTTTTGCCTGTGGAGGCGGAGTGCGCTCGTTGGCGCTCACCACCTCCCATAAATCCCTCTTCTTCAAAATGAGGTGGGTGCGGATCTTCCAAAACGTGAAGTTGGCAGGTCCTTCCAATCTCTCCAACGGTTGTGCTGCTGTTACCATGCCTGCTGCTACCATTTGGAGCTTTGGTGATGCTTAACACTGCCCTTGAGAGGCGACGCTACCCTTGCTTCTGCTATTCCTTCTGCCAGAAATCTATGTGATTGAAAATGGACTATAGAAGCCAGCTGACTGGGAAGTGGGAAACACTGATTAATATCACTGTTTCCAACTTCTCAGTCAGCTGGCTTCTACCACACAAAAATTCACCTCAAAATCTTTCAAATCAATCCATATAACAGGGGAATTTCAGAGATATGCCCTTTTGAAACATAGTTTCATGCTATACCTACTCTAGCTCACACCAGCCAGCTTGAAAACGGCGTTTGTCCCAAACGTCAAGATGGGATGCCAATTATTTCTGAACCAATGGAATGTTTAGGCAAAATATCTCAATTCGCATGTGCCATATTTTAAGTCTCAAAAAGAAATGAGAGAGTTATGGTCATCACAACGCGACAGTCTTACGCTACGAGAAGAATCTAGCCTTGGTAGACCTCGTTTTCAGCATAACTCTCAATCCAACTGTTGAATATTCGCAATCTTGGACTACTGGTCGATCATCAAATTTGGTGGAGGTTTGAGCCTAACCTGTCACTCTCAAAGGGACAGGTTGTACTGGCTAAAAATGGCAGAAGTTGGCTCTGAAACCAAGTCTTGAAATTGGAGAAGAGTGGGAACTTTGTAGCAGCAAACATGTGGGACCAAAAGGGCATCACTTGTACTCAAGAATGATTATTGAATCAATCAAAATAAGTTTATATAGAGCTAGAGCTTGGGCAGGTTAGCTCTCTCACAAGCCAGACCACTTAGCCATGGAGGCCAAGGCTCACATTCTAGACTCCATAATCTTACACAAGAGAGGAAATCAGCCTAGCAATCAGGCTGTCCACTCACACAAGGCCTAGAGAGCTGCAAAATACTCTCATGGCACACTCTTAGTAGTAACATAACCCACAATCCCATGGAGAATCACCATGTGTCCATGGCTAGTACACAAGGATTTCACCTTACCTAAAATATAAGGAGGTACTTTTTTCCTAGTCAGCACACTCTGACAAGGCAACATAAGAATCTAGGACCTTTTTGGATATTGTTCCCATCCGGTCTTGACTCTGGACCTCTTGCCTTTTTCTTTTGTCAGGCTAAGGCACTGAGCCATCGCCCATGGTGACCCATATACCGGCGGTCGATGACCTTGAAATTTCATATCTCCCAATCGAACCGTTCAATCAACCTAAAACTTGGACCATAGATATTTGGTGACATGATCTTTCCAGTGAAGAATTTGGATGCATGATCGGAGTAGGCATCTAGTGCTTTCCTGGAACTTGCCCTTGTGGACCGGAAACTGAGTCGAAAGGCTCTTTTTCGAAGAACGAAGGTCTCCTCGTACTCTGAGCTTGCACGTTGGGAAAATGCTTTTGCTAAAACTCTTGCCTTGTACTTGTTGAAAGTATCATCATGCATGAACATTTTCCAAAATACCCATTTTGATCCCACCATGTGCGCGTCTAGGGGCCTGTTCACCAGAACCCATATTGCATTCTCTTTGTTAGCTACTGAGCTAACCACCTCCAGCAGAGAAGTCGCGAAACCAAAAAAACTCACAAAGATTTTTACACCTTCTTCCTTTGCAGGTATGTGTTGTGCACCCCAAACTTAATCAGGCATGTACTTCACCTTCAAGAGTACTAACGCCTTAGCATTAGACCTCAAGAAGAGGTCAAGTCGTCAATACGCAAGAGAGCATCAAGCAAGAGTTAATTGATCAGCATGCAAGACAAGTCCTTTTATAGCTGTTTGTCCAGTCGTAGAACTCAAAAGCACATTCCTAAGAAGTGGCTTGACCCTGCCACATCACCAAGAGACTTGCGTTGTGGACTTGGTACATAAGCATCCTTGTACCAAGGTGACTGATCAGCCGTGTTGCTTCCCAGAAGCAATGGACCTTCTTTCTTGGAAGCTTCTTAAACAACCAAGATGTCCATGGAGCGAGGATTGAGCTTGTGACCTCTCACTTGGCCAAATCAACAAAATGGCCAAATTAACCACTCACCTACATGGTGTACTCAAAGGTCATATCTCACATGAGAGTGAGCATAGTTGAGTCACCCTACAACAAATCCAGGGATCATACCTCCACAAGGGGCACAGCATTCCTGATCCGTCGTACAAGAGTGAACAAGGGGCAAACATATTCAAGACTCTTCAATGGATGCGAGTTCGCTATCCAGTGCCTCCTTTGACTTGGCCGCATCTGTCAGATTCATAGCCTCCATTATGGTCACAGGCTCTCGCTAAGCCAAGCATGACCAGCTGAGTCCCGTCCATTCCGCTCTCTCACCATCGTACTCAGGCCGAGGTTTCTTCTACCGCATACTACGTCGGAGTGTTGCTTGTGGTGCTTCAAGGCTTAGTTGCTTCTGTTGCTCCTGCGCTGCCAGTGAACTGTTGTTTGAGAAAGAGCCATCGGCCTCAGAGTTTGATTCACAGACCTCGGACGACTTAGACTCAGTATCAGAGTCTATCGCTGTGTCAACCTGATAGCCACTCTCCCTGTAGCACCATCTTTCACTGGCACCATCTGCCAGTTCTCAGGTACGTGATCACCTTACCCAACCACCACAACCACTCTCCTGATTAAGGAGCATGGACAGGGTCCAGTGACTCTCCCTTGCAGAATGTCCTTTCATCAAACTGAACATCTCAACTCTTTATGAGGTTTCAAGCTGCTTGGTCCCACATCCAGTATGCGTTGTGTGTAGTGTCCTATTCGACCATTACACACTTGTAAGCGCATGCATCTAGCTTGCTACTTCCTTCTCCTTCTTGGACCTTTCTGTAGGCAGTACAACCAAAGAGCCTCAAGTGTGAGACACTTGGCTCTTTCTCTGACCAAGCCTCCCGTGGCGTCGTGAGCTGCTTCTCTTGCAGCTTCTTACCACACTTTTGAAGCGTAGTAACCGGAGTGAGATTCACAAGGTAGCAAGTAGTTCTTGGAACTTTAACCCAGAAGCAAAGTGGTAGTTTGGCGTCGAAGAGCATGCTTTGTGTCATTCCGAGGATAGTTTGGTTCATTTATTTGGCAATGCCATTTTCCTGGAGGATGTAAGGCGTAGTAATCTGTTGCATGATGCCGTATTGGCTCAACTATTTTTTCAGGTCTCGTATTCACCACCGTTGTTCGTGCATAGTACCTTGACCTTGTTGCTTGTCTGCCACTCTACCATCACGACAAACTTTTATATCTTCTCCTTGAAAAATCCTCCATTGTCTTGAGGAAGTAGATCTACCTCTTGAGATTGTGGTTATTGATGGAAGAAAAACTTGCTACCGCCGTTCGAAGGTGTGCGATATGGTCCGCACACATTAGAGTGAATCAGGTCCAAGGTTGCTGCCGTACGTTGTCCATTACGCTCAAAGGGTTTTCTCCTTGCCTTGCCTTGGAGGCATGGCTCACACAACTCTTTACACTGTCCCTCATCCTTGGCCTTGCATCCCTCCATCCCATGAAGAACTTTGTGCTATTGCATAGCTTGCGATGTGTGGTCGGCCACATGGCCAAACTGCCTCTGCCAAAGCTCAATATCTGTGTCGGTGGAGCTGGCCGCCATGCTGACGGTCTGTGGTACAACATCAGGCCTAAGAAACTTTGGCTCTTCAGCCGCTATATATCCATCATTTGTACTCTCAAAGGGCTTGGTCTGCAACATGTAGAGCCCATAAACTCTTGGGACTTGTGCGACAAGACACTCCTTGGGATAGGAGATCTTGATGTCCTTGTTCTTGATAATCATGTTGATGCTGATCAACTTATATCCCTGGCCTTACGCATGGACAAGGGTGACGTTGGCAAATCTGACGCAATATTGAGTGTCTCCAATGGAGATGAACCTTTTTGTCTCGTTTCAAGAGTGGTAGTTCGTACGAGATCCAGCCCGTAGGCTCCAAGCTTGAGCAGTGCCGTTCCCTTGGTTATCGGTATGCTTTCAGCGATCATATTCGTCAACTCCTTATCCTTTCCTTTGCCCTCATATCTACCACCATGATCATCGCCTTCCTTCTTGCGAGCCTTGTACTCCCGTACTCAATGCCTAGACTTGCCACAATTATGGCACATTCGAGGACGCTTTGAACTCTTTCTACCGCCACCATTACCTTTTCCTCTTCCGCCACCGCTTCTATTGCCGCTTTGACCAGAAGAGGAGTTATTGGTACAACAATCGTATTGTGCAACATAGGCTGAAATGTTAGCCTCACTATTGCTACGATGCATGGCCTTGTTACGCACGTATTCGAGTATTGCCTCATACGTCATATCCTCCTCTTTGCAACTGCCAAAGACATTGGTCTCGATGTCCCAGCTCATTTGTTTCACTTGTTGTAGCAATCCTTCAAAATGCAACATGAAATCCAGAATCGACTATCCTTTGCTCACCTGCATCGAAATCAGCTTTTGAAGGATGAAGAGGCGATTTGAAAGAGCCATTGATTGGTGTAGACGTGCAAGATACTCATAAGCCTTTGATGCATGCATGATACCTTGGAGGTAGACATGCTGTGACTCATGCACTCATGTCACAAGAATTGCAAGCGCCATGTTATTTTTGACACTATACGCTTCATATCCAACATTTGTTTTTCGACGTTCAACCTTTTTTCCAATAAACATCTTCAAGAAGCCACGCATCCTCATGACAATCTCAAATTGCCATTTCCACAATGGAAAACCAAACCCTATGAACTTTGACATCCCACCATTGACGTGCTTAAGAGTGAGCATCACGGGTGTCATCATAATGCTTCTTTTCTTCTTTGCTTCTGTGCTTTGTTCAGGCCGATGTAGGCTGATGTACGCTGTTGTCTACTACTGGTTTAGAAGGTGCAGATCCGTTGCTTACCCCTTCGCCATTGATCAATTGCAAACAAAGAAGAACGTACACTAGCGAATCCAAGATTGTACCTCCAAGGGCAAAGCTTATCCTGGTTAGGGCCCAACAGTCGTTCCTCCATGAGCAGAGCTTATCCTTGGCCCTTCTTTGCTAAGTGCTTGCACACGTCGTTGGAAATGATGGAGTAGATGGAGTAGATGGAGTAAATGGTGCTGATGGAGCTGATGCGCATTGCAAGACAGAGTGGATGAGAGAGTGTGCAGAAGCGTGCCTTACAACTAGTCAGTGTGAGCCTATAACCGTTTGTCAACCTGGCTAAGGTAATGGTCTAGAAAAAGGGTTCCGACAAAATGGATCCCGTCGACTACTCTTAGTATTGCAACCAAGAGATGATATCGCCCTCAGAGCCAAGATTCCAGAATGAGCTGTTTATAGGAATTACTTCCTTGAACTTTTTCCTTAGCACGAGCTAAGTGCGAGTACCCGCCATTGGAACTGATGGAGTAGATGGAGTAAATGGAGCTGATGGAGCTCATGCGCACTACACGACAGAGAGGGCGAGAGACTACGTAGAAGGGTACCTTAAATCTAGTCAGTATGGATCCATAACCCTTTGTCAACCTGCATTAGGCAACGGTCTAGAAAACGGCTTCTGATAGAGTGATTCTAGCCGACCGCTCTTGGTATTGCAACAAAGAGCTGCTATCACCCTCAAAGCCAAGGTTCCAAACAGAGCAATTTATAGGAATTACTTCGTTGCACTATGTCCTTAGTACCTGGTCATTTTTGCGAGAGGAGCTAGCTCCTTGGGCTTAGACCAACCAATCATTATTTAGTTTTTGCCCCCGGTGGACTACTCTGTTAGGAGTGTCAAAGGTAAGAACTGTACTCAATAATAGGCAACTTATAGGTTCTAATACTCCTAGAGCCAGACTCTAGCCTAAATATGCAGTGGCTCCTTAGATGAGCCACTTTTGGGATAATCAGGATTGCATCATCCTCCCTACCTACATGGTGCCCCGTATGACGGCCAAGTGGCTCCAACCACTAGGAAGGACCTTGGAATATTCTAAAACGTCTCTAAAAAGCTTCCTGTACCCCTTTTGATCACAGAAATTTTGTCACCTAGCTCGGATTTGACCTAGTGACCTCTCGCTCGAGAGACTAACTATGGAACGTCTAAGCCACAACGAGTTGTCCTAGGTAGTGATTATAGGCTATTCTACCAAGTTTAGACCAAGGGGACTTGCTCCAAAGAAGCAATGCATATCTTGTCTATCTGGACCAGACGTAAGCCACTTACTCCAACGGAGCAGTACATGCCTAGACCGTCCTGTGCCTATCCAAATTTCAGCCATGGACAAGGAGCATATCACGTCAATACCAACGTCACACAAAGAGGCCATGATTGTACCAAATGCAGTGGATTGGGTGTAAGCGGTACAGCAAGAGAGACAGTCACAGCTTGACAACAGGATATAGGAGCTGTGTGAGTATCCACTTGGACGCAAGGTGATCAAGTACAAATGGATATTCAAGAAGAAGCGGAGAAGATGGAAACGTGGAAAAACACAAGGCGAGGCTGGTTACAAATAGCTACTCGCAGTTGTAGAGCATTGACTACATTGAAACCTTTGCTCTTGTTGCAAAGTTTGTCTTTGTGTGTAATCTCCTCTCTTGTGCACCAGTTAAAGACTTCAAGATGAAACACATGAATGTCAAGACGGCATTCTTGAATGGTGACTTGGAGGAGGAAATCTACGTAGAGCAGCCGGAGGAGTTTGTCATGGATGGCCAGGAGCACTTGGTTTCCAAGCTGTAGAAGTCGCTATACAGCATCAAGTAAGCGTCGCATGCTTAGAACCAGAAATTGGATGCGGAACTACAGTGCATGGGATCTGAGCGCAGCGAGTGTGACTACAGCATCTATCAAGGGCAGCATGGCCATGATATCCTCATGATCATTGTCTATGTAGATGACGTATTCCTTCTTTGAAACAGCATGTCTGCATTCCACGAATTCAAGGACGCCATATAGGAGCGCTTCTTAAAGTCTGATCTCAGAAAGGTGTCATACTTCCTCAGCATCCACATCATGCGTGACCGCAAATCACGCTCTCTCTCACTATAGTAGACTCTTTATGTGAAGAATATCTTGTAGTGGTTCCTGATGGCAGAGGCAAAAGCTATCGGCATGCCGCTAGAGACGCGACACTACCTCTTGAGCTTCGATGAAGGGACGGATGCAGCTAAGTGACAAAAGTACTAGAGCGCTAAGGATAGTCTCATGTACTAGATGGTGGCAACCAGGCTGGAACTTGCATAGGCTGTGAGTGCACTTAGCGAGCACATGTCTATTCACAGACCTCAGCTCTAGAAGGCAGTGAACCTGATCTTTGGCTACCTTACTAGAACCATCACCATCGATATCACTTACAATGACAACAATAACAACATCATCGGCTTCACAGACGCACATTGGGCCTCAAATCCCGAGGACCATAAGTCCATTTATGGACATGTCTTCCTCATGAATGACCAGGCTATTAGCTGGTTCAACAAGCGACAGGTAGTTGAAGCGTATTCAAGCATAGAAGCTGAGTACGTGTCTCTCGTCTGTGGAGCTAAAGAAGTAGTTTGGCTTTAACGTCTCATGGTAGAGATGAGTGGGAGTATGTCAGTTTCCATTCCTGTGTGCATGGAAAACCAGAGCACACATGCACTCGTCAAGAATCTTGAGCACCATGCATCCGCCAAACAGATTGACATGGCATATCACTTCATCAGGCACATGGTGGAGGAGGGACCTATCAAGCTAGAGTTTTCTCTAACCAACAAGCAGGTCCCTGATTTATGTACCAAGCTGGTGACTTGTTAGAAACAGCAGATCTACATGAAGGAATGTGGACTCAACCCTCTCTGACTGGGACAAAGTGGGATATCATTCCGAAAGGAGCCATCTGACTCAGTTTCAGGTCCACAGGAGCAGGTTCTAGGAAACTACTAGATGCCTACTCTGATCATCAATTTCATTTCACCATTAAAAAGATTAGGGGGCAAAATGTCTACAATCCAAATTTCACGCCGATCCAACAATAGGATGGAGAAACATGAGTTTTCAAAATTTATGAGGTCATTCACCGTCAGTATCTTGGTGACCTTGGACGATGGCTCTATGCCTTGGCTTGAGAAAAGAAAAAGACAGGAGGTCCACGGTCCAGATCTGATGGGAGAGATATTAAAAAAGGTCCTAGATTGCTGGGTTACCTTGTCCGAGTGTGCTGACTAGGAGAAAGATACTTCTCCTTACTTTTTATGTCTGGTGAGATCTTTGTGTGCCAGTCATGGATACATGGCGATTCTCCATGAGATTGTGGATTATGCGACCAGTAGGAGTGAGCCATGACAACAATCTCTAGCTCTCTAGGTCTTGGATGACTGGTCAGCCTGATCGTTTTGCTGATTTCTACTCTAGTCTGAGATTATGGAGTCTAATGTGTTAGCCTTGGCCTCCATGTCTAATTATTGTGGCTTGTGAAAGGGCTGACTTACCCAAGCTCTACCTCAATATGTACTCCATCATTTTGAGTGATTCAATAGCCATTCTTTAGCACAAGTGATGTTGTTTAATTCCCATATACTCGCTGCTCCTAGACACACTCTCTCCTCTTTTTTTAACACTAAAAAGCAAGGAAAGGTACTTTTATCCTAGTCAGTACACTTGAAAAAGGCAATCCTAAGACTAAGGTCCTTGTTGGATAATGTTTTGATGAGGTCTTGACCCTGGACCTCTTCCTTTTTCTTTTCTTAGGCCAAGGTACAGAGCCATCACCCATGGTCACCTAGACAACTATGCCTTATACTCCCCAAAGCAATCGCGTTGCCAAGCGCATGAATCAAACTATCCTCAGCATGAATCGAAACATACTCTTCAATATAAAACTCCTACCTTACTTCTGGGCTGTAGTTGTAAGAACTACTTGCTACCTTCTGAATCTCACTCTTGTAGCCGAGCTTGGAAGGCGTGGAAAGAAGCAGCAAAAGAACCATTTCAAGATATCACAGGATGCTTGGTCAGGGAGGAAGCATGTTGCCTCATACCGGGGGATCTTTGACTCTACTATTTGGGCGAAGGTCCAAGCAGGACAAAGAAGTCGCAAGTAGAGTGGGGTTTTTTCAGTATCGAAATCGATATTATATCGATATCGACCTCGATATCGATATTGCAATATCGATATCGATATCAAGTCGATATCGATATCGATATCGATACCGTGATATAGGCCATGGGCCTCCCTCTTCCCAGAAGTGTCGGATATCGATTTTGACCCTATACTGGTCAATATCAGCCGATATCGAACCGATATCGACCGATATCGGCCTATATTGTCTTAGAAAAACACATCAGATGGTGTAAAATGTAGAGATTGTATCAATATCCCAATATCGAAATCGATAATTCGATATTTCGATATCGATATCGATATCGATACTGACCCTCCAGGGGTCGATATCGATACAAAAAAAAATTATATCGATGTCGATATTGGCGATATCGATATCAATATCGATATCGATATCGCGATACCCCCACTCTAGTCGAAAGCTCAATGCACGTGCTTGCAAGTGTGTAATGGTCGGATACGACACCACTCACAATGCGTACAGGGTCTCCGACCAAGCGGCTAGAAAGCTCATAAAGAGCTAAAATATTGTGTTTGAAAATGGACTTGTGGCAAGAGAGAGTCACAAGATCTTGTCGATGCTTCGAAATCAGGAGAACGGATTGTGTTGCTCGAATCAAGTGATGCGGTACGTAAGAACTGGCACAAAGTATCAGTTAAGGATGGTGCTATAGAGAGAGAAGATGTGCGGGCTTACAAAGCGATGAACTCTTACACTAAGTGTGAGTCAAACAAGGCCTCTGAGTTGAACTCTGAGACCGGTAGCTCTTCTTCAAATAACAGATCACCGACAGCCCAGGAACAACAGAAGCAACTAAGCCTTGAAGCACCACCAACAACACTCTGATGCACTACGTGCAAGAAAAACCCTTTATCCAAGTACGATAGTGAGAGTGTAGAATGGACCGGACTCAGCTGTTCACGCTTGACTTTGGGAGGCATGTAATCGTACCGGAAGCTATGAACATACCAAATGGGGCCCAGTGGAAGAAGGCAGTCTATAGGGAACACGTATCGATTGAAGAGAATGGAAAATTGGTTCTTGCGGATAGGCCGCCAAACGCGCACGTGGAGGGGTCAACGTAGCTACTCTAGAAAATATTAAAAAAAGATGGTACTATTGACAAGTACAAGGCATGAGTTTTGGCGAAGGGATTTTTTGAGCGTACACGCTCAGAGGAGAAAGGAACCATCGCGCTTGTCGTTACCGTTTCCTCCATTACATCCATGTCGGACATCGATACCACAATAGATGTGGAAATCCACCTGATGGATGGCAAGACAAGTTTCTTTTGGATCTAGAGGACAGAGGGAGCCTTGGAGCAGCGAGCATGTGTGATTGGAAGGCCATCACTTGTGCTGAAGAATGGTTGTTAAATCACTCAAAATGATGGAGTTCATATCGAGCTAGAGCTTGGGCAAGTCAGCCCTCTCACAAGCCACACCACTTAGCCATTAAGGCTAAGGCTCACACACTAGAGTCCATAATCTCACACAAGGGGCGAAATCAGCCTAGCAATCAGGCTGACCACTCACAAACGACCTAGAGAGCTAGAGAATGCTCTCATGACACACTCCTAGTGGTCACATAACCCACAAGCCCATGGAGAATCGTCATGTGTTTACGACTAGCACACAAGGATCTCACCTAACCTAAAAGGCAAGGAGAGGTACCTTTATCCTAGTCAGCACACTCTGACAAGGCAATCCTAAGACCAAGAACCCTTTTAGATATTTCTCCCATCAGGTCTTTACCCTGGAGCTCTTGCATTTTTTCTTTTCTCAGGCTAAGGCATGGAGCCATCATCCATGGCCACCCAGACATCGCCGGTCCATGAGCCTTGAAATTTTGAAAATTCATATCTCCCAATCCGACTGTTGGATCAATCTCAAACTTGGACAATAGACATTTTACCACATGATCTTTTCAATGGTGAAATTTGATTGATGATCGAAGCAGGCATCTTGTAGTTTCCTGGAACTTGCTCCTATGGACCTGAAACCGAGCCGGATGGCTCCTTTCTCAACAATCTCCAACTTTGCCGCAGTCAGAGTAGACTGAGTCCACATGCCTTCATGCACAACTGCTGCTTCTCACGGGTCACTAGCTTGGTGCAGAAATCAGCGACTTGCTTGTTAGTTGGAATGAACTCCATCTTCATAGCAACCTCCTGCACCATGTGCCTGATGGAGTGATATGCGATATCAATGTGCTTAGTGCGTGCATGGTGCTCAGGATTCTTGGCAAGTGTAATTGCGCTCTGGTTGTGGACGCGCACAGGAACTGGGACTGCTACACTCCTACTCATCTCCGCCGTCAGACGTTGGAGCCAAACTGCTTCCTTGGCTCCAAAGCTGCGAGAGACATACTCAGCTTCTGTACTCGAGGTGGCCACGACCACCTGTTGCTTGCCACACCAGCTGATGGCACTGCATTCATGAGAAATACATGTCCAGAGATGGAGTTACGGGTCTCAAGATTTGAAGCCCAATCTGCATCTGTATAGCCGATGATGATGTTGTCGTTTCCGTTGTAGATGATGCCGACGTTGATGGTTCCAGCAAGGTAGCGGAAGATCCGCTTCACGGCCTTCTGGTACTCCGGTCCGGGATTAGCCATGTGCTGGCTCACAGTGCTCACAGCCTGTGCGAGGTCTGGCTTGGTTGCCACCATCAGGTACATGAGACAATTGAGGACGCTCTGGTACCTCCGCGGCTCGGCTCCATCATCTTCTCTACCGAAGCTCACGAGGTACTGTCGCGTCTCCAACGGCGTGCCGACGGGTTTGGCCTCTACCATGCTGAATCGCTGCAAGACATCCTTGATATAGCGGCTCTCCTGCAGCGAGAGAGAGAACATGATTTGCGGTCACGCTTGATGTGGATACCGAGGAAGTATGACACCTCCCCGAGATCAGACATCTGGAAGCGCTCCTATATGGCCTCCTTGAACTCCTGCAGTGCAGACATGCTGTTGGAAATGAGGAGCATGTCATCCACATAGACAATGATGAAGAGGATCTCATGCTCATCCTGCCGACGATAGACGCTGTTGTGAGACTCGCTGCGCTCAAACTCCATGCACTGCAACACCGCATCCAACTTCTGGTTCGAAGCACGCGATGCTTGTTTGAGGCCGTACAGCGACTTCTGCAGCTTGTAGACCAGGTGCTCCTGGCGAACCATGACAAACCCCTCCGGGTGCTCCATGTAAATCTCCTCCTCCAAGTCACCATTCAAGAATGCCGTCTTGACATCCATGTGGTGAACCTCGAAGTCCTCAGCTACTGCATAAGAAAGGAGCGTGTACAGAGAGGCAAACTTTGCAACAGGGGCAAAAGATTCCGTGTAGTCGATACCCTCCTGCTACGAGTCGCCCTTGGCGACCAGCCTCGCCTTGTGCTTTTCCAAGTTACCATCTGCTCCCGGCTTCTTCTTGAACACCCACTTGCACTTGATCACCTTACGTCCAGGAGGACGCTCTGTTAGCTCCCACGTGCTGTTGTCTAACTACGACTATATCTCCTAGTGCACGGGTTGCACCCAATCTACTACATTCGGTACAGCCATGGCCTCCTTGTATGACGTTGGCTCATCTGTATCTGCTGTAACTACGACGTGCATCTGTTCTTGTTTTTGTAGGATCAAGAAATGGCCGCGTTCACCAGGCTTGTAATGCACCCTAAGAGGGTACCTGCGACCTGGTACTGGAGCGTTAGCAGGCGGCATGCGCGGTGTTGCTCGCACAACTGCTACTGCTGGTGGTACTACATCTCCCTCCTCTGCTTCTGCCGATGAGGCTGCTGCATCTGCTGCATCAGACATGGGAGAGTAGAGTGATTCTCCCAGTGTCACAATAGGAGAAAGATCAGGTAAGACTGGGTCAGGAAGGATTTCTGCTCCCACTGTCTCGACAGGTGCTGGTTCTGCTCCCTCTTCACAGACAATGTTGGTGCCGATGACATTCCTCTCAATGAAGACGACATCCCTGGAGATGATGACGTGGCCCGTATCCCTCTTGTAGAGGCGATAGGCCTTGCTTGCCACGTCAAAGCCAATCATCGGCATCTGCGTACTCTTTGCGTCCCATTTCTGCCGCTTCTCCTTGGGCACGTGCATGTGCGCCAGGCTGCCAAACGCTCGGAGATGATCCACACTCGGTTTCTGGCCTAACCACGCCTCGTACGACGTCATCTGCTCCAACACCTTAGTTGGACTACGGTTCTCGATGTAGACCGCAGTGCTCATGGCTTCAGCCCAAAAGTCGGCCAAGCCGCGTACAGCATGGAGCGCGCAGACTCCACAATAGTACGGTTGGCGCGTTCTCCTACACCGTTCTGCTACGGTGAGTACGGCGCGGTATGCTGCGCCTTGATGCCAGCTACTGCGAGGTCGTCCTGGAATTCCTTGCTCAGGTACTCTCCACCACGATCGCTACGTAGCGCCTTCATCTTCTTGCCAGTCTGGTTCTCCACCATGGCCTTGAACTCCTTGAACCTGTCAAAGCACTGGTCCTTGGAAGGAAGGAAGTACTCAGTAGTGTTACAGCTGAAATCATCAATGAAGGTCAGGAAATACCTAGAGCCTCCAAAGCTCTGGGTCTGCATCGGTCCACACAAGTCTGTGTGGACCAGCTCCAACACCTCCTTTGCACGCTGCCCTGCTCCAAAGAACGCTTCTCGGTGTTGCTTCCCCTCCTAACAGCCGATGCACAACTGCTGCTCAAAGCTAGAGATGGTAGGCAGGTCATGCACCATCTGCTTTGCTTGAAGTTGCTACAATGCGCGCATGCCGATGTGGCCGTAGTCCGCATGCTAGATCTCGCCATCTGTCGCCTGCACTACTGCTGTAAGACTCTGCTCACCCAGGATCTTGGACGTCCCAAGTAGGCGGTACATGTCGCCCTCCTTCACCGACCTGGCCAACGCCTCTCCTGTATCCTTGTTGAGGATGTAGTCAGAGTCATCATCAAAGACAACGTGCAGTCCTCTGTTTGTAAGAGAGGAGACTGAGAGGAGGTTGAAAGTAGCATCAGGTACATAGAGCACGCCATGGAACACTCCCACTTCAATACCACGTGGGGTCTCCAATCACATCTCTACAATCCCAATCCCCTCAGCATACACCACCCGATCATCACCCATAGCGATAGGACGGGGAGGGATGGACAGCAGTTGTGTAAACCACTCCTTGTGATGTGTGAGGCTCTTGGTACATCCCAAGTCCTTGTACCATGCGAGATCCGCCTTCTTGACCTGCGACATGTCAGATTTGCCATGAAAAGACGGTCGCGTACCTCCTTGGCCACATTCGTTGCCAAAGTGGCGCACACCAGCCTGGTTTTACTGCTGATGCTGCTGTTGCTGCTGCTGTTGCTGCTTCTACTGCTGCTCCTGCGATGATTGCTGCGGCTGCTGCTCCTTCTAGTGCCTCTTGAGCTTGAAACACTCCTTTTTATAGTGTCCCTCTTTCTGGCAGTAGTGGTATTTGCCTTTCTTTGTGCCTTTCTGCTGCTCAGTCCGCTACTGCTGCTACTAGTTGCGTGAGCTCGTGACAACAAAAGCTGCTTTACTACTGCCGCCGCCATTGCGCTTTGCTGCATTGCGATGCAATTCCACCTGCACCAGCTGTGTGCAGATGAAGTCGAGGTCGAGAGTTGGCTAGCACTCCAGCGTCTCTTGTACCGTATCGTAGCTGGTTGGGAGTCCCCTCAACAAGAGGAGGATGAAACGCGTCTCTTCCACAGAGTTGCCGACCCAGCTGCTTTACCAGCTCCTTTGTCCTGTCCAGATACGCCTCCATCCCTTCACCACCCTGTATTTCTAGCGCCTTCATCTTTTCCTCCAAAAGCATGAGGAATGCAGGATCCTTGCTCTCATACTTCTTGCACAACGTGTCCCACTCCTCCTTTGCAGTAGCCTTGTCACTCACGTACTAAAGATGCGGGTTGGAGATGGTGTTAACAAGCAACCTGTAGGCCTGCCTGTCCTTCTTCTTCCACTCCTCGTACGTCGCTGGTACAGCTGCAGAAGAACCCGCATCAGCTGCACCCTTTTGCGGCATCTTCCCCGCCACCACCTGCGCTGCGGTGATGCCTTTTGCCTGTGGAACTGGAGCCGGCTCGTTGCCGTTCACCACCTCCCACAAGCCCCTCTCCTCCAAAAGGAGGCGGGTACGGATCTTCCAAAACGTGAAATTGGCGCGTCCCTCCAGCCTCTCCAAAGGCTGGGCTGCTGTCACAACGCCAGCTGCTGCCATTTTGAGCCTTGCTGATGCTCAGCGCTGCCCTTGGATGGCGGCGCAATCCCTGCTTCTGCTGCTGCTTCCGCCAGAAATCTGTCTGACAGAAAATAGACTGTAGATGCCAGCAGCCTGGGAATTTTGAAAAATTGAGCCCACCACCGGAAAATGCATCTCAAAACTTTTCAGATCGACCCATAAAACAGGGTCATCAACATGGGATTTCAAAAGATATGCCTTCTTGAAAACAGGGTATGCTCCTGCTCTTACTCCAACTCAGACCAGCCAGCTTGTAAACGGCGTTTCTCCCAAACGAATCAAAGGAATGCAAATATTTTTGCACCAATGGAAATCTTAGGAAAAACACTACAATTCGCATGTGCCACTTTTTAAATTTGACAAAGACACAAGAGAGTTATGGTCATCACAAGGCGACAGTCTTACTCATAGAGAAGAGTGTAGCCTTGGCCGACCTCGTTTTGAGCATACCTCTCAATCCAACCGTTGGATCTTTGCGATCTTGGACTCGTTCGAAAGCTTTTCTCTTGAACTTTAAGATCCACTGGTGAATTGTCAAATCTCCAGAAGATTTGAACCCAACCTGTCACTCTCAAAGTGACGGCCTGTGCTGGCTGGAAGTCGCAAAACCTGGCTCTGATACCAAATGTTGGAACTTGAGGAGAGAGGGAGCCTTGGAGCAGCAAGCATGTGTGATTGGAAGGGCATTACTTGTGCTGAAGAATGGTTATTCACTCACTCAAAATGATGGAGTACATATAGTGCTAGAGCTTGGACAAGTCAGCCCTCTCACAAGCCACACCACTTAGCCATGGACGCTAATGCTCACACACTAGAGTCCATAATCCTACACAAGGGAGGAAATCAGCCTAGCAATCAGGCTGACTATTCACACACGACCTAGAGAGCTAGAGAATGCTCTCATGGCACACTCCTAGTGGATATAACCCACAAACGCATAGAGAATCGCCATGTGTCCATGGCGAGTACACAAGGATCTCACCTCAACCAAAAAGTAAGGAGAGATACCTTTATCCTAGTCAGCACACTCTGACAAGGCAATCCTAAGACCAAGGACCTTTTTGGATGTTTTTCCCATCAGGTCTTGACCCTGGACCTCTTGCCTTTTTCTTTTCTCAGGCTAATGCATGGAGCCATCACCCATGCCCACCCAGACATCGACGGTCCATGACCCCCGAAACTTCGAAAATTCATATCTCCCAATCCGACCGTTGGATCGGCCTCAAACTTGGACTGTAGACATTTTGCCACGTGATCTTTCCAATGGTGAAGTTGGATCGGCGA
>SZWC01000790.1:330091-352960 GCA_023375785.1 Penium margaritaceum | reverse complement strand
TCCTCCTCCTCCTCCTCCTCCTCCTCCTCATTGTCCACCTGTAGCTGACCTTCTGGTTTCGCCCTATCTCCAGCGCCACCTCTGCCACCAAACTCAAATACACTGTCATGTGGCTCATGTTCAGTTTCAGAGTGATTTCTTCCTTCTTGCTCCTGCTGCTGCTGCTGCTGCTGCTGCTGCTGCTGCTGTTGCCGCTGCTGCTCGTGCTGCTGCTGCTGCTGCTGCTGCTGCTGGTTCAGCTCCAACTCCACAGTATGGCCATGCGCATCCACAGAAGCGCACCCGCTATCGTCGTGACAGGCAGCAGGAGGGTTGCCGGGAAAGCAGCCCTGCCGAGCGATTTTGAGGGGCGCAGGAGCGCAGGTCAGATCTGCAATGGCATCGACAGCCACAGCAGCAGCAGCAACAGCAGCACCAGGCTCAGCGCCAGCTGCTAGGGCCGCAGCGGCGCCGATCGCGTGGATGTCGTCCACAGCGAGGAGGTGCGCAGCACCACTCCACCCCACCCACGCCTGCAGCATCTCCACGCACAGACTGGCGTCCAGCTCTTGCGCCTCGTCTCCCTCCAAAGCCGTGCTTGCAGGACAAGATGGAGCTGGAGGTGGAGGGTTGGAAAAGCGAGCAGGAGGAGGAGGAGGAGGAGGAGGAGGAGGAGGAAGAGAAGGAGAAGGCGAAGGGCTGAATTCACCAGCGGAGCACACGTGAGTCAGTTCTTCAGCGGTAGCGTCAACGGCAGGAGGCTGCGGCTCGACGCTCGCGGCACCACCGAACCGGGTTGGAGAGCGCGTACAGGTGGCTGGAGCGGGATGCGTCCACATCGAGCCGCAAGAAGATGGAACAGTCCCTCCTTTTGCTTCCGCTTCTTCTAGAAAATTTCCGCCCGCTCCCGTCGCTGCTGCTGTTGCCGCAGCGCGTTGCCAAGCGAGGTGCTCTCGGCTTCCGCACATGATGCTTGCGACTCGCAAGTTGCGATTTTGGTTGGTTGTGAGTCTGACGATGACGCAGCTCAATCGAAAGCACGAGAAAAGAGCCCCGTGACGCTTGTGTTGCTGTCGGCCGGCAAGAGCAGAGGAGGAGCAGGCTACCGCTGGCACACGCGAGTGCGTGCGAGTGGGAGTGACGCTTCAGGACCTGGAGTGCGGGGTCAGCCTCGGCGTCGTTTGCGCGTGCCTTTGGAGTGCGCGCTCACCAACAGTGCGGCGCAGCGCAGGTTTTCAGCAGCAAAGGGGGTGCTCGATCTCCGTGCTGCTCGCTTGCTGGATTTGTGCCCACACGGCAGGACAAGGACAAGGTGCGCAAAAGCAATTCCGCGAGCAGGGCATCGGCACCGCGCCCAGTTCACGTGTCGTGTTCGTGTCGACGCTCGTCCTCATGTTATGTTACGTGGTGGTGTTGTGTGTTGGGGTGTGTGGGATTCCGAGTTACAGGCCTGCTAGCAATTTGCTGTTGGCCACTGTTGTACTCGACGGTTCTGCTCGCGCCTGCGGCGTCAAAGCGCCGCACCGCACCGCACCGCACAGCACAGCGCTGGGCTGCGTCCACAGCTGTGGACGCCTTGCTATCGCTCACTATGATTTCTCGTATTTTCGCTGCACGAAGTTTCGTATGTGTGTTCGTAGTGCTGTCAAGGCTTTCTTGTGCGTTTATCCCTCACGGCCTCGGCACTGATTGCGTGTGCACGTGGCTCTGTACCGCCGTCCATCCCCTGAATTAGCAACCAGAAAAATAAGCTTCAGCGGTGCGCCGCAAGTCTTCTCTTCTCCGGATAAGGATGATGAAGGGACGAAAGATGTGGCCAAGACAGCTTCATGTGTATCAGCAGAGAAGGACGCGGCAGCCCCCCCCCGGCCGCCGGAGTCAAGCAAGAGATCCCCATGCTGCAGGTGGCGGACGACAGGGTATAGGGCGATACATTAGGACAAACGGCGACTGTGGCCCAGAAAGGAGGGTCTCGGCACGGCCGGTATGCAGCGACAGCCTTAGAGCTCTTGCCCTGCCGCTGCTGCTGCTACTGCCGCTGTAGCGGCTGTCGCGATTCAGTCATGCTGCAAAAAGGTGTCGAGCGTTGCCGAACAGGACTGAGAGTGGGAGGGAGGCGGAAAGACAGCGGGTGAACAGCTGGCTTGCACGGCTTGGCCCACGGCGCATCCTAGCCACGGCCACGGCTGCGTAAGTGTTAGTGGGAACGCTCGATACGTGGGTGGCGGACACTGTCCGCCATGGACAGTTTTTTCGCTATGGACTTTCTTTCGGTTGCCGCGGACTGCATCTCCGTCCTGTCGAATGTCCCTGTGGACATCTACGGTCAATTCTGCCTCGATCGCAGGTGGGAATCGGTGAATATGTTTGAATATGGGTGAAACCCTTGCGCTCACTCTCGCACGTCCATGACGTTGGATAATGTCTTGCGTCGATATCGAATGTAAAGGACAAACGGTGTCCTGAGTTGGGTGGGTGGATGAACTGGGTAAAATCTCCATTCCCACCTGCGATGGGCAAGGACGATGGAGAGTGGGTGGGTGGGCCGCGTTTCACCCACTTCCGAAACTTCTCCGAGCCTCGATGACTGATGTGAGCAAAAGGCTGGGTCAGACACGTATTCCCACTCTCACCCCTTCTCAGCCGTGGCCCTCGTTTGGGTTTATCTCGCTCGTGCGGCAACGACCCAGGCCGTCGAGCAGACTGGCGCAGGTTCCGTCCCTCCGGCTTTTCTTTCCTTTTCCGGCTGCTGGGAGCGCTAGTCGTGTATTGCAGCGGGATTGGGGCCACGGTCTGTTTCCCGCGCCTCGCACTAGCTCTACGTTGTCTGCTAGCGTCTCACGAATTGTTCCGTTCTCTTTTCAAAGCAGCTTCCGCTGTTCACTGTAAGAACTGGTATGCCACAAGAGCAGCGTTGTGAGGTCACAACCTGACGTGGGTCACCTTTTGTCTCGCCTGTGTCTATTTACCTCTGCTAAACGGGCTTTTCCCGACAGGAATGTATCCTTCATTCGCGAGGGAACCGGTGATTAAAATGACTAATGATTGTAGGCACGCAGAACCCACGCTGTTGAGTTAGAGGTGATTTAAGCGAGTCAGACATTAAAAAGGATGAAAGATTCTTTCGTACTAGGCGAGCAGTCACTATCTGCTGCAACGTAACTCGGTTTCCACATGAACAGTGGAGAGCAACATCACCGCTGTTCAAGCGCTTGGTTTCATGCGGCTGCGATGAATTTGTGTGGAAACCACCTTGCTAATGCTGCGCAGCTACTGTTCTTCGTTTTTCTGCTCGCAGATGTCTTGACGGACGGTACGGAGTTCTCGTGCGATGGCACGTGCGTCCGTCCGTTCGTTGTTAATTCTTCAATCAAATTTGATTGTCGGCAATTGAATAGTGAATATGACAGAGACTGTAGACAGCGGCTCCAAGAAGAGAACGAAGATGACGCTTCTGCTGCTGCTGCTGCTCCTGCTGCTCCTGCTATTGCCCAGGATTCGATGCCTCTATCCTGTAGCGGCGGCATTAGCAACAAAATGTTCCTACAGTCGCAAGGCATACGAGCGTTGCGCCACCTCACACACAACAGCGTTGACTGGGCAAGGCAACATCGTAGCCGTTGGATGCGCAATCCTCCGGCTGCACAAATGGGGCAGGGCTTAGAAAGTCAACGGGTTGCGCCGTCCCGGCGCTTGCCGGCGCCGCAGATAGTTTCTGCGCGTTTCGCGTCCGCTCGGCTGAACGGAACCGCCGCAAATGCTGCTCACAGCTCACCGCTCACTGTTCACTGTTCTGCCGCGGTCGTGCTTCGGTCCTTTAGTGCAATCAGCGCTGTCGCACGTCTGAGCAGTGACCTGGAATGGGTGGAGCCTTTTTCAAACGTCTTCGTTCACCCAAGCTTGCTTACCACTTTCTTCACCAGGCTCTGTTGCGTTAACCGTCGCATTTAGAGTTGCCCGGCGATGGTATGCGGCGCGATATTCGCCGTTGTCTGAGATCGATTGTCGATCTCGTAATTCAGCATCCCTCGCGATGTTTCATCTCAGCTCGAGATCGATGCGGACAAGTCCATCGTTGGCCTTCTCGTGGTGGACCTTGTGAATGGTTGGTAGATTGCCAAATCGAGCCCATCGATGGACAAAAAGTTTCCAATGAGTGGGTGAAGACGTTGGTCGCAATGTCCATCTTCTGAGCCTGTGCCTGGTGACTGAAATGAAACAAAATTATCTGGACCAAACAAACGGGTACTCACTTACCTAGTGTCTGCACTTATCCACTCAGTAAAAGGACGTACCTGTGACGTGAAATTTTCTGGGGGACCGTCTGCCTTCCCCGCTGAATCCGTGTCAACGCAACCGCCTGTCTGCAAGGGTGTGGGCGATGTAGAGAGAAGCCAAGCTTCGTGAAGCCCGAGAGACAGGCGATGGAATGGTGCTCAAGGTTTAGACCTTGTGTGGCCGAGTTTGGGTACAACTTTTCAGAAGATAAAAAGGAAGAAACGATAGGCCTGAAGTTCGATCGCTGTTTGGGGGGTCGTAGTCTTCACGCACTGACGTTCACCCTTGCGACTCGGATGATCTAGATAAGTGTGTCAAAGCAGCGATGGAGGCAGGGAACGCAATGATCTTGGAAACTGAATGGACGGTGTACAATGTGAAATAGCACTTGGGTGGTGAATTACGCCTTTTTAAGCCTTAATGAAGAAATGGAACCCTAATTTCGAGATAAAAGACTCCAAAATGGATATCTTGACGCATGTAGAATCGGCAATGTACATGTAGTCGGCATCGCACGTGATGAAAATGCCTCCGGCAATTGTGTCAAAAGTCTTAACTGCCACGTCAAGTCACTCGTGTAAACAACCATGGATATTGGACCTGTCCAAGAGCTCAAGACTGTAGATGTTTAACCTCTTGTGTACTGAAGTACTGGATACGGCTGGAAACGTGTAGCCAAGGCCCAACATTTGAACTGTTTCGAAAGGCATTGCAGGACTCCGGTAACCTGGACAACATACGTGGACAATGATTTAGATGCCCAGCGTTCAAGGTTCATTCATGGAGACAGCTCTCCTTTAGGACCCTTTTTTGGGTTACATAGCAACCCTTTCACAATCAGTTTTTCCTGCAGAAAAAAATCGTGATTGGTCAGAGATGCAGACGGAGGGTTTTTTTCAGAATTTCATATTGTTTCCGCTCTCTGCGTCGCTCCTCGGACTTCGAGCCTCGCAAGGCATCGGACAGGAAGGGATGTTTGTCCGCTTTCAAACACGGGTTTTTCGCACAACCTGGACAGAACGGAATCGGACAAGCAAAGCGAGTCAGCTAGATAACGGACAATACGCTTTGTGCAACGAACTGGACGGGAAGCTTGGCCAAGCTTTCCGACCAATCAAGTCAGTTGTTTGGATAGACTAGCCAAACAACTCATCCCAGAAACAAAACGTTAGGAGAAAATAAATTTTAGGTAGATTAACGCAAAATAAATATGGAAAAATCATTGTTTCATATAGATTCACTGAAGTAAGGTTCTGTTACATGAATTTTTCGTCTACAAATCCCACGTTTTCCTTTTTTTCCTAGAAAGCATTCAACATTACCCAACATTGCACGATAACATATTAATCACTTCACATTTTTCCCTGGCAAAATTGCTCGTTTTTTTATTCCTCAAGTATTGAAAAAATCTAAAACGGAACGTACATAGTAGACTTCTTTAAAGTACATAGAAGATCTTTGTATTCTTTTCCATTTTGTGAGGAATTAATGTGGTTCTTACATCGTCTCAAAATTTTTAATTTGTTTGAGATTTTTCTCTTCAGTTCCATTATGAGGGCCAAATGAATGATAACTTAACGCCGTTACAATGTAACCTGTGCACGCTTTGCGTGCAACATAGTGCTCTTGTTTTTTTTTCCCATGGTCGTAACCAGTAGGGGAAGGGGGGGGGTCACCTAGACACCAAAAGAAGCCCGGGGATTGAACCCGGCCCCCTAAGCTACAGCTTATAAATTTTGGGGTGTCTCCACGAGAGGCGGAAACTGGGTGTGAGAGATAACGTAGCGTCGCCTTGCCCGAACCCTGCATAAGTGGGAGGCTAGAGAATTGAGTGGTTGCTGTTTGCGTTTTGACCAGCATTTATTGTGGAGGTTAATGATTTGTGAGCTTAGCTAAAGGGTTTGTAGTAGTGTGGAAGGGAACGTGCGAGTGAGTTCAGTGGTGGGGTTGCCTTTAGGGGAGGCCCATCTTTCTTGCCACATTTCGTGGAACAGGTGTGCTCGAACTATTTCCCATAAGGGGTGTGTTTCGTTTTCGAGAGGATCAAGGAGCAAATTGGTGTTGTCCGGTTTTTCATGTGGGAAGAAAGCCTCGTGTAGTTTGCACAATCGTTCGGTGAGTGGGTTAAGGTGTGGACAAGTGAGGAAGCAGTGGTCTATAGTCTCTTCGATAGGACACCTTCGGCATGAGGCAGAGGATGGGGAGGGGAGGAATTTGTACCGTGCATTTGCTTGTATACGTCGGAAGAAAATGCGTAACATGACATCTTGTATGTAAAGATTGGTGGGGAGGGCTAAAATGCATTCATGTATTGTGGCCCAACAACGTGGCGTAGGAGGGTATTGCTTCAGCCATAATTTTTGGTAAGTTGCGGCTGGGTGGGTGGTTGAGGTTGAGTTAATCGACCCAAAATTGTGCACTCGTAGATCAGTGCACGATTTTGGGCCGGAAGTCCGACTTCGGGGGGCGAATTCGGACTTCTCCCGGCTCTGCGACATCGTAGGCGGATCTTCGCCAACGAAGTCGTCAAACAGTCACAAACCCCTTGAGCGAGGGGTTTGTGACTGTTCGAGGGGGGTTTGTGAGAAAGTGCGTAGAAGCTTCCTAGCAACAGGGCCGCTAACCGGGCGTCAGTGCCTAGTCAGACGGTGACGACAGTCACAGGTCGTACACACAACGGCGAGGGTTTGGCTAGGAGACACAAGTCAAAGTGTCAGAATGCTTCAATATAGCATATGCAGAGAGAAATGACAACTGACAGGTCCAGGGCATAAGTACCTGCCGCGGCGCACGGCGGGTGTCGTACGCGGCAGTGAAAGAGCTGTCCTAAAACCGGCCCAAAACCACTGTTTTGGCCGTAACTCTGCGCACACATGTCAGAATCCTACGCCGTCTAAACCTAGACGTGCAGAATCAAAAGACGAACGCAGCGACTGGTCACATGCATGCATCCATCGACTGACAGCAAGTATACAATGCAAAAACATGCAAATGGGCCTCATGCCCCGTCCGCCGAAAGGCGCCTGCAAGACGTAGAAAGCACAGCAAGGAGTCCCAGTGACATCTGGGGCTCTGGAACAATGGTCGGTCAGCTCCAGACGGGTAGTCTGCCGCCTGTCGTCGCGCCGGTGTCACCAGGGCCGCCTGCCTCATGAATCTGCACGAGTATGGACACGGCCGAGTGGTCACAGTAAACTGTACAGGAACGGCACAAAGCACAACACTCCCCCATGACCCGATGGTACGCATGTCCATACGCGTGCAGCACTGGTACAACCAGATAGTGAGTGACACAGACAGATGAGACGTCAACATGCATCCCACACTCAACCACTGTCACGCACGGGGCGAAGCCCAACAGAACGAATGGCCACCAGGAACTTTCCGCGGGCAAGTGTCTTCCTCAAGAAATCAGCACGCTGCAAGTCAGTTCCAACCCACATGATGGAGATCACGCATCGCTCCACCAGATCACGAACGAAGTGATGCTCAACCGCAATGTGCTTTGTGCGAGCATGAAAAACACCAGAGTTCTCCGCAATGGCGAGAGCACTCTGGTTGTCGCAACGAAGCACAATGGCGGGTACTGACTGCCCAAGCTCAAGAAACAAGCGCTGTAGCCAAACTACCTCAGCAGCCCCTGCCCCCAAAGCCACATACTCTGCCTCCGACGAGCTACGTGCGATGCACCCGAGCTTCCTGCTTCGCCAAGACAAAGCCGTACCACCGAGCAGAAACACGTAGCCAGTGTGACTGCGCCCGTCAAGGCTCCAAGCCCAGTCGCTGTCAGTGTAGCCTTCAAGGACCACCGAACACTGCCGACGAAAGCAGAGTCTGAGATACGGCGTGGAGATCACATACCGTACCACTCGCATAGCCGCGTGAAGAGCTCTCGCACGTGGAGCCTGCGAGAACTGAGCGAGGAGGTTGACGGCGAACGCGATGTCGGGACGCGTGGTAGTGGCCAGGTACATCAGAGATCCGATAAGACGGAGGTACAAGGTCACGTCCACTGTCTCCCCCAGCTGTGTATGGTCATCCACCTTCAGGGCATCCTGCCCATCAGGTGTGAGTGGTGTGGAAGCAGTGGGCACTGCTCCAAGGAGATTGCTAAAGCGCTCTCCCACGACTCGTGCGTATCGGGCCTGATGCAGCAACAGTGTCCGATGTCTGTGATCTCGCACAATCTCCATACCAAGAAACACCGATGCAGGACCGAGGTCCTTCATCCTGTAGGCGGTCTACAGGACAGCCTTGGCCTCCTTCACGGCCTCCAGCGACGGAGACGCGATCCGAAGGTCATCAACATAGACCAGGATGGCGGTAAACCGCTCGGGTGTCGGTAGGATGAAGAGTGAGGGGTATGCCTCGCTCTGTACGTATCCTGCGCGAGTCAAGGTGCTAGTGATCTCCCGGTTCCAACACCGTGGAGACAACTTGAGGCCGTACAAGGACTTGCGCAAGTGCCAGACCTTGTCACCGTCCTCAAAGCCTGGTGGCTGAGCCACGTAGATCTCCTCATCCAGAGAGCCATGGAGGAACGCGTTGTTCACATCCATCTGGTGTAGTTCCCAGTCATGCTGAGCTACTACACCGAACAGAGCACGAGCTGAGGTCATGCTGCCGACAGGGGCAAAGCTGTCAGTGTAATCAACTCCCTCAATCTAAGAGAACCCCTTGACGACCAAGCGGGCCTTGTAGCGTTCCAGTTAGCCATCTGGCTTCACTTTCTTGCGAAAGACCCACTTGACCTGAATCGCCTTCCTCCCAGGATGAAGGTCGACCAGCTCGTAGACTCCGTGCTCTCGGATAGCGCGAAGCTCATCCGGGTGAAGTCATCGGTCAGCGTCAGAACATACCGGCCCCTCTCAGACAGTGACTCGACCGGGAGAGGACCGAGCAGGTCCAAGTGAACCAACTCGAGGGGCCTCAGCGCTCGGGAACGAGAATCAGGGTAAGTGCACTGGTGCATCTTACCCTGAGCGCAAAAAAGACAGTCGGTCTTGGGTGGCTTCTCGAAAGAAGCCGCGTCAAGACCAAGAGCGGGCTGTGTCCGGATGAGCTTCGACACAGTGTCGGAGCCCACGTGACACAGACGTCGGTGAAGCAACCGCTGGTGTTTTGGGGATAGAACACCAGTGACAAAGAGGCGACCAGAGGAGGAGGGAGAATAAGGGGAGGAGGGCCGAGCAATGCAGTACAAATCATCTACGACTGAAGGACGCAGGACAATACTACGGGTGTCAAGAGCAGTCACAGTCGCTGAATGAGCGGTATGCTCAACGGAGAGACCCATCAGAGTGCAGGCACGCACAGACAGCAGACTGAGCTCAAGATCAGGCACAAACAACACGTCAGAGAGATACAGGGGGCCAGACGGTCCATCAAAGCATACAACCCCAACACCGTGAACCGATAAGGACTGACCAGAACCTGTACGAACAGAACGGACAGTCGTGACAAGACCAAGTACCACAAAGTCACTACGACGACACGTGATGTGGTGGGTGGCACCGGAATCGATGATCCAAGTGCCACCGGAGTCACGGCTGGTGGACGTCACTGTACAACGAGCAATAGAACACTCGGCATCAGAGGGACGCTGAACCGTCAGTGGGAAAGAACGACGTACATCACGAAGGTGAGACTCATGAATCCAGTCAGTGCAGTCAGGCCCATCATCATCACATGCGGACTGTGCTCCCCCACACGTGTCATCACGAGTCACGAGGACGGACGAACAAGCAGTCTGTGACCCACTCGACAATGACAACACACTCGCACCTCCCTAAAAGCGAAGCGCCAGAAGATGACGAAGCTCGGCGATGGTACGGTCACGTGGGTCTGGATCACTGTTGCTCGCCGGTGAGGATGCAGGAACAACTGTAGTCGTAGTCGCCCCGCGTCCAGAGGAGTGTGCGGTCGACGTGCCGAGCGCGGTGCGAGCAGCATGGGCAGCCTGAAGTCCGCGAGTGATGCGCTCCCAGTCGAGCGGCTGCTGGCACTCGGTGTAGCGATGGGCACCTCCATAGTTGTAGCAGTGTACGGAACGGCCACTGCTACCACTGGATGACGACTGCTGCTGACCCGATCCACGCTTCCTATTCTTCTTCTTCCCCTGGGCAGCTACTGCAACGCCCTGTGTCTGCGTGGGTGTAGACGGGATCGAAGAGGAGGAGGAAGATGAGGTCGTGATGGAGGTAGGTGAGGGTGACTGCAGGAGGGAAGATGGTGGTGAGGCGAGGACAGCTGCAGCGAGGGAAGTCTCCTGATGTGCTACCGCTGCCTCGCAGGCCGACGTCACCTGGAGGAAAAACTGATGGGCCCAAGGGAGCAGCTGTTGGGTGATTGAGAAAGGCTCGAGAGCAGCGTCGTTGTACCGATGAATATGTCGGCGTTCTCCAGATGAACTGCGAGCATGATCGTCCGAAGCGCCCACAACTGTGTGCCCCCTGAGGTCCCCAGACGCGTGTAGATACGCATGGCGTGTCGCCAGTAATCCGCTGTAGGCTCCGCTGGTCCCTGACAGAGAGAGTGGAAAGCACGAATGTGTGACGCACACGTGGCGTGCGTCTCTGCGGCCAGTAGGGACAACGCCAGATCCCAGTCTCCACGAGGATCAGCTCCGGTGCGTGTGCCAGCCTCGCCGAGGAAGGGACGAAAATCAACGAAAGTTTCGCGTGGCATGGCGTAGAGAAGGCCTCGCATGGCCCGGGCTACTTTCAGCACCTGTGCTGGATCTGTAGACTGGTATGGGCTGTGGTAGTAAGGCCAGACTCCCTCAGAACTGGCCCACACCTGGAACAGGATCTCCCAGCAATCAAATCCATCCTCGCTGATGTACCGTGGAGGTAGTGCCTCAAAGTCCTTTGGCTGCCGCTCCGTGGGGAGAGCAGCCTGAGGCTGAGGAGGGTGAGAGACGGGAAAAACTCCTGGAAGGGGGTGAACACCGGGGAAGTCAGGTGACGGTCGTATCGGGGACACGGGTGGAGGTCGGATACCCGTCTGCAGCTAACGGAGGCGCTCCTATAGAAGACGAATCTCCCGCTCCTGGGAGTCATCCTCAAAGTCTGGCATGAATGGCTCGTCATCAAGGAGGTCCGCAGGTGGTGGGGAAACCACACCAGGAGGTGAAGCAGGCGGGGCACCTGTCACGAGCACCTGAGCCGAGTGCTGGGTGGAGGCTGAAACACCGACAACTCCCTCAGAAATCCGCGGAGGAGCCGTGGACTGAGCGCGCAGGAGCTCAGACAGCGTGCGGATCGCGTCAGTCTGCTCTCGCTGGAGACGATGCATCTCCTCCTGCTGGCTGCGCAGGTCCTTAATGGCGTGCGAGCGAGGGCTCAATACCCCTGAAGAAGAGAAGGAGGGATCACCTGGTCCCTTGTCGTTGTCGTCGGGCAAACTCATGTCGCCGCTCACTATGGGACGACAGGTCAATTTTGTCGGATGTCAAAACCGTCTGCGTTTCTCAGGAAGTTGAAACGTTGGCAACTTTTGATTTTTCAGTTGAAAATTTGGCTAAGTGTAATGCTGACGTTAGCAAGTGGTTGCTGACATCAGCACGACCTGATGGCGTCAGCAACCAACAATGCTGACGTCAGCTCATCCCCTCCCTTTTCTTTTTCTTGTCACGGTTCTGCCGCCGTGTGGTGGCGCGCGGTAGCTCCGCGGAAGCTGCGCAGCAACTTCCGCCCAGCTGCTGCTGCAGCTGTGCTGTCAGCTGCAGCAGCAGCTACGTAGCTGCGTGTGCAGCGGTGGCAGCAGCGGCTGCGCTGCTGCTGCTGCTGCTGCGCGCGGCGGCTGCTGCTGCGCGCGGTGTTGCTGCTGCGCGCCGCGCTGCTACTGCACGCTGCAGCTACTGCTGGCTGCCGCTACCGCGCGCTGCTGTTGGCTGCCGCCGCCGCGCGCTGCTGCTGCTGCCACTGCTGCGCTGCTGCTGCCGCCGCGACTGCCGCTGCTGCTGCTGTGTCGCTGCCGCTGCTGCATTGCTGCTGCCGACGCCGCTGCTGCACTGCTGCTGCCGCCGCTGCTGCCACGCTGGTGTGGCGGCCGCTGCTGTTGCGCTGCTGCTGCGCTGTTGCCGTTGCTGCCTCTGCTGCTGCTGCTCTGCTGCTGCGGCTGTGGGGGCAGTGGCGGCTGCACGCACTGTAGCCGCCACACACCTCTGCGTGGCGGTACGCGCAGCTGCTGCTGCCTCAGCAGCTGCGATCTCACGTGGTGGGTGGAGTACGCGGACGGCGACCGGCCGTCTCCAACGGGTCCCAGAAGGTCTGCTGTAGCGGTGACTCTCACTGCTACTGCTCTGCTGCATCTCTGCTGCGCAGCTCAGTGAGAACTGTCTCACTGCTCTGATACCATGAGAAAGTGCGTAGAAGCTTCCTAGCAACAGGGCCGCTGATCGGGCGTCAGTGCCTGGTCAGACGGTGACGACAGTCACAGGTCGTACACACAACGGCAAGGGTTTGGCTAGGAGACACAAGTCCAAGTGTCAGAATGCTTCAATATAGCATATGCAGAGAGAAATGACAACTGACAGGTCCAGGGCATAAATACCTGCCGCGGCGCACGGCGGGTGTCGTACGCGGCAGTCCAAGAGCTGTCCTAAAACCGGCCCAAAACCACTGTTTTGGCCGTAACTCTGCGCACACATGTCAGAATCCTACGCCGTCTGAACCTAGACGTGNAGAAAGTGCGTAGAAGCTTCCTAGCAACAGGGCCGCTGATCGGGCGTCAGTGCCTGGTCAGACGGTGACGACAGTCACAGGTCGTACACACAACGGCAAGGGTTTGGCTAGGAGACACAAGTCCAAGTGTCAGAATGCTTCAATATAGCATATGCAGAGAGAAATGACAACTGACAGGTCCAGGGCATAAATACCTGCCGCGGCGCACGGCGGGTGTCGTACGCGGCAGTCCAAGAGCTGTCCTAAAACCGGCCCAAAACCATTGTTTTGGCCGTAACTCTGCGCACACATGTCAGAATCCTATGCCGTCTGAACCTAGATGTGCAGAATCAAAAGACGGACGCAGCGAGTGGTCACATGCATGCATACATCGACTGACAGCAAGTATACAATGCAAAAACATGCAAATGGGCATCATGCCCAGTCCGCCGAAAGGCGCCTGCAAGACGTAGAAAGCACAGCAAGGAGTCCCGGTGACATCTGGGGCTCTGGAACAGTGGTCGATCAGCTCCAGACAGGTAGTCCGCCGCCTGTCGTTGCGCCGGTGTCACCAGGGCCGCCTGCCTCCGGGATCTGCACGAGTATGGACACGGCCGAGTGGTCACAGTGAACTGTACAGGAACGGCACAAAGCACAACAGTTTGCCGGAAGGTGTGGATGGGAGGTCCAAGACTCCCCCTGCGATGGAAGGGAATTTGCTTAGCCCCGCTACCGCGGGGCCTTGCAGATGCCCGCGCAAAAGTAAAACCCTAACCCCCTAAATATAATTTGGGGATGGGTTTGTTTGACGTTTGGGCTTCAAACTTGAGGTTGAACACGGATCTGCGTGGTAAGAAAAAAATGAAAAGGGCTTTTTCGCTCGATCGCGATGGAGCGACGACCCCTTTTTTCTGCGTCAGACATGCAAACCCCCTCGTACGATGTAGGGTTTTGTGTTTTGCGCGGGCTTCGCCCGTGCAAAACACAGAAAACCCTACATCGTACGAGGGGTCGTCGTACGAGGGGGTCGTCGCTCCATCGCGATCTCGCGATCGAGCGTCGACCACCATTCTGACATCGGCGAAGCGGATGTCATAACGATCGGACTTCGCTCTAGATTTTGGCGAAAAAGGGGTCGTCGCTGAAATCGAGGGCGAAGTCGGGAAGAAACTTCCGACGGTGCTTTTTTCGCCGATGCACTCGAACTCGAATGCATGAAATTAGGTCGATTAAGCCTAAATGGGGTGGTTTGAAGAAGCTTATTGTAGAGTTCGTGAAAGGAGGTTTTGGCTGATTTTATTCTATGGCAAGGCGGGTTGTGTTGGGCTGGGATGGTTATTCGCTGCCCATTCTTACAATACAGTGGGGTGAGGAGGCTCGAGTCCAAACGCGCTGGCTTCAGTCACGGGTGTGGTTGAAGGGCGTGGGTGATTGGGTCAATTAGGAGAGGGATACCAATGGAGAGATCTTGGGAGGCATCTAATACATATCCGGTGGTTATGGGAAGGCCGCAGATGGAGGAGATGGTGACGTATTTTGTGTACTGTAAGGAGTGGCTGAGAGATGGAGGGTTGAGCATTGTTCTTTGCCATGTTTGGGGTGGGTGGTCAGCCACGTTATCGAGTATTTTAGTTTGTGCTTGCATGAGTGGTGGTTGGAGGGTGTCGCGAATTTCCAATGAAAAAAGGTGTTTGACCTGAAGTAAGATTGTAAGGAGGAAGCGTTCGTTTTGGGCATGGCCGAAGGGGGTCCCACAGGGTTTGGTAAGGATACGATTGTATGCTAAGTATTCTTCGGCAAGTTCAACTTGTATGAGGTTGGGAGGTTCGATGGTTGGTTGGGTGATGAGGAAGTGGTTGAACGCGATTTGCCATTTTTTGTGACAAGTGAGCGTGCGTAAGCAGAGAATGTCAGGGTGAGAGAGGAAGAAATGAGTGGACTTTGGAAGTTGTTGGGTGTGGATTAGGATGGTTTTCCATGCTTGTGGACCGGGGCTGTATAGGTTGTATATCCATTTGGCGCTCTGTGAGGCCACGAGAGTGGCTGGCCACTTGAGGCCTAGGCCCTGGTGATTGCTTGGAGTGGTAGCTGTTCCTCGCGAGTAGAGGCGAATGGTCATCTTGGGATCTGCGAGTGATTCATGGCTAGAGATGAATGCAGCAGGGTAGCTTTTAGTGTGTTCCCTATGTCTGGGGGTGTAGAACCGTATACGAATAATAGAGGAACTTCGGGTTCAGGTAGCTATTGATTGCCATGATTTTTGTGTGGATATGTACTCGAAAGTTGTTCCATAGGGATATTGCATCTTTGATGCGTTTTAAAATGGGTTGCCATGTGTCTACAGGGTTAAGAGTACGATGAAATTGAATTTCAAGGATGCGGACCGGCCCTTTGGTTTCCGTACAGGGTGCGTGGGTTGGAAGTGGTGTGTGTTCTCCAATGGGTAGGACTTGGGTTTTGTGAGCACTGGCTCTAAGACCGGTGATCTTGGCTACGGCTCGTAAGAGCCTACTGCATTTCTTGAGTTCTTCTTCCGAGCGGATGAGGATGGTGGCATCGTCAACATATCCGGCGTATGTGTGGCGAGTGTGAGGTGTGAGCTGGATCCCGCGGAGCCGTTCTCTGGTGAAGTCAGCTATGGGCTCCATGGCAAAGATGAACAGGCCAGGTGCTAGTGGACAGCCTTGCCTGACCCTCAGTGGAGGGTGATCGCGGGAGTGAGGTGCCTGTCAATTAACAGTTGTGTGGTGGTGTTTTCATGGAGAATTCGTACCCATTTAATGAAGTATTGTGGGATACCGAACTGTGCGAGTGTGTAAAGGAGGAAATCTCGGTTAAGGGAGTCGTATGCCTTTTCGATGTCGGCAGCAAGGTAGTATAAAGGTGTTTTGGTCATGTTGGTGTAGCGGGAGGGCCGGTTCGGCCCTCCTCCCTCGCTGAAGCGAGGGGTGGTTGCGCACCACCCCTTGCGTCAGCGAGGGCTGGCCGGCGGCTAGCACTTCACTGGCCGCCGGCCAGCTCGCTGCCGGCCGGCTAGACGGCCGGCGGCCGGCCACCGGCCGGCCAGCCGCCAGCCGCCGATCGCGGCCTCAGCCTGATCGGCGGCTGAGGGGCCACGAGGGCCTCGAAGGCGAGGCCTCGTGGCCTCGTGCCCTCGCCCCCCTCGCCCTCCTTGCAAACGAGCAAGAGAGGACGAGGGATACGGGGAGTGAGCGTGAGGTCGAGAGAGCTGGCGCAAATTCGCCAGCGTGCCTCGCACGCGATGATTTCGCGCCAGAATGGCAAAATGGAAATCGAAGTTTGTTTACGGCGAACTTTGACATAAAATAAACGGAATAACTCGTGCAAACACACGAGTTTGAGGGGAAAACCCCCGGTTTGTATCCCAAAGCCAGGGGTTTGGTTAAAAACGGAAATGGGCCTCCGGAGACTCGAAATATTCGAGTCTCTCTGCTTTGGTTCGTTGATGACGATTGTCCCTCAGTCTTGTGAAGGGGGTAAACCCCTGACGCGAACTGAGAGCGCCATTTGCAAACTCCGACGACGACTTCAAAGCAGGAGCTGGAGACTCGATACGTTACAGTGGTTCTCAGAGCGAGACGACCCTAGCGACCAAGAGTTTGATGGAAACGGCAGCTACGACATAGATAAAACGCCGCTGGCAGTTGTAAGCAGCAGTAGAAATGCCAGAAGGGACTACGGCATCCACGCTTCACCGTTTGAAGCGCCATAAAGTGCGTTAGGAAGCTAGAGAAGAGCTCATTATTTTGGGAATCCTTCTCCACAGTATCTCCTCACCTCTAGGGGACCTAGAGGAATTTTGTGGGACGGGGTGGGGAGTGCCCACCCCCAAACCACCAAGTTTCTCCCTCTTTTCAAGGTTCCCCTCCTTCCTTCCTTCAACCAAAAATTGGGACAGCGTTTCTTCCCAAGGCCAGGGGCTCTCAAAGCGTGAGAAAGCCCTAAGAAGAGAGAGGACTACACCTTGGGGACCTTTGCTGGCTCCCCCAATGCCGCCGACTCAAGGAGGATGCCGCCAAGGGGCGCAAGACGTGCCAAGAAGACGCAAGAAGAGATCAAGAAGACTAGAATACAAGAAGACAAGAAGTCCAGAAGAAAAGTAGTCCTTTTGCTCTTGACCTTGTACTCACTTGCGTTCTTGCTCTTTTTCCTAGTTTTGTGAGCGGTACTCACACTTCTAGTTACTCCCTTGTATTGCTAACTTCTGTTTTCCTAGATCCTAGTTGCTACCAAGTGCCGTGAGTCACGGCTTAGGAGGACTATTTTCTATACCCACGACCTTGTGCCGACGTGGCGGCCTAGGAAAATAGAAGTTTAAATTGAAATTGCCTCACTGATCGTGAGCGCTAGATAGTAGGAGGCGATTCCTCCTTTAAGTTGTGGGGTGATCCTCACAACGACCTTCACGTGCTAGTTGCACGAACGACGAGATGGCAAGTGACGGACCGTCCAAGACAAACAAGGGCAAGGTGGTGACGGCCTCACCACAAGCTCTCGGCAGACTTCAAACTTTGGGAGCCGCCGCCGCGAGCACGGTTGCCAACCCAAAGGCAACCGTACCGCCAAGGGCAATAGTACCACCGAAGGCAACCGACGCCAACCTCAGCGATACCGAGAAGCGTGTGGAGGCCGTAAAGGTGCTCGACGAGCACGTCGACGCACACGTGGGCGACCCCCACGCGATGGACGACGCGAAGGAGGAGGATCTCCTGGGGAGATACCCCGACGAAGAGCAGGACGCCGACGATGGTGAAGGCGACGAGCATCGCGACCATTGCCATCGTCGTGCGACGAACTCGAGCCGATTGCTCGAGAAGGGCAAGACGCCCGCCGCATCGACTAAAGCTGCCGACGGCAGCAAGACTGCCGAGAGCAGCAAGGGCTTTGAAAGCAACCCCACGGGAAGTTCCCGCAAGAACGAGCCGGACGATGTCGCCACAAAAGTAATTCGTGATGACCGTCGTACGCTCGCGGAGTTTGCTGCCGAGGCCACAAGCCGACTCAAGATCACCACCAATGGTGGAGATACGGCACCACTTGGAGGAGTGGGGACGGACCCTCCTTCCTATGATGCGGCCGCAATGGGGCAAGGCAGTGACCACTCGAGCGTCGTCGCCGACGACAGTCTCCTCCGAAAGGTGGGACTCCTTGGAGGCGTGTACGCGAACCGTACCCTCTTGCAGTGGATAAGGGTGCACGGACAATGCAAAGCGGTGGAAGCTATCGCTGATGCTCTTACGACATCAGAGCTCAAGTTCGTATTCGCAAACCTGCTAGCCCACGTCGGGCAGAGCATCACGGACCTTGACCGTGATCGCCAGCTGCAGTGCCTGGCTGCCCATGAGGTAAGCCGCCGATGCAACGACCTCAACAAGGCGTTGCAGAGCGTGACCCAGGTGCGGATGCAGTAGCAAGCACAACGTGCCGCAGCTGCGGATGCCACTACCCGTGGCAGCGACGACTTGCCTACCTCGACGACTTCGGAGTCGGTCATGAACACGTTCTTCCTCCACAGTGTGGAGATCTTCCGGAAGGGCGTGAAGCTGACCGACTGGCTGAACCGCATGGAGCACGTCCTACGTGTCCACAAGGCTCCACTCCGCCAGTGGGGCGACCTTGCCAGGACATGGCTTGAAGAAAAACTCTTCAAGTATGTTGTCAAGGAGTGGACTGCGCATAAGCAGCACCTCGAGTGGCAGCCCATGCCGTGGGAGACCTTCTGCGCGATTATGCGCAAGAAGTGCACCCAACGTGAGGAGGCGCAGTGTGCCTTCCACAAGATCAAAGACTTCAGGAAACTGGGTAGCTTGCTCGAATCCTACTTGAACGACATCGCCGCACTTGTGGAAGAAGCCGAAAGCTTCACCGAGGGCGATGGGACTCAGACGTTCAAGTACCCGGAGTGCATGCTGTTGGAGTACTTTTGTGATGGTCTCGCCAGCGAGAAGCTGAAGGACAAGACCACCACGACATCCACTGGCCAAGCTTGGACAAGCTGGAGGGCGTTGCGCGACTACATGAGCGAAGTGCATTCGGCGAACCCAAAGCACTACTCTGATGCACGGCCAAACGCACGTGCACACCAAGGCCGCGACATGCGCATGGACACTGCAGGGGCTGGTGGGTCAGCTGGATAGTGAGGGGTGGCTAAGGGCGAGCAGCCTGTAAACCCTGCAACCAAGAAGGCTGGTGGATACAAGGGCCCCAACAACAAGCGCAGCCGCGAGAATGACGAGCTGCAGGCGACGCGTGAGCATCACAACACATCCTTCCACGAAGGGCTCCGCCACAACTGCATGCAACCGAGCCACTTTAGGGCTCAGTGCCCTCACGATGCTGGGGGTGGATAAGAGACCGCGTGCTAGCTGCAAAAGTAGCACCTCGTGGGGATGGTGTAGCAGGAGGCCGCAGACAGGGCCGTGGACGGGGTCGCGGTAGCAGCAATGGGCGCGGCCATGGTAACGGACAGGGCCGTGGGACGGGTTTTCCTCACCCCTGCGTGACGTCTGTGGGGACCACTCAGGGGTAAAACTGGATCATGAGTGTGGGCTCATGTTTTCAGATGAGGATGTTAAATGATTTGAGTTTTTTACGAGTTCAAATTTGTCTATTGTCTTTTCTCCTCTTGTTGAACTACATTCTACACTTGCTGACCGACATTGCCCACTAAAACTTGCATCTCCGGACGAGATGCATGATCGTACATGCTTACTGGTGGCGACACCAACCACTGTGCAAGAGTTGTGTGACACAGTGATTGAAGCAAACGCCCTCAAAGCAATGAGTTCAATCACGATTGCAGTACCTTTAGTTGACGATTTCGACCTAGTCAAATTTGAAGACTGGAAGGTGCTAGCCGAGTTTACACGTGCCCACAAGATGTGGACTCGAGTGGGTGAATCAAGGGAGTTGCGCCACCCGTCGTATAGATTCCGTGTTGATCACAAACTCGACCTGCCGTCATCGAGTCTGTTCACTCGGAAGAGTGGGGGCAACATGACAATGCAGTTCAAAGGACACCTAGCAAGTGCTCCCGTGAACGTACTTGCTGACACTGGAGGGGACGACTCTTTTGTTAGTCTTGGCTTTACCTGACAGGTTGGCTTGAGGTGCAAACCATCGAATGGCGCAGTTGTTGTCGGTGACAACCGTACGGTACCCGTGATCGGTACTTGTAAAGAAAAAATCATATTCGAAGGTACGCACAGAGTGTCACGTTGAAGGTACTCAACCTTCTTGACCCGTTTGACGTGGTGCTAGGCGACCCCTAGCTCTGTGACAACAAGGCACTAATGTGCTTTGAACCAAAGCGTTTGATCCTCCGAAAAGGACAACGTCACTTTACGTTGATTCCGAGTACGGAATAATTACCGACCTGACTCAAAGTCCATGCCAGCTTGTCTGCAATGCAAGTCAAGAGACGTATTCGACAAGGTTGTCGATACTTCTTGGCTCAGGTGTAGATAGTTGAGGACGACGTGACGGAAGACACGCCACAAGAGATCATATCTCTCTTGGCGGAGTTCTCGAATGTATTCCAAGACCCACCCGCTGGGCTTCCACCAGAAATACACATGGGCCACACAATTCTGCTGCAACCGGAGGCAACTCCTCCATTCAGACCCATGTATCACCTTAGTCCAACAGAAAGGCAAGAGGCCGAACGCCAAATCAGAAGAGTACCTTGCAAAAGGATGGATCGAGCCCAGTAGCTCGCCGTACGGTGTGCCGATCCTTTTTGTGAAAAAAAAGGACGGTGGTTTACACATGTGCGTGGATTACCGGGCGTTGAACAATCTGACGGTGAAAAATCGATTCCCCTTACCGCGGATTGAGGACCTTTTTGACCAACTCCAAGGCACAAAAGTATTTTCGTCCTTCGATTTTTCTCAAGGGTACCATCAAATCCGCATCACGGAAGATGATGTGCCCAAAACCGCGTTTCGAACGCACATGGGACACTATCAATTCTGAGTGTTATGCTTCGGGCTTACAAATGCCCCGGCAACCTTCCAAGGAGAAACGAACCGAACGTTCGCCAAGCAACTCGGGCAGTTTGTCTTGGTTTACCTGGATGACATCCCGGTTTTCTCCAAATCAATGGAAGAGCACATAGAACATCTGCGCAAAGTTCTCGCAATCCTTCAGGAACAGAATTTCTATGCGAAAGTGAGCAAGTGCAAGTTTGCACAAGTTGAGCTTGAATACCTTGGACACATTGTCGGCAAGGACGGCATCCGTGTCGACCCACAAAAAGTCCAAGTTGTTGTGGACTGGACACGCCCCGAAAATGTTGGGCAGATTCGGTCTTTCCTCGGCCTTGCAAACTACTTTCGATGGTTTATGTAAGGGTATTCGACCCTAGTAGCACCGCTAACTAGGCTCACGCGAAAAGACGTGCGTTGGGAATGGACACCTGATTACGAGAACGCATTTCTCAAAGTCAAAGAGATTTTATCCACGGCGCCCGTCCTATCTCTCCCGGATCCATCGCAACCGTGGGAGGTTCGATGTGATGCGTCGGTAGTAGGACTTGGAGCCGTCCTCATGCAGAATGGTTACCCAGTTGCGTATGAGAACCAGAAGCTCATCCTCGCAGAAACGCGGTACACGACTGGGGATCAAGAGCTCCTTGCTGTAGTACACGCTTTCAAGATATGGCGTTGCTACCTCGAGGGTGTTGAAGGGGGTGTGATGGTCGTGACCGACCATAATCCATTGGTGTTTTTCCAAACGCAACCAAACTTGTCAAGACGACAGGCGCGTTGGAGCGAATACTTGAGTCGATTCTCGTTCACATGGGAATATCGGCCATGACGCATCAATGTGGCCGATCCACTAAGCCGTTAGCCTGTGGAAATTCAAGCAACCACCGAGATCTGTGGGTGTTTTATGGCCATTGCAACAGCAACAGTACAACCACCACATCCCTCTGCACCTCTGCAGCAACCGCCACGAGAGATTATCCATTACAACGGTTTTGTAAACAGGATCCGGATGGGATAATGTGTAGATTCTTGGTTTCAAGACTCTCAAAATCTGGACAAGTACGACTTGGTGGAGGCTGCAGGAGTCCTCCGACACAAAGAACAAGTTGTTGTGCCAAACTCGGGAGACCTTCGAGCAAAGGTTATCTCCTAGTTCCACCACCCGCCGGTCGCAGGTCATGTGGGACCCCAAAAGACCGGACAGGCACTCTTGGACCACTATTGGTGGCCAGGGTGGAGTGTTGATTTCCGTAAGTATTGCATGACATGTGACCCATGTCTTCGGAATAAGGCTAGTAACGAGAAGCATGCTAGACTCCTCCAACAGCTTCCATTCCTGGGACTCCATGGAAGTGCGTTAGCATGGACTTCATTACTGGTCTTCCGGACACGGCCGTGGCCATGATGCAAGACTAGTGGTTGTGGATCTTTTGACGAAGATGACACACTTCATTCCTACAACTACTGACGTGAACGCAGAGGAAATCGCTCGTCTCTTCTTTGAGGGTGTTGTAAAGTACCACGGCTTGCTGTTGCGCATTATCTCCGATCAAGATCAAAAATTTGCTAGTAAGTTCTGGCAAAAGATGCACGAATACTTCGGTAGTGAGTCGCAAATGTCGACAACATTTCACCCTCAAACTGACGGAAAAACATAGCGCATGAATCGCACTCTGGAGAAGATGCTCCGCATGTACGTGGACCCCGCCATGCATGATTGGGATGAATTCCTAGCACCGACAGAGTTTGCGGTGAACAACTCGGTGAACGAGTCCACACAGCTCACACCGTTCGTGTTGAACAGTGGTCGGCATCCAGTGGTACCCTCTTCATTGGTGAAGAGTGGGAGTACAGGAGGGCAGGTTCCTTCCGCTCAAGCCTTTGCCGAGCGCATCGACTCCTTGTTACAGGAGGCGAAGGGTCACCTTCAAGCAGCT
>SZWC01000790.1:289341-330082 GCA_023375785.1 Penium margaritaceum | reverse complement strand
CAGAGCGCATGAATCGCACTCTGGAGCAGATGCTCCGCATGTACGTGGACCCTGCCATGCATGATTGGGACGAATTCCTAGCACCGCCAGAGTTTGCGGTGAACAACTCGGTGAACGAGTCCACACAGCTCACACCGTTCGTGTTGAACAGTGGTCGGCATCCAGTGGTACCCTCTTCATTGGTGAAGAGTGGGAGTACAGGAGGGCAGGTTCCTTCCACTCAAGCCTTTGCCGAGCGCATCGACTCCTTGTTACAGGAGGCAAAGGGTCACCTTCAAGTAGCTCGGCATCGACAAAAGGCATATGCCGACAAAGGTTGCGAGGAGGTCTCGTTTGACATCGGTGACAAAGTTCTGCTAAGCACTAAAAACCTTCGTTGAGGTCGCGAGGGGCAAGAAAACTTCTACCGAAGTGGATTGGGCCGTTTCCCATTGTGGCACGCATCGGGCTAGTGGCATACCGATTGCTACTTCCGCCGAGTATGAAGATACATGACGTGTTTCATGTGAGCCTGCTGGCTCCATGCAGGGCAGAAGGAACCGTTCAGCGACCGCCAGAAGTCCTTGCTGCCAACGGCCAATACGAGGTCCTTCGCCTACTCCAGCACCGAGAGGGTCCTCTTCGGTCGCGCATCTTCAGGGAGTAACTTGTTCATTGGGCCGGTTGTGGACCTGAACATAATTCATGAGAGCCCGAATCTCGGTTGCCCACAGGGGTGGTCAACGAGTACTAGAGCGAGCTTGCAGCTTGCACAGATCGACGCGAGGTAGAAGGTACCACCTGAACGCGGAGAAAGTGAACAACATTCCCACTGGGCAGCATTGATGGACAGCAACCATAGGAGGTTGGGAACGCCCAACATGGTTGTCGCGCAGACGCTCCAGCCTCAAGGGGGAAGGCCGCTAGCCGTGTTGACCTACAAGCTGCAGCTTAGGTCTAAGTACCATGCACGTGTTCATGTTTAGTTGGTGATTGAACTTATTAATTTTCTTTCACAATGTTGATGACTCACTGATCGACAATCCTACTTGTTGTTCATGAACCGGGACGGTTCATAATAAGTGGGGAGGAATGTAGCGGGAGGGCCGATTCGGCCCTCCCTCCTCGCTTAAGCGAGGGGTGGTTGCACGCCACCCCTCGAGTCAGCGAGGGCTGGCCGGCTGCCAGCACTTCGCTGGCCGCCGGCCAGCTCGCTGCCGGCCGGCTGGACGGCGGACGGCCGGCCAAGCGACTGGCCGGCCACGGGCCGGCCAGCCGCCAGCCGCCGATCGCGGCCTCAGCCCGATCGGCGGCTGAGGGGCCACGAGGGCCTCGAGGGCAAGGCCTCGTGGCCTCATGCCCTCGCCCTCCCTCTTCCTCCTTGCAAACGAGCAAGAGAGGACGAGGGATAGGGGGAGCGAGGGTGAGGTCGAGAGAGCTGGCGCGAAATCGCCAGTGTGCCTCGCACGCGACGATTTTGTGCCAGAACGGCAAAATGGAGATTGAAGTTCGTTTGTGACAAACTTCGACATAAAATAAACAGAATAACTCGTGCGAACACACAAGTTCGAGGTGAAAACCCCCGGCTTGGGTCCCAAAACCAGGGGTTTGGTTAAAAACAGAAATGGGCCTTCGGATACTCGAAATCTTCGAGTCTCCCTGCTCTGGGTCGTTGATGATGATTGCCCCTCAGTCTTGCGAAGGGGGTAAACCCCTGACGCGGACTGAGAACGCCATTCTGCAAACTCCGATGACGACTTCAGAGCAGGAGCTGGAGACTCGACACGTTACAGGTAGCCCAATGATGGATATCCTGTAGTTGTGTTAAGGTGTGTTGTATGTTTCACCCAGGGACAAAGCATGTTTGGTCTTGGTTGATGATGTAGGGGACGGCCATTTTTAGGCATTCCGCCAGAAGTTTGGTTATGATTTTGTATTCTACATTGAGTAGAGATATTGGTCTGTAGTTTGTAAGAAGAGTAGGGTCGCCTTTCTTGTGAAGAAGGACAGTGTAAGAGGTACTGAAGTTGCGATGCTTTTGTGGGTTTTTGAAGAAATCATTGTAGTGTTGGGTGAGGAGTTGGAGGTTCTGTGCTTCGGGGATAATTGCTTCGTAGAACTCACTAGGTAGTTCGTCTGGGCTTGGGGCTTTATGTGAGGCTTGCCAAAGGACAGCATTGGAGACTTCTGCCTCGGTGATGGGTTTACTTAGTTGGTCAAATATGGGAGGCGGGAGGCATTTTCTTCGTCGTGCGGGTAACAGTGTGCCAAAAGTTTCAACTGTGTCGGGTTTGCTATAGATACGTGCAAAAAAGGTAGATACCTCTGTGGCAATGGCACCTTGGGGGTCGATGATTGTGCCGTCAGTGGTTGTGATTTTCTGAATTAAGGTTTGGTTTTTCCTCGTGCGAATGCGATTGGTGATTAGGGAGCATGGTGTCGTGGCTTGTGTGTTCCATCGGAGCTTTGCAGCTCCTGTGAGGGATTTGGCACGTTGTTGGATGTACGTTTCAAGTTTCGAGTTAAAGGATTGGAGGAGAGTCAAGATCGTTGGGTCTTGGGTTTGATGGTATTTTTTTTGGCATTGTAACACCTTGTGTTGTAGATGAGCTATTGTTTTCTCCCGTCGGATAGACTCTTTTTTGCTGTATTCCTTCTGCGCTTTGATGAAGGTGGTCTTTTGTGTGGGCCATGTGGGGGATGTTGTTTTGGTAATGAGGGTTTGTACCCATAGTTTGGGGATGAGGGATGTGTTGAGTCGCCAGTAGCCTGGGCCCTTGGTTGGCCCATGTGTTGGTATTCGCATATGGATGCCGTTTCCTGCGATGTGTTCGCTGAGACATGGCGGAAGTGGTTTGTGGGCTATCTGGGTGATGCTGAAGGGGAGAGTCTTTTGAGTGTATACTCTGTCAATGTGTGATAGGGTGTTGTGGGCTTTCGAGTGAAAGGTGAATTCCTGTTTCGTTCCATGGTGTTGACAGAACGTGTCCTGAAGGTCATACTGGTCCAGGATGGATTGGAGGAGGTGGTCACATGCGTTGGTAGGTGGTTGTCGATCTATGGGGGAGGTGACGCAGTTAAAGTCTCCGTCTAGAATGTGGGGTTGTTGTACGATGAGTTCTTTATGAAGCGCTTCCCAGAACTGTTGTCGGTGGGTTCCTTGTGGAGGTGCGTATATTGTTGTGATGCCTATCTCAGTGTCGTGTTTGGAGGTGTTGCAATGTGTGATACTCCTGCCTTTAACAAAGGTGACTTTCTTTTTCAATCCATGTTGTGAACCTATGAGAATACCTATTGTGCGGGTGGTGGTTGCGTTGTTGTGAGATAGCTTAAACAAAGATACTAGGGGAGAGAGTGTGAACAGATTTTGATCTTGTACTCTTGTGTCAGTCACAAGAAGGACATCTGGTGCATCAAGGGATAGAGAGACTTGGAGTTGTTTATGTTCCTCTAATCTGTTCATCCCGTTGCAATTAAAGTGGAAGAGTCTGATAGCATCCGTTGTATGAGATGCATCTTGTGGTTCGACAACATTTGTGGTGGTCTTAGAGGGATGTGGAGTGGGGGTGAGTTCATGAGGAAGTTAGTTTAAAGCGAAAACATGCGGGGGTACAAAATCCAGAGATTGAAAATTAGAACCCAGCATTGGGGAGGGGTGGGTCTTGTTTGTGAGTTTGTTGCTTCCCTCATCTGCATCTTCGGGGGTCAAAATCTAGTAGCTTGGCGATGTGGTAGACTCGAGTGCCTATGTGGGAGGGCTCATGTGCATGGGGGTGGATGATGTGGGGGGAGGGAGGACAGTGTGGTGATGTGTGCGGGGAGGTGGGGGATAGTGTGGGGTGAAAGGGATGGTGTGCATCGGCTCCCATTGGGCCGGGTCATCGAATCTGAAACCTGTCAAGATAGTGATGTGTGGTGCGTGCAAGTTGTGGTGGAGACTTGGTTGTGATAGCCTCTGGCGTGCTTGTGGGGAGGGATGGGGAGGGAAGTGGCTTTGCACCAATCGAGGGATGTGGTGAAAGGGGGTGTCTGAAATGTGGGGGTTCTAACAGTGTGGAGAGTGATAGTGTGGGAGTATGGAGTGGGGGTGGGGTGCAAATGAAGCGTTGGTCTCCATCTGGGTGGGATGGAGTGACCGGGCACGCGTTCGGGAGAGATTCTTGCATGGAGGGGATTTGAGGGGTGAAAAATGAATACTTAGGGAAAATGTATGTCCCAGTGTGGTCAGAGGGGGGAGGGAGTGGTGTGCGTGGTGATGCCTCATGAAGGGGGGTGATTGATGTGTAGTGCGAGGGAAGGAGGGATGTGTGGCCAAGCGGTGATTGAGAGTGCATGATTGGGAGTGAGAGATGGGGTTTGTTCGGGGCTCCCATGGGGGAGAAATGCGAGATATTGTAGGTATGAGCAAACAAGGGTAACAGTTGACAGATTGGAGGGGGGGAGAAAGACAACTGTGCTTTGGGGAGGAAAGAGTAGGTTGCATGAGAATGTGGGTGTGGGAGGATGAGGTGATAACCAAAGAGAATGTTTTGAGCGAGAGAGGGAGGTGTATGGATAGGAGGGTAGGGAGAGGAAATACTCACTGTTTAGAGGAAAGTGACGCCGTGCTTGCTTGACGGGTGGGTACGGGGTTTGGGTTTGCCCTTTGTTGGTGCGGCGATTGGGGGTTTTCCGCGGGTTCGATGGTTGTAGCCGATGTGCTGGTTGTGCGAGAGGCTCACTTGCAACTTGGGGAGGGGGGAGGAGGAGAGCACCACGGTAGCCTTGCCCTGGTAGGAGGACGCTGTTGCGGCTGGAACCCCGGCTCCAATGTTGTCCGATGTTGTCGGGAGGTCGGAAGGTCCCGGAGGAGCTTGGGTGCTCACGAGGGAGCTGCGCTGACTGGGCTTCAGTTTGCCTTCAATTTCACCCTGAGCTCCTTGAAATCTGATGTGCGAGGGAGAATGAGGCGCCCTGGTGTGCCTGTCTTGAGTGCGTATGCTAGCTCGCGGAGGTGATCTTTGGAGTTGTACACGTGGTCGGCCAGTGCCTCCAGCGTCTTGGAGTGGAACAGGTTGCACGTGCGATAGAGACAATAGTTGAACTCTGTGTGATGGCCCACGGATGTGAAGGCCACCCTCTTGTCCTCCTTCACGTCCGCGATGAGGCGACAGTCCTTGAATTCCTGAACTGCATTTTGTAAGGAGGGGGATGAGGAGAGAGAGGATTTGAGAAGGATTGTGAAATACAGTTCTGGCCATCCCTGGGAAGAAAACGACTAGCATATGCGTTGCCATGTTGGGATATTATAGATAGCGTGAGGTTGGATGTAAGCGGGAGAGGGGTGGGTGATTTGGTCGCATGGAAGAGAGCTTACTGTTGAGCTTGCTGACCACCTGAATGCTGTGGTCTGAGAGGGTGCTAGGGCGACGTCGCTGAGCTGGGAACATCGCGTGGTGGCATGTGCGGTGGTTCTAGCCGCAAAGGTCACAAGTGTGAATGGAGATGTTCACTAAGATGGGTTTGGCGTTCGGGGCATAGCGGATGGCCAGGGGGAGCTTGTTGAATGACAAGTTGAGTGGATGAGGGTCAGCGATGGCTGCCAGGGTGCCGTTCCTCGCATCATTGAGGGGGTCCTCATGGTAGTGGAGGAAGAGCATGTCTCCTAGTAGGGGGTGAGTGTGACCATTGAGGAGCTTGACCGTGAACATGTTCTTGATGTTGGTTTCCATGTAGTGGTCTAGTTTATAGCGGATCACGATGGTTTGTAGCCATTGTGGAGGATGATGGTGGGAGAAGAGGCACATTGTGCCTACTAGGGGTCGAACCTCCAGCTCTTGCTCTGAAGTCATAGTCAGATTTCGCAGAATGGCGTTCTCAGTCCGCGTCAGGGGTTTACCCCCTTTGCAGAACTGAGGGGCAATTGTCATCAACAACCTAGAGCAGGGAGACTCGAATGTTTCAAGTCTCCAAAGGCCCATTTCCGTTTTTAACCCTACCCCTGGTTTTGGGACCCAAACCGAGGGTTTTTACCTCAAAATCGTGTGTTCGCACAAATTACTTCGTTTGTTTTATATCGAAGTTTGTTGCAAACACACTTTGATTTACGTTTTGATGTTCTGGCGTGAAATCGTCGCGTGTGAGGCACGCTGGGGATTTCACACCAGTTCTCTATCGTCTCTCGTCCTCACCCTCGCTGCCCATATCCCTTGTCCTCGCTTGCTCGTTTGCAAGGAGGGCGAGGGGGGGGGGGCGAGGGCACGAGACCACGAGGCCTCACCCTCGAGTCCCTCATGTCCTCTTAGCTGTCGATCGAGCTGTGGCCGTGATCGGTGGCTGGCGGCTGGTTGACTGGTGGCCGGCCGGTCGCTTGGCCGGCCGCCGGCCGTCCAGCCGTCAAGCCGGCCGGCAGCAAGCTGGCCGGCGTCCAGCGAAGTGATGGCCGTCGGCCGGCCCTCACTGACGCGAGGGGTGGTGTGCAACCACCCCTTGTTTCAGCGAGGAGGGAGGGCCGAACCGCCCCTCCCGCTACATTCCTCCCCACCTATTATGAACCATCCCGGTTCATGAACAACAAGGAGGATTGTCAGTCAGTGAGTCATCAACATTGTGAAAGGAAATTATCAATTTCAATCACAAGCTAAACATGAACACGTGCATGGCACTTGGACCTAAGCTGCTGCTTGTTGGTCAGCACGGCTAGCGGCCTCCCTCCTTTGGGCTGAAGCATCCGCGCGACAACCATGTTGGGCGTCCCTAACCTCCTATGGTTGCAGTTCATGAATGCCGCCCTACAGGAATGTTGTTCACTTGTTCCGCATTTAGGTGGTGCCTCCTAACACGCGTCGATCCGTGCCAGCTATCAGCTCGATCCAATACTCGTTGACCACCCCTGTGGGAAACCAAGACTCGGGCTCCCATGAGTTATGTTCAGGTCCACACCCGGCCCAATGAACAAGGTATTCCGTAACAGCCCGCGACCGGAGAGTACGCTCTTGGTGCTGAAGTAGGCGCAGAACCTCGTATTGGCCATCGGCAGCAAGGACTGCCGGTGGTGGCTGAATGGTTCCCTCCGCCGTGTATGGAGCCAACAGACTCACATGAAACAAGTCATGTATCTTTATACTCGGCGGAAGCAGCAATCGGTATGCCACTGACCCGATGCGTGCAACAATGGAAAACGACCCAATCCACTTCGGTAGACAATTTCGTGCCCCTGGCGACTTAAGCCGAAGATTCCTAATTCTAAGCAACACTTTGTCACCGATGTCCAACGAGACCTCACGGCGAATTTTGTCGGCATATGCCTTTTTGTCGTTGCCGAGCAGCTTGAAGGTGACCCTTCGCCTCCTGAAACAAGGAGTCTATGTGCTCGGCAAAGGCTTGAGCAGAAGGAACATGTCCCCCTGTATTCTCGCTCTTCACCAATGAAGAGGGCACCATCGGATGCCGACCACTGTTCAACACAAACGGTGTGAACTGTGTAGAATCGTTCACAGAGTTATTCACCGCAAACTCTGCTGGTACTAGGAATTCGGCCGAGTCATGCATGGTAGGGTCCACGTAGATGCGGAGCATTTGTTTCAGAGTGTGGTTCATGCACTCTGTTTGTCCGTCAGTTTGAGGGTGAAACGCTGTCGACATTTGCGACTCACTACTGAAGTACTCGTGCATTGTTTGCCAGAACTTACTTGTAAATTTTTGATCTTGATCGGAGATAATGCGCAACGGCAAGCCGTGGTACTTTGCGACACCCTCAAAGAAGAGACAAGTAGTCTCCTATGTGTTCACGTCAGTGGTTCTAGGAATGAAGAGTGTCAACTTTGTCAAAAGATCCACAACCACTAGTATTGCATCGTGGCCACGGACTGTGTCCGGAAGATTAGTAACGAAGTCCATGCTGATGCACTCCCATGGAGTCCCAGGAATGGGAAGAAGTTGGAGGAATTTAGAAGGCTTTTTGTAACTAGCCTTATTCGGAAGACATGGATCGCATGTCATGCAATACGGACATCGAAACTCCATCCTGGCCACCAATAGTGGTGCGAGAGTGCCTGTCCAGTTTTTCGAGGTCCCACATGACCTTCGCTCAAAGTTCTCCCGAGTTTGGCACAACAACTTGTTCTCCATGCCAGAAGATTCTTGCAGCCTCCACCAATCCGTTATTGTCCAGACTTCAAGAGTCTTAAAACCAAGAGTCCATGCAGTATCCCATCCAGATCCCGTTTACAAAACCGTTGAAGTGGACAATCTCTCAAGGTGGTTACCGCAGAGGTGGAGGGGGTTCTGGTGTTTGCACGGTTGCAGTCGCAATTTTCATCAAACATTCACCAATCTCGGTGGTTGCCTTAATTTCCAGAGGTTGTCGGCTTAGTTGATCGGCCACATTGATGCGTCCAGGCCTGTGTTCCCATGTGAATGAGAATTGGATTAGGTATTCACTCCAACGCTCTTGCCGTCTTGACAGGTTTGATTGCGTTTGAAAAAAAACCAATGGGTTATGGTCGGTCACGACTGTCACACCCGTTTCAGCACCTTTGAGGTAGCAATGCCCCATGTTGAAAGCGTGTGCTATCGCAAGGAGCTCTTGATCCCCAATCGTGTACCGCGTTTCTGAAGGAATAAGCTTCCGGATTTCATACGCAACTGGGTGACCATTCTGTATGAGGACGGCTTCGAGTCCTACTACCGATGCATCACATCAAACCTCCCACGGTTGCGATGGATCTAGAAGAGCTAGGACGGGCACCGTGGATAGAAGCTCTTTAACTTTGAGAAAAGCGTTCTCGTAATTAGATGTCCATTCCCAACACATGTCTTTTCACGTGAGCCTAGTTAGCGGTGCTACCAGGGTCGAATACCCTTGCATGAATCGTCGAAAGTAGTTTGCAAGGCCGAGGAAAGACCGAATCTGCCCAACATTTTCGGGGCATGGCCAGTCCACAACAGCTTGGACCTTTCGTGGGTCGACACGGATGCCGTCCTTGCCGACAATGTGTCCAAGGTATTCAAGATCATCTTGTGCAAACTTGTACTTGCTCACTTTTGCATACAACTTCTATTCCTGAAGGATTGTGAGAACTTCGCACAGATGTTCTATGTGCTCTTCCATTGATTTGGAGAAAACGAGGATGTTGTCCAGGTAAACCAAGACAAACTGACCAAGTTTCTTGGCGAACATTTGGTTCATCTCTCCGTGGAAGGTTCCCGGGGTATTTGTAAGCCCGAAGCATAACACTCGGAACTGATACTGTCCCATTTGCGTACGAAACGGGGTTTTGGGCACATCATCTTTCGTGATGCAGATTTGATGGTATCCTTGGGATAAATCCAAGGATGGAAACACTTTTGCCCTTTGGAGTTGGTAAAAAAGGTCCTCAATCCGCGGTAAGGGGAATCAATTTTTCACCGTTAGTTTGTTCAACATCCGGTAATCCACGCACACGCGTAAACCACCTCCCTTTTGTTCACAAAAAGGATCAGCGCACCGTAGGGCAAGCTACTTGGCTCGATCCACCCTTTTGCAAGGTACTCTTTGATTTGGCGTTCGACCTCTTGCCTTTCTAATGGACTAAGGCAATACATGGGTATGAACAGAGGAGTCACCTCCGGTTGCACTGGAATCGTGTGGCCCATGTGTCCTTGTGGTGGAAGCCCAGCCGGTGGATCTTGGAATAGATCCGAAAACTCCGCCAAGAGGGATTTTATCTCTTGTGGTGTGTCTTCCTTCACGTCATCCTCCACTTTCTGCAGCTGAGCTAAGAAGTATCAACAACCTTGTTGAATACGTCTCTTGACCTGCATCGGAGACAAGTTGGCACGGACTTTGAGTCGAGTCGGTGACAATTTCATACTCGGAATCAGCGTAAAGCGACGCTGTCCCTTTCGAAGCATCAAGCGCCTTGATTCAAAACACATCACAGCTTTGTTTTTGCGGAGCTAGGGATTGCCTAGCACCACGTCGAACGGGTCAAGAAGGTTAAGTACCTTCAATGTGACACTCTATGTGTAACCTTGAATACAAATTTTTGCCTTACATGTACCAATCACAGGTACTGTACGGTTGTCACCGATGACAACTGCGCCATATGATGGCTCATACTTTAGGCCCACCTGTCGGGTAAAGCTAAGACTAACAAAGGAGTCGTCTTTTCCAGTATCAGCTAGTACATTCACAAGAGCACCAGATAGGTGTCCTTTGAACTGCATCCTCATATTACCTCCACTCTTCTGAGTGAACAACCTCGACAATGGCAAGCAAAGTTTGTGATGAACATGGAATCTATACGATGGGTGTCGCAACTCCCATGATTCACCCACTCGAGTCCACATCTTGTGGGCACGTGAGAATTCGGCTAGCACCTTCCAGTCTTGAAATTTGACTCGGTCAAAATCGTCGACTAAAGGTACCGCGGACATGATTGAACTCATTGCTTTGAGGGCGTTTTCTTCAATCATTGTGTCACACAACTCTTACACAGTGGTTGGTGTCGCCACCACTAAGCATGTACGATCATGCATCTCGTCCAGAGATGCAAGGTTTAATGGGAAATGTCGGTCAGCAAATGTAGAATGCGGTTCAATAAGAGGAGAGAAAACAACAGACAAATTTGAACCCGTAAAAAACTCAATTTTTTTAACGTCCTCATCTGAAAACATGAACTCACACTCATGATCCGGGTCTACCTCTGAGTGATCCCCACTAACGTCACTTTGGGGTGGGGAAAACCCGCCCCACGGCCTTGTCCGTTACCACGGTCGGGCCCATTGCCGCGACCGCGACCCTGTCCACGGCCCCGTCCGCGGCCTCCTGCCGCACCATCCCCACGAGGTGTTGCTGCTGCAGCTAACGCCGCGGCCTCTCGTCCACCACCAGCAGCCTCAGGGCACTGAGCCCTAAAGTGGCCCGGCTGCATGCAGTTGTGGCAGAGCCCTTCGCGGAAGGCTAAGTTGTGACGCTCACGCGCCGCCTGCAGCTCGTCATTCTCGCAACTACGCTTGTTGTTGGGGCCCTTGTTTCCACCAGCCTTCTTGGCTGGAGGGTTTGCGGGCTGCTTGCCCTTGGCCATGCCTCGCTGTCCAGCTGACCCACCAGCCCCTGCAGCGTCCATGTGCATGTTGCGTCCTTACTGTGCACGCGCGTTCGGCTGTGCATTAGAGTAGTTCTTCAGGTTTGTCGAATACACTTTGCTCATGTAGTCGCGTAACGCCCTCCAGCTTGTCCAAGCTTGGCCAGTGGCTGTCGTGATGGTCTTATCCTTCAGCTTCTCGCTGGCAAGACCATCATGCAAGTACTCCACCAGCATGCACTCCAGGTACTTGAAGTTCCGAGTCCCATCGCCCTCGGAGAAGCTTTTGGCTTCTTCCACGAGTATAGTGAACTCGCTCAAGTAGGATTCGAGCAAACTGTCCAGCTGTCTGAAGTCCTTGATCTTGTGGAAGGCGCACTGCACCTCCTCATGTTGGGTGCACTTTTGGCGCATGATCACGCAGAAGGCCTCCCACGGCATGGGCTACCACTCGAGGTGTGGCTGCTGTGCACTCCAATCCTTGACCACATACTTGAAGAGTTTGTCTTCAAGCCGCGTCATGGCAAGGTCGCCCCATTGGCTGAGTAGAGCCTTGTGGACACGTACAACGTGCTCCATGCAATTCAGTCAGTCGGTCAGCTTCACGCCCTTCCGGAAGATCTCCATACTGTGGAGGAAGGATGTGTTCGTGACCAGCCCCGAATTCGTCGAGGTAGGCAAGTCGTTGCTGCCACTGGCAGTGGCATCCGCAAATGCAGCATGCTGCGCTAGCTGCTGCATCCGCACCTGGATCACGCTCTGTAACGCCTTGTCAAGGTCATTACATCGGTAGCTTGCCTCATGGGCGGCCAAGCGCTGCAGGTGGCAATCACAGTCGAGGTCCGTGATGCTCTGCTTGGCATGGGCGAGCAGGTTGACGAACGCGAACTTGAGCTCTGCTGTCGTCAAAGCATCTGCGATAACCTCCAAGGCCTCGCGTTGTCCATGCACCCTTACCCATTGCAGGATGGTACGGTTCACGTACACGCCTCCAAGGAGTCCCACCTTTTGGAGGAGACTGTCGTCGGCGACGATGCTCGAGTGGACGATGCCTTGTCCCATTGCGGCCACATCGTAGGAAGGGGGGTCTGCCCCCATTCCTCCGAGTGGTGCCGTATCTCCACCGTCGGTGGTGATCTTGAGTCGGCCTGCCGTCTCAGCAGCAAACACCGTGAGCTTACAATGATCATCGCGAATTGCTATCACGGCGTCGTTGTCTGGCTCGTTCTCGCGGGAATTTCCCTAGTGACTGCTTTCAGCGCCCTTGCTGCTCTCGATAGTCGCGCTGTCATCGGCAGCTTCAGGCGATGCGACGGGTACCTTATCCTTCTTGAGTACTTGGCTCGAGTTCGTCGCACGACGATGGCGATGGTCGTGATCCTTGTCGCCTTCGCCATCATGGGCGTTGTGCTCTTCATTGGGGTCCTCCTCCAGGAGGTCCTCTTGCATCGCGTTGTCCGTCGCGTGGGGGTCACCCACGTGCGCGTTGACGTGCTTGTCGAGAACTTTTTTGGCCTCCGCATGCTTCTCAGTGTCGCCGAGGTTGGCGTCGGTTGCCTTAGGCGGTACGGTTGCCTTAGACGATACGATTGTCTTAGGTGGTATGGTTGCCTTAGGCGGTACGGTTGCCTTTGGGTTGGCAACCGTGCTTGCGGCGGCGGCTCCCAAATTTTGGAGTCCGCCGAGGGCGTGTGGTGAGAACGTCACCACCTTGCCCTTGTTGGTCTTGGACGGTCCGGCACTTGCCATCTCGTAGTTCGTGCAACTAGCACGTGAAGGCCATTGTGAGGATCACTCCACAACAAGGAGGAATCACATCCTAAGATGTTCTCACGATCAGTAAGGCAATTATATATTCATGTTCTGTTTTCCTAGGCTGCCACGTCCGCACAAGGTCGTGGATTTTGAAACTAGTCTTCCTATGCCGTGACTCATGGCAATTGACAAGGACTAGTACCTAATCAAACAGAAAATTGCAAGACAAGGAAGTGACAAGGGATGTGAGTGTCACTCACAAAACAAGAGCAAGGAGTGCAAAGAGGAATTCTAAAAATTTCTAAGAATTCTTTCACTCTTTCTTCTTCTTCTTTTCTTCCTCTTGTCTTCTTGTCTTCCTTGGTCTTCTCTTCACGCTCCTTGACACCTCTCGCGTTCTTGGGCGGCGTTGGCGAGCCGCCAAAAATCTTCAAGGTGTCACCCTCCTTATTTTTAAGGTGCTCTCAGGCCGTGAGAGTCCCTAAGCTTGGGAAGGGGCACTGTCCCAATTTTGGATGAAGGAGTTTTGAAGGAACCTTGAAAATGGGGAGGATTTTGTGGTTTTTGAGGGTGGAAACTCCCCACCCCGCCCCACAAAAATCCTCCTGGCCCTCTGGAAGTAAGGAGAGACTGGAAGGAAGAATCTCCACCAAGTAGAGCTCTTTTCAAGCTCTCTAACACACTTTACGGTGCTTCAATCCGTGAAGTGTAGATGGCGTAGTCCCTTCTGGCGTTTCTGCTGCTGCTTGCAGCTGCCGGCGGCGTTTTACATGTGACCTAGCCGCCGTTTCCGTTGAACCCTTGGTTGCGAGGGTCGTTTGGCTATAAGAACCACTGTAACGGGTTGAACCTCCAGCTCGTGCTCTGAAGTCATTGTCGGAGTTCGCAGAATGGCGTTCTTAGTCCGCGTCAGGGGTTTACCCCCTTTGCAGGACTGAGGGACAATCGTCATCAACGACCCAGAGCAGGGAGACTCGAATACTTCGAGTCTCCGGATGCCCATTCCCGTTTCTAACCCTACCCCTGGTTTTGGGACCCAAACCGGAGGTTTTTACCTCAAACTTGTGTGTTCGCACGAGTTATTTTGTTTATTTTATGTTGAAGTTTGTCGCAAACGAATTTTGATTTACGCTTTGACGTTCTGGCGCGAAATCGTCGCGTGCGAGACACACTGGCGATTTTGTGCTAGTTCTCTCTCGTCTCTCGTCCTCACCCTCGCTCCCCCTATCCCTCGTCCTTGCTTGCTCGTTTGCAAGGAGGGTGAGGGGGGGCAAGGGCACAAGGCCACGAGGCCTCGCCCTCGAGGCCCTCATGGCCCCTCAGCCGCCGATCGGGCTCTGGCCGCGATCGGCGGCTGGCGGCTGGCGGGCTGGTGGCCGGCTGGTCGCTTGGCCGGCCGCCGGCCGTCCAGCCGGCCGGCAGCGAGCTGGCCAGTGGCCTATGAAGTGCTGGCCGCCGGCCAGTTCTCGTGGACGCGAGGGGTGGTGCGCAACCACCCGTCGCTTCAGCAAGGAGGGAGGGCCAAACTGGCCTCCCGCTACAATAAGAGTCCGTCCCCCAGGTTCGTTGAGTTGTGGGGGGTACCCATCAGGGGGGGTATGAGAGAGAGTGTAAGGGGGGGGGGGGTGGGTTGTTGTCTTCATTGAAGATGATGGAGATGGAAGGGGGGATGAGCGGTTGCAACATTCGAGGGGGTGGGGAGGGGGGAAGGGATAAGAGCTCTAGCCTTGGAGGGGGCGGCTAGGAGGAGGGGGAGGTTGGGTTGAGGGATGCAGTGGGGGGTGTGTGTGAAGAGAGAGAATAGATAGTTCTATTGGGGAGGGTAGGGGGGGAAGGGGTCTGCTGGAAAGGAGGGAGGGTGTGTATTTGGGCATGGGGGGGGGCGCGCTTACTGTTTTTGGTGGCTGATCCCGTCGCAGGTTGTGGGAGATTGCCCTGCTCTTGGTTGCCTGCGACGTGTCGCTGCGCCATGTTCCCTCAGGTGTGGTGTGGTGTGGGGCTCGTATTTTTCTATTGATTTTTGTGGCTGAGAGACGTTGCTTTGTTGTGAGTGTGGGGGGTGCTGGTTTGTGTTGCCGGCTGTGGGTTTCTGGATGGGGGGGCACCTGCTTGGCCTGGTCCAGTCTCTTAGGTAGGAATGTGGCGTCCTGTGAGGGGTTTTTTGTGCCGGCTGGCCGTGTAGGGTGTTCCTGAGTCTTTGGAGAGCGGGAGTGGGGAAGTTCCTTGCTGACGTGGCGTGGAGATGGGGCGCAGTCTCTTTGTTGTGGTTGTCCTAGCCTTGGTTGCACGGGTGGTGGATTTCTTGTGTTCCACGCTGGACTGCTTGAGTGGGGGGTTGAATGGGAGGGTCGTGTGGTGCATATGGGCTCCAATATGGATTGGAGGACTGACTTGCGGGTGGTGGGCGGGCATGGTTGCGGAAAACTGCGTCGCTTGCGACGAGACCCACTGCCGCCAGGGGAGGAGACCCTGTCAGTGGGCCGGGATTTGGTTCCTGGACCAAGTGGCAATGTCTGGGGCCGTTACGAGGTTGCCAGGTTTGGGCTGATTTGGGTTGGTGTTAGGGAAGGCGGGCGGGTTGAAGTGGCCTGATGGGCGAGGGAGGGGGCAGCTTGTGAGCGGGGGCGTCGGGCAAAGGTTGGGGGTCGTTTTCGCGAGCAGCGGCTTAGATTTCGTTTTAGTATAGAGCTGTAGAGTTTAAGTGCGGCTTTGATTAGTTTGGGCGGCGGTTTGTGACGTGAGCGTGGTTTTTTGCAGGTTGAAGAGCGTGGCTCAGTCAGGGAAAGGCAAATTGCCAGAAGTGGAGTCCAGGCGCTGAAGTTTAGTGCCAGGACTGTGCAGATGGCATGCATTGGGGTGCTGGAATGGTATGATTTGTGTGCAGAATGCCAGGATGTGTGTGCGGGGGGGCGTGGGGGTAGGGCTGGGGTGACTTGCCAGGTGAGGGCGATGTATATGACCGCAAGGAGGCACTTACCGATGAGGGTGTAGGACCGGTTGTTGGTGATGACTCGGCGGCGAGGTTTGCTGTGACGGTTTGAGAGTGGCGATGTGCCAGACCCAGCCGATGGGTGTTCGCAACCGGGTTTAGTGCGGCGCTGGTGCCTGGGAGGCTGCTGACGGGGCTCGCGCCCTGAGCTAGACGATGTCGCCGAATTACCCACCAGTCCCTGGTTGCCACTGCATGGGCGAGCTGAGTGGGTTCGGCGGACGTGGTCTGTCCGGCCTGTTGGTTGGGCCATCGTGGGGGGGGCGTTACCCTAGCGAAGACCCAACAGACGTTCGCCTCTGCTGCTGCTGCTGGCGGAGGCCACGGGTGTGCGGAGAAAAGGACTCAATGCGTATGGTACGTATGGTGATATGTGCTCGTATACATAGATGTACAATGATGCGAGGAAATATACAATCAGCTCTCCTTTAGGACCCATTCAGTTCTATGCTCGAAAAGGGCAATACACATCCCTCCGATGGAAACCTGTGCCTTTTTCCCTAACTTGTTTTTGTTGTGACCAGCATCAAACCTCATCTAACAGGCTAAAACATGTATTGAGCGCTTTGACAACAACGTATATCTATGCGCAAATGGTTTGAGACCGTCCGTCGCAATCGGCCGGCCACGACAAGCTTGGCCGGCTGCATCACAAACAGTCGGCAACGACAAGGTCGGCCGGCCGGTGACATTTCAGATTACAGGTCATCGATCTTTGTTTGTCGGTTGAAAGGAAACGGTTAACGTCGCCATCGAACTGAAGTTCACCAGAGAATTTCGGTCAAAGTAAAAACTCGCAATATGTATCCATACAACCTGCGTGACACCAAGGGTTACATTGATGAATCGTGGACACCTGTCAAGGAGAGGTTATGCGGGAAAGTCTCCATGACAATAAACAAGTCTCAAACACCTTGGATACAATTTCCTTCACCGAGCCCAAAATTGGTGAAAATGGTCGACTTGTACCTGCCACGTCATTCGCGGTCGATACATTATACAAAAGATTTTAGGGAACACGGCATGGATGACTAAAATGGGGGTCAGCCCGTATAGGGAAAACATTCTTATTATCCTTGTATTTTCATGATTCACCCTCATATACTTCGCCCTTCGAATAATAAGCCCCATCCGCCCCTACAATGGATTAATGAAGCCCCAACGCCCTTGTTTCCGCAAGATCAACCACATCTATATGTAACGACGCTTGCTAGGATGCATAGATGTGACACACCAAAGGTCGATGCCATGTTCTAGCTTCAGCGCCCAACAAGGCAACGAGGTGATATACGCCAGTTTATCGAGCCACGCACACAAGGGGTTCGCCGTGGGGCCCAGGTGCCACCCAAATTTTGAGTTGAATCGCTAAGAGAGCAAGCTCTTGATGGTTTCTTACATGCCAGATCAGCCCGTTTGTGTTGGTTCAAGGGATAAGCAGCCCAACATCACCTGTTTGTCACATGCATGACTATATCAATGCCAACCACGACAACAAAATCATGTCGACGCATGCTCATTCTTTACTATGTTTTCTCCATGTCTTGCTAAGAAGATGGCGAGCATGCTAAACTGATCACCGCAATCACTACTCTCAAGCTCATTTTGAACAAATGTTGTGCATGCCACTTTTGCATTTGACTCAAGCGCTTCTAGTGTGTGACCCATCATGTGCACACTGACTTGGCACCTGAGAGCTTTGATTCGAATAAATCGCCAGCACTGAGTACATGTGTGTGTAAGTACAGTTAAGGGGTCAGTTGTGTATATCACACCAATTAACAATACCATCGGCCCTATCTCATTACAATAGACCCCATCTGTCCAACCGTTTTTACCAAAAAATAGCACTAGATGTCAGTGCCTGAGCATGGTACAAATGGCCATGCGATGTAAGTTTTTCGCCCTCCACCATGACCAGGAGGGATGGACAATGGAGGGCCACAATAGAACACAAAGGCGCGGAGGAGGATTCGGGTGACATAAGTAACGACCAACATTTATCGGCCCGCACTTCATCAATAACCACTTCACCCTCCTCCCTTGTAGTCCCTCCCTCTCATAGCCCATTCCACCATGGACCACGTCCGATCCAATCAAGGCCCTCATGATTGAGAGCCATGATGTAATGATGACCGCTGGACAGCCGGGGTCAAGGAATTTGCTTAGGATTCCAACTGATGAGAGTCGGCCAGAATCACCGGCGCTCCAAGGCTGAGGAGTCAAAATTTCCCTATTCTTCTGCTTTTTGTTTTTTTTCAACTTGATGTTTCTGTTTGATGTACATGCCATACACCAATTCACCCCGTAATTTCATTCAAGGTTTGAGAACTTTGTTTTTCACAGGCACCTATTTGGTCCTGAGTTTTAAGATCAAAACATCCAGACAACGATGGAGTGACCATACACCCGCAAAGTTCTTGATAAAGCTGAGATATCCACATTTTTTACATTAAAGACACCATATCTGAACGTCCAAACTTTAAGAATGGTATGCCCAACACTAGGCATATTAAACATGGTACACAAATGAGGTTTTGTTTAAAAACAAAGACCACGGTACTTCAATTTAACAATGTCATTTCCATTCTTGGTGACATGAAAAGTCGACAGGTGGTGAATGGTCCAGAGCAGTGAGAACAATTGGTTTGTTCCCTGTGTCCCTATCAGCGATCCAGCGAGATCCCACATACTTTGTCCCTCTTACACGGACAACGATAAATGGGAATATTTCTATACTCCTCACCGATTGGACCACACTTTCCCAGCTCTCTTTGGACGACACTAGCATTCTACTATTAACACGATCAGCAGAGTGACTTCTCGTTGGGCTGACGTGGTTTTAGAGCTCATGTGATCTTTGTGGGCAGAATTGACCGTGCACCTCTTTGTTTATTGCATGAAGTGTTGAATAAGGAGTACTATCATGCAAGAAAAGGAGATGAGTGGGTTTTTTCCCTTACCAGTATGTCCAGTTACAGTTAGATGACAAGTATCCCCAGATCCTACACGGAAATCGTCGTTGCAATTGTCATAATCACGTCCGGAGCTTGGAGGGGTTTTCTCTTACATGTCACTTTGTAGATGACCGTCATCAATGACCCGTGCATGGAGTCTCCACAGCCCCTTTCCATTTTAACCTTGAATTCTCGTTTCTGGGTCCCAAACGAGGAGGATATTACCTCAAAATGATGACTTTGTACGAGTCTCACAAAAATGAAACTGGTAGTTCAAACTAAACGAGCTCGAGTTCCATTTTGATGTAACGGCGTGAAATTGACGTGTGCGAGGCACATCCTGCAATTTTGTGCCAACACTACATGTTTTATCTCCCGCCTCTCTCTCTATCGCGTACTCTCTCAATCCATAGCCTCTCTCATCCAATGAAGTATAGAGGAGAGGGTGAGGACGAGGGCTTGATGTCACAAGCCTCGACCCGCAAGGCCTCCCGGCCTCCTCGCCGCCGATCGAGCGACTAGCTTTTTTGGCGACCAGCGAATGGGCGGCCAAAAGCTAGCCAGTCACGTAACCGGAGCCGGCTACCGACTGGCCGGCGACAAGCGATGGGCTGACCTCGGCCAGCCCTTGTTGTGGTAAGGGGTGGTGTTTAACCATCCTGCTACATTCCTCCTCACGTATTATGAATCATATTGGTGACTAGCATTGTATTAAAGACACTGGTCACATGTCATGCAATAACTTTAAAGGTCGCCACTCCATGGGAATTCCTAGCACTTGTTTTTGTGACTGGGCTTGTTCTACAGACATGGTTAATATGTCATGAAAGAACTATAGACATCGACACTCCATCCTGGCCACCAGTAGTGGTTTGAGAGTGTCTGTATTGTCTTTCGAGGCTCCACATGACCTGCGACCAGCGCGGCGTGGAATTGGGAGATGATCTTTGCATGGAGGCCTCCTGAGTCTGCCACAACGACTTGTTCTTCGATTCCCACAGCCTTCACCAAGTTGTACTTGTCCGGATAACAAGTTTCTTTAGACCAAGAATCCACGTAGTCCCATACAAATCTTTGATTTTAACATGGATTGCTTTTATCTCATACAAAATCATGTATTTGGCTACCTAGACACATAATTTTTTCTATTTTAAGGTGTTTTTTCCTCGACCATGGTGTGTGTTGTGTTGAAAGAAAGTTTGGATATTGGGTAAATTTGCTGAGCTTAAGCGGATGTGACATGGATAAGGCCACAATCCAAGAACTTTTTCCTCCATGTGCATGCATGATATGTGGGCACTTGCTTACGCTCGAGGCCCTCCATAGTTTCTTGCTTGAGCTTGACGTAGAAGTTGAGTCATTCCGACTCATCTTCAATGGGGCGACAACGGATAAAGGGACAAAACATTGAAGTCAAAGTTACGAGAAGGACCCAGATCATTTTTTGGAAACACAAAGATACTTCACGGCAAACGTGAATCTAATTATGGGTCTCCAATTATTCTTGACCACAAAATTAATGATCAGTATAGTATCACGTCCGGATCCTGAAGAAATAAATATTGTAGTAGATAGTCTTTGAAGGTGGGTGTTACAAAGGTGCAGGTGTTTGCACTATAGCTATCAAAATGGCGAGAAAAAAACCCCCACCGACCTAAGTGGTTGCTTTAAGTTCTAAGGCTGTCACCTTGGTTGATTAGCCACGTTAATGCATCATGGCTGTTATTCCCACGTGAACAAGATAGGCTCAAGCATTTACTTGATACCCATGTATTCTTGACAAGTTCAGTTGCGGTTGCATAAAAAGTAATGGGTTGTGGTCGGTTACGAGATTCACGTCTTACTTAGCAATCTTGAGGTTGGTTACGGTCAGCATGCTGACCTTGCAATCAGAAAGTTTTAGGACATTTGGCAAGAACAAATGTCCCCGAGCCCAACAAAGTGGACAACATTGACACCCTGGATGGGGAGCAACCAATCGGAGCCTGTGCAAAAGAAAGCAGAAAACCAACGGGGCAAAGGGGGACATAAGCCGAGCGGCAAGAGGTCATGTGATGTGTAGCACCAGAGAAAATGAGACAAGATTGGAGGAGGAACATACATACGGGAAGACCCAACAAAAAGTAATTTTCCCAAGGATAGGAATGCGTCGATGACTGAAAACAGCAAGACAGCGAGGGAAGGTGGTGGACTGCGACTTCTTGACCCAAGGCATAAAGGCTGGCACGATCCCGTGTGGAGCCCCGGAGCCTACATTCAGGAGCTAGGAATCAGCCTAGTCTCCATGAGGGAAGGTAGACCCTAGAACATGTACGTGATTTTCTTATGATCCTTCAAGAATAGAAGTTCTATACAAAATTGAGCGAGTGCAAGTCTGTAAGAGATGAGTATAAATGCATTGTATACATAGTCGTCAAGGACGGTATTCATTTTGACCCATAAAAGGTGTAAGATGTTGTTGAGTGGCCGCACCTTGACACCATTGGGTAATTGAGGTCATTCCTTTGCCTTGTAAACTACTTTCAATGCTTTATGCACGCTAACCAGGCTCACGTGAAAAGACATGCATAGGGAAAGGAAATGTGATTGCAAAAAATATTTTTAAACGCTAAAGAAATTCTCTTGGTAGTACTCATCTTAGCTTTTTTGGATCCATCACAACTTTGGGAGGTGCAATGTGATGTGCCGGTAGGAGGACTCATAGCAAGTTCCATGTAGAATGGGCATCCAAAGGCGTACATGAGCCCAAAGCTCATTTTCGTGGACATATGGTACACAAATGGCGATCAAGAGCTCCTCACTATGTACTGGCTTTCATGACGTGGTGTTGACACTGTCCGCCACTATTCCCACAGTCATGTTGTGTTGCATGACATCCCTTGTCAATGTCTTTTCCATGTACCACTGTCACTACCCTCGTCCTCCGTTGCTTCTTCCCTTATCCACGTTGCATCGTCACTTCTCCAATAAACACACGTCTCCTACATCGCCGGTTTTGTCACATTCACACTACTACTATTGAAAACCTCTTACGCCTTCGTCCTTCTCATGGTCTTGATCCCAGATCCTTTGTCTCACCATGCTCATCTGATTTCCTTAACAATGCTCAAGGCAACATGCACTGTGAGAGTGTGTGCTCTTTGGAGATTAGGCCTTGGTGTGTGGAGAGCACAGTCGCAACGGAAAGATAGACTTGGAGATGTCTGGAAGCCAGAGCTGGAAAATCACAAGCTAATTAGACTGAACTGAGTATAGAGTGTTTATACTGTCTGGCTGGCTAGCCCAAGCCTCAGCCTACTACTTTCCTAGCTTGTTGTATAAGCTACTTGAACTTGTACTAGGTGCCCTACTTGGACCTAGTGCCTTGTGCGAGAAGTCCCGGGCCGTCGATCGTCGAGATCGATGGTCAGTCTTGCTTCTCGGCGAGCCGCCGCGTTGGTCCCATATGCCTCCTGACGGTGGATGTGGTCATTGTGTTGGACACGCCACCGGTGGTACTGCGACCATGGCACGGTCGCAGTTACCGTTACGGGCTCTCCCGTTGACCGCGCTCGATGTCGGGAGCTCCTGCCAGAGAGAGCCCCTTGGTGGATAGCGTGTCCCACACACTATTTGCCAAGTGGGCGACAGCCACCCTCGCGTGGCGTGTTCGGAATGTCGCGTGGGGATTTGGGCGAAACAACCCCCTAGCGCCAGCGTGAACTCCACGCTGGCGCTTGCTCGCGCAGTCACTTGCTCGCTCCTCCTTATTCTTGCTATTGTGAGCCGTCGGGGTCGAACCAGACCTGCGTATTTCCAAAGAACGGAAAATGCCCGAGTGCCCCCAAATCCCGGCTGAGACCCCGAGTATGCCAGAAAATAGGACACCTCGTTACATTCAGCCCCATGTCGGAGGCATGACGTCCCAGCGCGCTTGAGATACTCCTGGAGAATAGTGTTGGTACCCCCAACATGGAAGTTGGCCTCTGGATCCTAAGAGTTGTGCTCCGCCAGGTACGCCTTCCACCACACCAGAAACGCACGCCGTCGTCCCCTCTGGCGGTCCGCCAGAATCTATGGTCGATGTCACGCTTTGGTGGTAAATCCTTTGGTAGCTTAGTAGGAGAAGCATCACCATAGCTGTCTAACACTCCCTTGATGCCTCCCGACAGCTCTACTGCAGGTACTTTCTCCTGCTTTCCCTCTTGTTGCCTTGCATCTGCTACCAACACGTCCACCTCTTCAGCTGCTATCTTTTGCCGCACCCACACGAGGTACACTTGGTCCCCCTTGCGCTGACAGCGTTTCAGCTGCACGTAACTCACTTGTGGCACCTTGCCTGCCTTAGAGTCCTTCTCCTCTGCCCACAACGGCAAAAAGATTTGCTCTCCGCATTTCTTCACTTTCACCTGGCTGCGTACCCAATCCACAACAGGATTCCACCGGTGCAGCCAGTCACGCCCCAAAATGGCGTTGTAAGCATCCATCGAGCACGTGCAAAAGTTCACCTCGCATGACAGCTTGCCCAGACGGATCCTTAGAGGCTTCAGAGGCAGTCCGCACTCCATCTCCCCTTGCACCATCTTGGCCGTAGTTGGCTTCACGGGTAGCCGTACAAGCCCCAACCTCTTTGCAAGCTTGTTCCTGTAGAATGATTGGGACGCACCGCAATCCAGCAATGATTTAATCTGCTGGCGAGTCTGGCGGCCCTCGCCGTCCGTAGAACCAACCTATAATTTTTTGGCTTTTAGGAGGATCCCAGAAACGCTCCCGCTTCCTTCGCTCCGTAGCAATACACTCGGCAACTCCCTAGTTGTCAAGTACTTTTGGGGTTGGTGTTCGCTTTCCTAGCTGTTGGCCGCACGCCACTCACTGCTGATTGCCGTTTCCCTGCTGCTTCTTCTCGTAGTCCTTCTTGTGATGCCCAGTGTAAGCTAGAGAGTTCCAATGGCACTGATTACGGCTTGTGGTTTCCTTGGATGTACAAGATGACTGCGGATTTGGAATCTGCAGGAAAAACCGTGCGAGATCGACCCAGGAACGGGGTCGATCCATCAAGAATTGAGGAAGATATGCCCGACCAAAGGTTGGACTGGCCGAGGGAAAAAAGGTGACGGGAAATCGTCCCCAAAGACCAAAGCTCGACCCACGGAAGGCCCAACAAGGCCGAAGCGCGCCTTTGGGCCCGGATAGTTAATGACTCAAGAATCATTGAGGGCCAAGGGCGCTTCGGAATGGAGCCCGGGTGTGTTGTTACCAGAAAGGGCGCTTCGGGCGGCCGTCACCGTCGCTAGTGGTGCTGCCAGCGTCAGATTGCCGTGGTTCACGGAAACGGCCATATCTCGGCCGTTCCTCCACAGAATGGTGCAATTCTTGGTGCGTTGGAAATCTGAGAAGGTGAGCTACGTGATGTTAAGGCAATAATGCTACTCCTCGGCCTGTATGGGGCCGCGCATGGCTCGGCGACCTCGGGTCACCTAGGATGTGTCATCATATACATATAGTCTTGTGTGTTGACACTTGAATAACAAGTACAGTTTACTCCCACTGTGCGACGCATGTTCCCGTGCTCCTCAAAGACAACCCTAAACTTTGGTACCTGGGAAGGTGTGCACCGGTCTCCCTTCGGTCGCCGTTGCCGTCGGTTGGTGCCTACACCATCCGGTTGAGGCTAGCACACCGCGCCCGGTTCACACCCAGGCTTCCCGCAGATCCAACAATTCCCACCACATGGATTGCTCTGCTATTGGCCTCCTTGCACTGCGTCGATCTCCATGGGGTCAGTTTATTGGTGCTGTGCGTGACGCTGTGAATTCTCCAGCTTCTCACGAAAACCCCCTGGATGGTAGCATAGCGTGTCAACGGGCTCAGTCGTGGCTACCATCACCTGGAATTCAGTGATGCCACTCAATGGCAGTGTGCGCTGAATTTTTGCCTTCAAGCCATCATGGTACTTGTCTGCCATCTCCGGCTTGCTCATATCGTTGATCTCTGAGCTGAACGCCAAGAAACGGCATGTGTACTCCTACACTGAGCCCATCTGCTTCAGCTGCTTAAGCTTGTTGTGTGCAATCATGGAGGCGTTCACGAGATCAAATCAATCTCTGATGGCTTGTTCGAACTGCTCCCATGTTAGTGAATGTGTCAGAGTAGAAGGATGACCATCATTGTGTGCATGACGTTGGAAACGGCCGTGGAGATCCGACGCAGAAAGTGAAGTGGGTGTCTCGGCACATCGCCGCCATGTTGCAGAAAAACCCATGCGCGGATGTCACTAGGCTTGAGGCGGTGGTGAAAAATGCGACGGGCAAGGACGTCGACCGGGGCACGCTATACCGCGCAAAGGTAGCCCAAGAGAAGCTTCTCGGTTCTTGAATGTTGTCATGGTCCCTGTTTCCGGACTACACATAAGAGGTTTGTACTGAGCATATTTTGCTACGTCTGTATATATTTCCTTTTGCTTCCCATCCTGACAGCATGCGTTTGTCAGTTTCCTGTAGCTCATTAGACTGGACCGCAACGCCCACGCCGTCGCTGAGGCAACTGACGGCAACATCTTTCACTGGGTGTTGGTGGCCCCTGGCGCGACCGTCCTCGGTTTCCAGCACTCTCATCGAATCTTGACGATGGACGGGAATTTCCTCAAGAGTGGGCATAAACAGACTGTGCTAGTGGCGCAGTTTTTTTATGCTGATGACCATGTTGTTCTAATGGCATGGGCCCTGGTCCCCACTGAAAACAAGGACTTCTGGACTTGGTTTTGCTTTCACCTAGCAGTTGCCTACCCCACCGTAGCAGAGAATGGAACAGCGGTCACCAGCATCTGTGAGAAAGGCTGTGAATAGCAAGCTGCCAGGTGCCACACACATTTACTGTGCGTGGCACCTTCGGCAGAATGTGCGGCAACAATACGGCAAGCGCGCTGGCTTCTGGTGTTGGCGCCTGGCACGCGTGTTAAGCATTGCAGAGTTTCAGCGTTGTGAGGAGATCACGAGGTGGCAATGCCCGCGTTGTGCAGTGTACTTGTTTGGCAGCGACGGGGTGGGCGGCATCCCGCTGGAGCGGTGGACGCGGGTTTAATGACGACTACTACGATGAGGAGGACAGCGATGGCGTCTGAATGGTTCGTTAAGTGCATGTTTATGTCCATGTTATCCAGTATGTTTTTGTGAATTGCACAATCTAACAGCCCTCCAGGTGGTGCGACCATGGTGTGCGGGACCAGGGAGTGGGACTACACACGACCATGTATCATTTTGGCCCCAGGATACTATGAAGGAAGGAGGGTACTGGGATAGAAGGCGGGCCAGTTGACACGTGGGCAAGACCATTAGGGACCTTCCTCAAGAAATCCCATTAGACAGTCTGTGAGGTCATAGTACACGTGTACTGCCTGTGATGGTTTCTGTGATGTAGTGGAAAATGGATATTCGATGTTAATTTCTTGTGAAAGTTTTTTTGCAATGCCCATTCCACAGTATAAAATGTGTTCCCTGGTCATTGTGTTCATTCTCTTTTTCCAAGATAAAAAATACACCAAATCCTTTGCCATGGACTGCCCATCACACTGTGAGCTGTCCTTTGTGACTGGTTTCATAATTGGAGCATTTTCAACATACTTGGCTACAAAGATACTGGCCGGCAAAAAACCAGCACACATCGTTAAGATGTACATGTGCCCGTGCCAGAAACGTTAGGTCATGGAATACGGAAGGGCAGAAGATGAAGATTTCACGGGTGAAGTTGATGATCCTATCAGTGAAATTTTCTACGATTCCGTTAAAGAAGTCATGGATGACGCATGCTTTGTGCATGCTTATGGCACTCCAATGCCAGAGTGTCAGGTAGGTCACCTATGCCCTGCTTGTGAGGTGATGGCCTGGAACTTTTCACTGCCACCCTCTTTCCAAACCTGGTTAGTGAGTGGGCTTCCGAGGCACTACATGCCGGTGTAGGTTCTTTGTATGTGCAAAACTATCCGTCACGAGTACTGATTTTTCTTACCATTAATAGAACTGTTGTACTATTTTATGCTTGGTGTCTCCCATGCTATGGCGTTAAGTGTTGTACACGGCAGTCTGAAACTACTCATGTGAATAGTGGGTACTCCATGGATACTAAATGGTTACATTTCAATAGAGAACCCATTGGGGAACAGCGGTGAGAAATTGTTCCGCTTTTATATACATCACAAGTTCACTAATGTGCTATAATGTAATTGGAGTATTTATGGTGTAGAGTTACAAACAGGATACATCTGATTGTAAAGCACAAGGTGGTAACTGGATACTCTATCTGTGAGTTTTGTGGATTTTCAACAAATACCCCATGGAGTTACATACACAACGAGGTCATTTGATGCATCTGCACCCATGGCTGCCAATAATCATTAGCATACAGAGGTTTACCCTTTGGAGCCCACATACCCATCATCCAACAAATGGAGTGTGGACTGGGTGGTGTACAGCCATTCATGGCATCCCACTTAGCCTTCAATTAGCGCCATGCACCTTTAGCCTCGTCGGTTGTTAGCTTGGGTGCAGAGGGGATTTCAAAACCTCATGGACCGCAACGAGTGTGTGGGATGTCTCCCCAGCCGTCAATTGGTGGTAAAGGACGGTCTACGTCCATCTGGTCCATGTTGCTCATGGAAAGGGCTCATCCTATCGCGTTGGACAATGCCAAGTACCTCCAACAATCGCGTACTCAAAGGGAAAAGGGTGAGAACTGGGTGGGTTTTAATGTCCAAATGCCATCATTTGACACAGGAACCAGAGCGCTGCCACAGAACACGATGAGTGTGGCGGTGGCCGTTGAACCACGCGATACAATGATCAATCGTTTAACTATGAAGTAATCACGTTGCTCAGCAGCATTGACGGCAACAATGCACCTCCATCTAATCCAATAGACAGGTACGATTTCTTTTCCGAGTACGACAGAATGACGCGTACACATCATTGACGTCGTGCACTATGGTTGTGTTCATGTAATGTCAAATATTCGCCAACATTCGCTGTGGGTATGCAATTGTAAAACTTCCACACTTTGGTGTGCCGTTCCAATTACGTCGGACTCGGATATGCCTTCTTTATTGATGCAGACACTGGATACACCATAACAAACTGAAAGTGGTCTGGGTATCTGGTGCCATTTTCAGCATATGCGGGCACGAAAGCTTAAATATTGGACATGGTGGGTATCTAGTTGCCCTGTCCAACCAATAAAGATTGAAAAATACTACCTCATGTACCCAACTTTTCAAAATGATTCCTCCGCGACAGGTGTAGCATGCATTTCTTTGCAAGAGTGGGCACGGCATGCATGATCTGAGGAGCTCCGGGAAAAGTGGGTAGGGGAAGCTTTTTTTGTGTAAAGAGAGTACCGTGTTCAATTTGTGGAAAAACTTGCCATGCCAAAATTTGGAGGCCCAACCAGTTGGTATAGAGGAATTAGACCAAAAACTGTTACCGAATATAATATGGAACATGTTGAATTTAAAGTTTAGGGTATCTCCTCAGTTAGTACCTTGTTGAGAGCTCTTGTAGCCTAAGGGAGTGTTGGTCTATGGCATTTGAGCTATCCAAGTATCTGATGGTTTTGTGCAATGAGTACTATATAGTCTGTCTTGATGATGCTTCATCAACTTCATGACTAACAGGATTTTCTCAGTGACCTAGACCCGAGCACACATTGAGGCCCGGTGCTCTTCTCTTGAGCTGTCGATGTTGTGATGCTTGTTGTGTCTGATATCATCGTATCATTCTGGTCAGTTTGATGCATTTGTACATTTAATTGGAGGTTGATTCCTGGGCATCTGGTTACATGTTCCAATGCCTTGGACGACCTTGTTTGTGGCTCTTTTGGCTGTTGGTGATGCCGTCACTCTATAATAGCATATAGAGATCTTTTCAACGATGCTTGTGTTCATTTTTATGGTCAATACCCGGGCACTAAGAAAAAATTTTCGATGCCCTGGGAGACCCAATCTTGTTCTTCTCTTGTTCCTTGGCACGCATGGTCCCTGTCAATAGTTTTGGTGATGACGGGGATGACGGGGTCTGATGGGCTAGCCACCAATTCTCATTACACAAGTCCGTGGTGGGCTCATTACACTTTCTCCCTTGTTATTCACCTACGTGTTCCAGAATTAATTTGTTTATGGCACTACAATACTCCTACTCACCACAAGACCTCATGTCTCCTCTAGCATGCATAGGTAGTAAAAGTGGTGTAGGGGAGCGAACACGAGGGAGGCAACAAGTGGGAGAGAGGGAGAGGCTATGGTTTCGATTGCAAGCTCACTTAGAACGTAAGAGAGGGTATCTCAAATTTGGCTGGGCAAGAGGTTAGACTGGTGAGCAAGCCCCACCTTGCGTACCACACACGAGGTGTGGTTGCCACCAACCTTGGGGTCGAGCCAGACCTCATCAGAATAAATCTGAGAGCGGCTGCTGCTGGAAAATTCCAGCAGCATGACCTGAGCAGGATCAGCACTCGGTAATTATCACTGCATCCACAGAATCAACTACACATGTGTAACAATCCACATCATCCTAATGTGTATGTGGACATGGTATCATGTGAGCTTTCTGCAACAATCAACGTAAGAGAGATGATTCAGCAAGTTGATGCCTTGCACATGGCACAAGCCCTATGTTATCCAAGTGGCTGGAAACGGCAAGTCCGTTGTAGAGCTTGAACGTGCCAACAATTCACTCAGCCATTTGGTTTGTATGGCAGCCATGTTGATTTACTCCCTTACACAGATGTGTGTGTGTGTGGAGACCAGTGGAAAATGAACAACGGATCGGTAAGTCAACTCTTGAGCATCAACACCGATACCAACACCCCCTTGGCCCGCAGACAGGGAACCGCACAAGTGAGAAGAGGCAATACAAGAGTCACATAGAGGATAGTTTACGTTGTAGAGAAATAGGGTAATATCATTCAGAATCAATTGGGCGCAGAGGGTGCATGTGCTAGACAACCAGTATGCACATCAAACTTGAACGAACCATTACTGAGTGCCTTGTTCAAGGAATGAGCCTGCTCAAACCGTGTGTCCATCTAGACAACCTTCACGACAATTGCACTAATACACTTGTCAATTAAGTGGTGCTTAACATTGATGTGCTTGGTGCACGAATGATGCATGCCATGATTTTCAGCAATGGTCTTCGTGTTGTGGTTGCCACAGCACAGAGTGATGCAGTGAATGGCAACACACATTTGTTGCAAGAAATGACAAAGCCAGACACTTTCCCACGTACCTGAGCCAAGAGCGACATACTCAGCTTTGCTCTAACTGCGAGTAACCCAATCCTACTTGCTGCTCTTTCATGAGAAATCACTGCCTCCAACAAGGAAGACATAACCTAATCGACCACGTGCAACGGCGTCATGTGCCTAGTCACTATCAGTATAATCATCAACCACGATGGAGAGTTGTACTCGATAGCAAAGCCCAATGTACACTATCAAGAGTGTGTATCAAACAACACACAGTGTAGCCTCAAGATGATGTTGTTGTGGACACTTCAAGAAGTGTGCCAGGTAGTTAACAACAAATGCTACATCTAAGCGCGTTGTGGTAGCGGGGTACACTGAGGACCCAATGACGCGGATGTAGTTTGTGAAGTTGACTCCCCCACCCAACTCAGTCAAACGAGAAATTTCAAGAAGTCTTTGGCCAGCTGGGGTCGGAGCAAGAAAAGGGGGAAGATTCTCACCAAGTTTGTGAATGTAGGCATCCTAATTACTCATCAACTGTCCTATTAAGACTGTCCAACTCGAGCTCCATACCAAGGAATATTCAACGACGTACAAGATCCTTCATCTTGCAGACAGATTGTCATAGGGACTTCACAGACTGCACGATAGAGGAACTCGGGGAGGCACGAAGAATATCATCAACATAGGCAAGAACAGCAACAAAGGGGGAAGATGGAGGGTTGAGAAACAATACAAGATCAACTGTGCTCGGTCAATACCCACCCTTCTCAAGTGTCGCGTTGATCTTTATGTTCAAGTAGGAAGGACACTACTTTAGTCCATGCAAGGCTTTGCGATAATGCCAAACATTGTTGGTGCCATCGGTAAAACCCACTGGTTGTACCATGTTCATCTCATCATCCAAAGTAGCATGCAAGAAGACATTGTTCACAGTCATCAGCTTGAGCTCCTAGTCATGGTGTGTCACCAGGCTGAGAATAGCACGAGGAATGGTATAGCATCCAACACGTGCGAATTCCTCGTCAAAGCCAAAGCCAAGGATTTGTGAGAAACCCTAAGCAGTGAGACTCGCCTTTTAGTGGTCACATGTACGGCAAAAGACCCTATGTGCTGAGACAACCTTGCAGCCATGCGGCAAGTCTACTAGCTCGTACAATCCATACTCCTGTAGAAAACCCAGCTCCTCCTTAACAAATTTCTCCCAGAGGGATGAGTCTACGGCCTCACGGCCATCTCTGGTCGTAGTGGGCTTAGGACCTACAGGGGTGAGGCCACTGGCAGCAAAACATGCAGCAACATAGCCTGCTGTAGAAGTATCCCGAGCACATGAAATTCCTCAGAGATGCATGAGAATCTAAGGGTTGTACTAGGATGCATGATACAAACACCTAGATCATACAAACCAGTTGTGGTGAATCCCAAGGCATGCAGACCAGGGTCACCACACACAACACCACTATGGAAAGGATGATCCCCACGAGTGTACGGCTCACGGGATGGGAGAGCAAGGCTGGTGAGATCAGCCACAGGAGAGACCATAGCAGACTAAGCAGCTGTAGGGGAGGATGAGTGGGACTTACCAGCAGGAGACATAGAGGAAGCAAGCAATGGTGAAGAAGAGGTGGAGGAAACTGATTCATCATCAGAGCCCTTGACAGAAGGAGTTCATGGTGAGGCGCCGGATGCTGTACCATCATCGTCAGAGAAATGTATCATTAGCCTCAGTATCCTAACCCAAGGAGGCAACGGGAAAAACAGAGGGAGGGAGACCCACCCTCTCCAAACGAGGCAAGGGTGTCAACAGAGGCAAGATGATCAAGATCATGCTTAAAGGCTGACTTAAAGAAAACATCGTCATGAGATGTACAGAAATGACGGTGTGAGGGTTCCCAAAACAGCAAGGCCTCGTGCTGCAAGGAGACATCAATAAAGACACAGAAACGATAGTGACCAGAGATTTTACTGTCATGCATGTCTACAGGAAGCTAGATAAAAGCAATACAATCCCATACACATGTAAGACAGGGGTCAGCACGAGAGCTAGTGCAACGTTCATAGAGAGTGATGTCATTAGAGATATGACTCCACACGTCATGCAAGATATGGGTTCAAAGGCAAAGAGAGGGGAAAGACTTGACGGCAAAGAGAGACCATATACCATAAGCAAGGGTATAGTTCCATCGTTTGGACACAATGTTCTCTTGGAGTGCATATGGAGTGGAGGATTTCATATGCACCCTATGGTAGGTGAGGAAACGTGAGGTGACCAAAGAATTCACTACCATACTTAGAGCAAAACACACTCACCTGACAATGACAGCTGTTCTCGGCCTGAAAAGGCAACTCTTTAAGAACTTTGGTGATATCAATCTTAAAACAAAGAGCAAAGATCCATGGAAAAGGCAAGAAGTCATCAATGAGATAGAGGACGTAGCGATCGAGACTGTCTAGTAAGTCATGAGGGAGTGGGCCCATGACATCGAGATGAACAAGCTCAAGGGATGGAAGTGACATGATCAGAATTGGAAAAGGGAGAGTGGTGCATGTAACAAGGTGTCCTATTTTTCTGGCATACTCGGGGTCTCACCCGGGATTTGGGGGCACTCGAGGCATTTTCCGTTCTTCGAAAATACGCAGGAGGTCTGGCTTGACCCCGACGGCTCGCAACAGCGAGGAGAAGGAGGAGAGAGCGAGCGAGTGCACGAGCGAGCGCCGGCGTGGAGTTCACGCCAGTGCTAGGGGGCTGTTTCGCGCGAACCCCCATGCGGCGTTCCGAACACGCCACGCGAGGGTGGCTGTCGCCCCCTTGGTGAATAGCATGTGGGACACGCTATCCACCGAGGGGCTCTCTCCGGCAGGAGCTCCCGACATCGACCGCGGTCAACAGGACAGCCCGTAACGGTAACTGCGACCGTGCGACGGTTGCAGTACCACCGGTGGCGTGTCCAACAAGGTGACCACACCCACCGCCGAGAGGCATACGGGACCAATGTGGCGGCTTGCCAAGAAACAAGACTGGCCGTCGATCTCGACGATTGATGGCCAGGGACTTCTTGCACAAGGCACTAGGTGCAAGTAGGGCACTGAGTTCATGTGCAAGTAGGGCACCTAGTACAGGTGCAAGTAGCTTATGTAGCAAGCTAGGAAAGTAGTAGGCTGAGGCTTGGGCTAGCCGGCCGAACAGTATAGATACCATGTACTCAGTTCAGTCTAATTAACCTGTGATTTTACAGCTCTGGCTTCCAGATATCTCCAAGTCTACCTTTCCGCTGCGACTGTGCTCTCCACACACCAAGGCTTATTCTCCAGAGAGCACACACTCTCACATCTGGTATCAGAGCCAGAGCCACGCGTTTGGCCGAAGCGCTTCCAGAGCTCGCCAAGATTCAAGGACTGAAGGCACGGAGTTTTCCGGATAACGTCAAGGCTGAGCGAGAGGGAGACTGCTGGATCGGACTTCAAAGCCAACGCACGAGCCAACCTAAAAAGAATTCTACATTTCCAGAGCATCCACATGCCCTATCATGCGCGCGCGGAAGACGACGGGTGACTCTTATGCACTTTGAAGACGTCAGATTCTTATCCCAGACTGTCGAATTGCTGCCGGATATTTTTTTGATTGCTGGCAAAACGCTGCCAAAGTATTTCGAAGAATCGCCAGTAGTTAAAGGCCATCAAGAACCATGGAGCAGGCCCTGCAGCAAATTGTAGAGCAGCTGGGAGCCCTCAAGGTGGAGAATGAGCGTCTCAATCGGCATATGGCTAACCTGCAGGACGGGACTGACGCTGGACAGGTTTGGGCGGCCTGGTCAAGGAGTCTGCCGAGACCAAAGCCAAAGGCTCCGGAAGCGTTCAATCCCTCAGTCAAAGGTGCGAGCGTACGGACCTGGTTGTTTGTGATGAACTGCTACTTTGGGGCTCTGGGTCGCCCTCCAAAGGACGATGCTGTGCGTGTGTCATTCGCGGTGACATTCCTACTCGGAGCAGCATTGGAGTGGTCGAGGCAGCTGGATATGCTGGCCACTCGGGGTGGAGGTGGGAACGCAGCTGTGCAATATGCCGTGTTGTGGCAGCCAGGCGCGGGGCAAGCTTGGGTACACAAGTGGACGCGCAAAATCTTCGGGCAGTCCTTGTGCTTGAACTGGGAACAACGGGCCGTGAACCTCGTCTACTCACTCCGCAGCCAGCGCACTGTCATGCGGTTCTTGATTAAGTAGTCATCCACGGAAACCTGCCATGTCGGTGAACTCCACCCCCCCGGGAAGACGCCGTCCACCTTCATTTTGGGTCTTTTTCGCCTGGCCCATCGTCGGATGACAGTCCATGAAAGAAGAAGGGAAAAATCAAAGTTCAGTGTGACTGGAAAGAACACCACAAAGGCTTCTCTGGAGCGGCATGCGCGGCTGTAGGGCTATTTGCCCTGCAACAGTTTTACCCCAGAGCGACCTAGCCGCAGCTTATGGACGGCAGGCTTCTCTGGAAAGGACAGGATGACTATGACTTCAGTGTCCAATCTTGCATAAAAAATCAGGCGACGGGCAAAGGGGGGGGGGGGGGGGGGGGGGGGGGAAGAGACACCTAGCTCATCTAGAACAGGGAGTGCTAACGACGGCGGAGGACACCCGATAGTGCAGTCATGGGACTGCCCACGACCCTGCCTACGCGACGCAGACCAGTGCAACTGTGCGTCCATAGTGACTGAAAATGGGTCCAAAACTAGAAACCAGACAAATTAAAGCAGGGAATACCCACTAAGACTCTCACCTGGGTGTAGGACATCCTCAGCCATACTCCTCGCCACCATGCCGAGGCAGTGCACGTTGCCGGAGTGACTAGGTGCCGTGACGGATAGTGCTAGGTCAAACTGTATGGCTCCAACAGAACCGAAGTGGGAGGGGGGGAGCAGAAGCATGTCAATTTTTGCACGACATACGTTGCACGTGAACCGAGCAACGCTTGCACGTCAGTGTCACACACCATTTGGCGATCAAACATTCCGCATACGCCAAAGGAGTGATGTGTATGCCAGATGGAGGCACCGGGATCTGTTCTACCAAGTGCATGCAACATCCATGAAGTCGAGATGGTGCATGCCCTGAATAACGAGGTCCTACGTACGAGGTGACACTACCCCCCCACCCGTAGTTACACTCTGAAAACACGTACCCAATCTGTAGCGTGGTAGTGCCACGATGACCGGTTGAAGGAGCCACGTGGCTCGAGCGGGGTCACGGGGGACTGTGGGCGGTGAAGACCAGATGGCTTGAGGGTCAGAGACCCTCAAGCACCGTGGTTTTGGCCTAGTTGGCCAAGGATTCCGTTGATTCCGATACACAATTGCATTTGCGAACTATGTTACGTAACATTTTTTCGTTACCAGTCGACGAATCCAATCCGTCAGAGTACTACCTATATAGTTTTCTGATGATGACATCACATACCCCAAAAAAGTAGACCACATTTTCCAAAAGAAAGGATTTTTCTTAAAATTAAACATGGCGTACCCATCATCTAAAAAAACCAACGACATGCCCACATGTCGCTGCTTTTTCTAAAGGCCCGGGTATGCCGTTAGCAACCCTAGTATTCATGGGTATACTGTATCTATTCTCTAGTGAACCGGGTATGCCGTGTCATTTATTTGACCCGTGGGCATGCCAGCTTAATAGTGTGCTCGGTGCGGGTCTCCGAGCTATTTCACCCTCATTGGTTTCAGTCAACAATTCTACAACCCATGAAATGAACCCCGACACATGTTTCATCAGAGTCACTTGATCGGAGTTACTTGACGTAAACTACGAGTTTGGACATAACATAGCTTTGGAGAAAATAACATTTGACCCCTACTTTCTTAGGCCGTTTAAACGGGGGGTTCAAAAATCTGACAACCAAGGTGAAGATGACATTATACACTTGCAAAAACTGGCATAAAACAACGTCCTTGCCGAACAAACGTGGACGGACCGTATGTTAGACTCCGGTCACTTGTTGATCTAATCATGTGACGGTTCACCAATGGTTCCCGCGGTTTAGGTCGCAAAACACGTTGTGCACAAAACATTTCCACGGGGCCGGTGATGGTCGCTAGAGCCAGACAAGTGGTGCTCGTTCATTGGACAGTTGATAGCGACACCTATGCAGTGGACCAATGGATGAGCACAATGAGAATCTCTCAAAGTTATAGTGAAAGCGCATCAATGTGTGGACTTCTTTCGATGTTATCTGCCACGCTGTCTGCAGCATGGGCCAAGAATGGGGTCTTGTTCCAATGCTTTCGTGCAACTTCGGCTGGTGTAGAAAGTGGGTATGAGGAGTTTTACACTTTTTGCAATAGTCACTTTCTCCACGGTGGAAATCCAGAGTATTAGTTCTCAACAGTGGCCATCAGATGTATTTTATGCACTTCATGGGCGTTCTGTCCAATGTGGCCATCGCATTCTTTTTGTGTATAACTTTGGTATGCTGTAAACTAGTTGTAAACAATGGGTATGCGGCAAAAGTACCGAAAATTTTTGGGGTCTTGTACTTGTTTAGTGTGTAGCAGGAGGGGCAGTTTGGCCCTCCATCCTCGCAGTTGCGAGGGGTGGTTGAACACCACCCCTTGCCACTGCAGGGGCTGGCCAGCAGCCAGAACTTCACTGGCCGGCTGGACGGCCGGCGGCTGGTCAGGTAACGAGCCGGCAATCGGACGGCCACCTGTTGGCCACCGATCGAGCTGGTCGCTCAATCAACAGCCACGAGGCCACGAGGCCTCAAGGGCCGAGGCCTGTAGCCTCAAGCCCTCATCCTTGCATTGTCCTCCCTTCCTCTTCAAGCGAGCAAGGCCAGGGATAGAGAGCCAGGGAGTGACGCACGAGAGAGATAAAAAAACATTGATGCAAAATCACCGGACGTTCATTGCAAGCAATAACTTCGAGCCATCGCGTCAAAACTGTAACTCGAGTTCATTCAGTATGATCTTTGAGTTTCATTTGTAAGAAGCTCGTGCAAACTCGAGAATTCGAAGTAACACCCTCATTGTTGGAGACCTAGAACGAGAGGGCTAGGCAAAAACGGATTTGGGCCTCTGGAGACTCAAAACATTCAAGTCTCCCTGTACCCGTTGTTGATAAGGATTGTCCTAAAGAGTGACATGGAGGGGAAAACCCCTCTAGCAAGTTCTGGATGCCATTCTGCAAACTCCAACGACGGCTTCAGTGCAGGCGTTGGAGACACGCCCGTTACATTGGTATCAAAGCAAGACGACCCTCGCAACCAAGTGTACGACGGTTCCGGTGGCTACAAGATACGTAAAACACCGCAAGAAGTTGTTGCAGTAGCAAAAATGCCACGGAAGGGTACAACGTTCACACTTTACTGTTTTAGGCACCGTAAAGTGAGTAGCTCTTTTTCACCCTCCTCCTCCCTCTAAGCTACCTCTCACCTCCATGGGGCTAGTTGAATTTTTCTTGGGTGGGGTGGGAAGTGCCCACCCCCAAAACCATCAGGTCACCCTCTACTCAAGACTCCCTCCTCCGTCCTTGAAGAAAAAATTGGAAAAGCGTTTTTCCCTCACATCAGAGACTCTCACGGCCTGAGAGGTCAAGAAAAAGGAGGAAAGCAATGCTTGTGGAATTTTTGGAGGCCTCCCCATCAACGTGGGGCACAAAGGAGTCGTCTCCAAGGGGGAAAAGATGCACCAAGAGAAATCAAGAGGAGGCCAAGGAAGACAAAAATACAAGAAACAAGACAAGAGGAGGGAGCGAGGAGCGTGGGAGGGTGGGAACTATAAGCTAGAGTTGACCCTCCTCCCCTCCTCCTCACCATATGACCAATGCTCAAGTTGGTGTAGTCTCTTCATTCTTTGATCTTGATTTTGTTTTCCCAGGATTTCTAGCTTGCCCAGTGTTGTGAGTTACGCTTAGGGTTTTGCCTAGAAGTCACATGATTGTGCCGATCGTGGCGGCCTAGACAGATAGAAGTAAATTATGTATCTGACTCAACGATCATGAGAGCAAGGTGACTTTGGGAGGCGACATCTCCTCAAGGTCGTGAGGTGACCGGTTGACCCTCACAATGATTCACACGTGCTAGTTGCACAGGTGAAGGAATGGCAAGTGCCGAACCATCTAAGACCAACAAGGACAAGGTGGTAACGGCATCACCACATGCCCTTGGCGGACTCCAAGTTTTGGAAGCCGTTGTCGTGAGCACGGTTGCCAAACCAAAGGCAACCGTACCGCTGAAGGTAACCATCACAATACTCAGCGATACTGAGAAGCGTGCAGAAGCGAAAAAAATGCTTGAGGAGCACGTTGACGTGTACATGGATGACCTCCACGCTACGGAGGATGCGCTCTAGGATGACCATACTAGCATGGACCCTGACAAAGAGCACGACGTCAACGATGGCAAGGCGACGAGTATTGCGATCATCAGCATCCTCGTGTAGCGAAATAGAGCTGATCGCTCGAGAGGGGCAAGATGCTCGCCGGATCGCCTCAAGCTACTGACAGCAACGAGGCTGCCAACAAGAGCAAAGGTGCCAAAAGTAGCTGTGTGGGATGTTCCCGCGAGCACGAGCTGGACGATGTTGCCGCGGAGACATTTTACGATGACTGCCAGAGGTTTGCTGAGTTGGCTGCCGCGGCGGCGGGCCGACTCAAGATCACCACTGACGGTCGAGGTACAACACCACCCAGAGGAGTGGGGCCGGAACCCCCTTCCTACAATGTGGCTGCGATGGGACAATAATTGGGCTTTCCCATCGCAGCCACAATGCACACTCGAGCGTCGTCGTTGACAACAGCCTTGTCCGGAAGATGGGCCTCCTTGGAGGCGTGTACGTGACCCGTATCCTCCTACAGTGGATAAAGGTGCACGGACAACGCGAGGCCCTTGAGGCTATCGTAAATGCTCTGACGACATCAGAGCTGCGCCAATCTGCATTCACGTTTCTGTTCGCCAACCTGCTAGCCCACGTCAGGCAGAGCATCACGGATCTTGACCGTGATCGTCAGTTGCAGCGGCTGGTCGCTTGTGAGGCAACCCGTCGATGGGACAACCTTGAGATGGCATTGTAGAGCGTGATCTAGGTGCGGATGCAGCAACGATCGTAGCGGGCCACAGGTGTTGACGCCGCCATCACTGGCAACGAGGACTTGCATACCTCGACGAATTCACGGCCGGTCATGAACACGTCCTTCCTCCACAATATGGATATCTTCAGGAAGGGCTTGAAGCTGACCGATTGGCTGAATCGCATGGAGCACATTTTGCATATCCACAAGGTGCCACTCAGTCAGTGGGGCGACCTTGCCGTGACGCAACTTGTGAAGAAGCTCTTCAAGTACGTGGTCAAGGAGTGGGGCGTGTAGTAGGCACACCTTGAGTAGCAGCCCATACCATAGGAGAATTTCTGTGCTATCATGTAAGAAGTGCATCCAATGTGAGGAGGCACAGCACGCCTTTCACAAGATCAAGGACTTGAGATAGCTAGGTAGCTCGCTTGTGGCCTTCTTGAGCGAGTTGACCGCACTTGTGGAGGAAGCCGAAAGCTCCACCGAGAGCGATGGGACCCAAAGTTTCAAGCACCTAGATTGTTTACTGCTGTAGCAATTTTGTGATGCTACGCTAGTGAGAAGCTGAAGGAAAAGACCACCAGGATGGCAACTGGCTAGGCTTGGACAAGTTGGAGGTTGTTGTGCAACTATATGAGTGGAGTGTATTTTGTGAACCCTAAGCACTACTCAGATGCACAGCTGAACGCAGGTGCACAGCAAGGCCCACCAGAGGCCGCAAGAAGGCGTGATGGTGGTACGACTCCCTCAGTCCGTGAATCGACGGAGAGTGAGAATGGTCTCTCACATGCTCTGATACCAATAGCTACTAGAATTTGTTGCTNGTGATGCTACAGCTAGTGAGAAGCTGAAGGAAAAGACCACCAGGATGGCAACTGGCTAGGCTTGGACAAGTTGGAGGTTGTTGTGCAACTATATGAGTGGAGTGTATTTTGTGAACCCTAAGCACTACTCAGATGCACAGCTGAACGCAGGTGCACAGCAAGGCCCACCAGAGGCCGCAAGAAGGCGTGATGGTGGTACGACTCCCTCAGTCCGTGAATCGACGGAGAGTGAGAATGGTCTCTCACATGCTCTGATACCAATAGCTACTAGAATTTGTTGCTTGTGAGTGAATGTGAACCCGCGGGAGTGAGCTAGAATGCGTCACACACCATGGATGTAACAACACTTGCCTTAGAAGCACTCGTTACAACAGAGACAAAAGACGGGAGTTGGAGAGCGAGAGTCTAAGCACCGGTGAGTGCACACCCACACGGAACAGCTGCTCGAGTGAGTTAACACCACCACCCCGGGGCCGAGCCTGACCCCTTGGAATTGACCGAGGGTGGCTTCTCACCAGTGTACGGCTAGAGACCAACACGGTGGCCCCAAAGGATCAGCAACCGGGACAACATGCAGCTCCCACAAACCACCCATAGGCAAGCAGTCATGATGCAGGGATTGGCAGTGAGAATGCATGAGCCCTAACATCCAACAAACCATAGCAAGATAGTCAAATGTGGGCCATTCTTGTGCGAGAGGGCACTCCTGGGTAGCTTGTCGCCTGCTTAATGAGACTGGAGTTAACAGCAAGGGGGCACACGAGCGACGTCTCCCCAGGTATGGCCATGGTCACTCATCCTATACATGTGTGTGTGCCATGAGTAGTGAGACAAGAGGGAATTGAGATGTGAGTGGCCAACAAATGTCCAACAGCTCTAATACTAGTAGGTAGTGAAAGCGGCGAGAGGGGAGCAAACA
>SZWC01000790.1:256610-277759 GCA_023375785.1 Penium margaritaceum | reverse complement strand
CCAAAGCAGGAACAAGACAGTGCATACTGCCCGACGTTTTGAGGCACACCACACTGTTCCTGTTGCTGTTGCTGTTGCTGTTGCTGTTGTTGTTACTGTTGTTGTTGTCTTTGTTGTTGTCTTTATTGTTGTTGTTGTCTCCTGGCACATGCACAGCAGAAACAGTGTGATGCCTTGAAAGGACGTCCATCACGACACTGCTCCTCCTGTCTTCTGCGTTCGCACGAGCTCCGCACAGCCGCTGGCCCGCTGCACCTTCCTCTTCGCACGATCCGTGCAACCCCCTCACGCGTTCTGAAAAACCGCGCAAGACACACAAACCCTAAACCCTACCGCGCTCGCAAGACAGCACACGCGTGAGTCACTGGCCAGCGGGTACCTTGCCGTGGCGCAACGCAATCCTGACGGTCGGCGCTGCTGCTCGAGGCGCGGCATTCCGACCGCCTGCCAGCAGCATCACGCAGCCGCAAAAAACCGCGGGTGCGTTGTTGAAACGCGTGCAGATTCCAAGCAGCCGTGCGCCTGCAGCTGCGGCGGCTGCAGCTGCCACACAGCCGTGCACGGCTCGAGAGGCAGCCCTGCCATCCGACTTTCCAGCCACAGTCCCGCACTCAACTGCGCCAACCAAATGCAAGAGTCCAGAGAGGGGGGCTAGGGGAACGATGGGGAGAAGCGAATGATGGATGGGGAAGAGGGGTGGGAGGGTGGGTTGGGCAGCATTGGGAGGGGGGAGAGGGGGGGGGAGGTGGAGGGGGAGGGGAGGGCAACAACGGAGGGGCAAAACCACACACCTTCCGTTTCTGACGCTTCGCCACTCTGTCCGTCATTTCCAAGCCCTTGAGTCTGTCCCACTCTAGTCTTGTCCTGTGCCCTGTCATCCACTTGTCTTTGCGACTGTGATGCCTCAGACGGATGGCTTTCCAAAGACTCGGACGCCACGAAGGGCCTGCCAGCGGACACTGACACATCCGTCCACCTGCTGCTGCTGCTACAGCCGTAGCAGCCGCCGCTGCTGCTGGCCCATCCATGGCTGCTGCCGAAGCTCCAAAGCTGCTTGCTTGGTGTGCTGCTTGCCGGAGCAACGTCAGCTGTGGTCCACCGGCTCGCTGGCACGCGAGGAATCCCGCACCATCCCACCAGCTGCACGCCACTTCGCTGCGGAGCAGTCGCCGCTGCCGCCGCTGTTGCAACTGCTGGAGCAGCTGATGTTCCTCCAAACCCCGCGCTCGACAGCGCCAGCTCTTGAGGCGAAGTCAGACGACAATGTTGCTGGTGCTGGTGCTGGTGCTGGTGCTGGAGCTGGTGGCGGGCAAGACGCCTGGCAATTTCCGCGTTCCTTCTCGCCATCGGCAGCGCTAGCGCACAACAGCGAAACATGCCGTCACACGTCTTCATGTTTGGACGGCTCACGCTTGCCAGCTTGCTGCTGCCGCTGCTACTGTTGGTGGACGAAGTTGTTACGTTTGTCATGCGCAAAGGAATGGCTTGCCCCACTGCCGTCGCTGCCGCTGCCGCCGCTACCCCTGCTGCTGCTCCCGTCCTCATGCCCCGAACCAGGCCGACACAGTGCTCCTGCCTCCTCACGTTCCTTCCTCTTTCTCTTCCCTGCTCCTTTCGCCTGCTGCTTCCTACCCTACTTTCTTCAGCTTATCCCCCGTCAGTCCCTACTGCCGTAACCTGCTCCTACTTCCTGTTCTTACATCCTGCTGCCCTCCTTTCCGTAACGTTCAGGGCGCGGTAAGGGCAGAAATCCTCTATGGGGTTATGACTAGTGTATCCACAAAAACTAAGGTTTGTACCTGCAATAGCAACAAGACAAGATAATGATCTTCCATATCCTACATTTTCCAAGAAGGTTAAAGAGCTCGCGTACAAATAAAATGCAAAGTGTGACTCTCATCCGCATGTCGTTTGGAAGAAAATCAACGATACCCCCTTTGTAACGAACGGACGGGAAGCTTGGCCCACTGGGCCAAAACCGCGGTAGTTGAGGGTCTCCGACCCTCAACTCATCCCATCCGTCGCCCCACAGGCCAGGTCCAGTCCAAGCCACGTGGCACACTGGCGCTACATTCCTCCCACACAGGAATGGACCCGCCCACGGTGTCCACCATGGGTATTGAACCCCGGCGCTCTGATACCAAATGTAACGAACGGACGGGAAGCTTGGCCCACTGGGCCAAAACCGCGGTAGTTGAGGGTCTCCGACCCTCAACTCATCCCATCCGTCGCCCCACAGGCCAGGTCCAGTCCAAGCCACGTGGCACACTGGCGCTACACCCTTGGTTCGGAAGAAAAGCAACCATCCGCCCACCATGCGTGACAAACGCAACCATTCCCCCAGCCTCCACAACAAAATCGACCAGCCGCCCACCAATTTCTTCATGCTGGATCACAGCATGTGTTTCAAACCTGACATGGAAAAAAGTGCAATGGCGCATCCGACTCATCCACAGTGAACAACATAAATGATGTCATGCATCAATGCTACATGGTGTTACGTACCAAACGTACACGAGTCCCTAATCTTTCCGAATGGGCATTCATGTTAAAATCGAAAGGATCAACGAGGAACTGGCAAACACAATCTACGCGCTTGAAGGGATCAACAGCCGTCTGCTCCAGCCACTCAACGTCACGATGGAGGCTCTTTCCAACGAAAGCGCAAAGTGAAGTGGTTGAGAAGATGCAAGGAAGCTTCCTAACAACACTCCCGTTGACCAGGCGTTAGTGCCTGATCAGACGGTGACGACAGTCACAAGTTGTGCACGCAACGGCAAGAGTTTGGCTAGGGGACACAAGGCAAAGTGTCTGAATGCTTCAATAGCATTTGCAGAGATAGATAATAAATGACAGGTCCATGGCCTAAATACATGCCGCGGCGCACAGCAGGTGTCGCACGCGGCGGTCCAAGAGCTATCCTAAAAACGGCCCAAAACCATTGTTTTGGCCGTAACTCTGCGCACACATGTCAGAATGCGATGCCGTTTGAACCTAGACGTGCAGGATCACAAGACGGATGCTACGACTGGTCACATGCATGCATCCATCATCAGACGGTGGACACGCAATGCAAAAACATGCAAATCGGGCTCATGGCCAGTCCGCCGAAAAGACTCCTGCACGCTGCAGAAAAACAACACGGAGTCCAAGCAGTATCCGGGGCTCTGGAACGGCCAGCTCCAAGCTGGTAGTTCGCCGCCCGTCGTCCCTCCGATGTCACTAGGGCGCGCCTCAGGGATCTGCACGAGTATGGACACGGCCGAGTGGTCACAGTAGATTGTAAAAGAACGTCACAAATCACAATGCTTCCCCATGACCCGATGGTACGCATGTCCATACACGTGCAGCACTGGGACAGGTACAATAGTGAGTGTGAAACAGATGAGACACAGACACACATCCTAAACTCAACCACCCTCAGGCATGGGGCGAAGCCCAACAAAACGAATGGCCACCAGAAACTTTCCGCGAGCTAGTGCCTTTGTCAAGAGATCAGCACGCTGCATGTCAGTGCCAACCCACATGACGGAGATCACGTGTCTCTCCACTAGATCACGCACAAAGTGATGCTCAATTGCAATGTGCTTCATGCGAGCGTGAAAGACACCGGAGTTCTCTGCAATGTCGAGAGCACTCTCGTTGTCGTAACAAAGCACAATGGCGGGTACTGACTGACCAAGCTCAAGAAACAGGCGCTGCAGCCATACCGCCTCAGCAGCCCCTGCGCCCAAAACAACATACTCTGCCTCCGACGAACTACGTGCGATGCAGCCCTGCTTCCCGCTGCGCCAAGAGAGAGCGGTACCACAGAGCAGGAACACATAGCCAATACGGCTACGTCCATCTGGGCTCCAAGCCCAGTCGCTGTTAGTGTAGCCGTCAAGGACCATCGAACAGTACCGCATTTAGGGTTAATCGACCTAAATTCATGTACTTGAGTTCGAGTGCATCGGCCAAAAAAACCGCGTTGGAAGTTTCTTTCTGACTTCGCCCTCGATTTCAGCGACGACCCCTTTTTCGCCAAAATCGAGGGCGAAGTCCGATTGTTCTGACATCGGCTTTGCCGATGTCAGAACGCTGGTCGACGCTCGATCGTGAGGTCGCAATGGAGCGACGACCCCTTTTTTTCCGTCAGACATGCAAACCCCCTCGTACGATCTAGGGTTTTCTGTGTTTTGCGCGGACAAAGCCCGCGCAAAACACAAAACCCTACATCGTACGAGGGGGTTTGCATGTTGGACGGGAAAAAAGGGGTCATCGCTCCATCGCGATCGAGCGAAAACACCCTATTCATTTTTTTACCACCACGCAAACCCGTGTTCAACCCCTAGTTTGAAGCCCAAACGTCGAACAAACCCATCCCCAAATTACATTCGGGGGTTTAGGGTTTTATTCTTGCGCGGGCATCGCAGGGGGAGTCTCGGACCCCCCATCCAAACCTACCCGCAAACCCCCCTCGAACAGTCACAAACCCCTCGCTCAAGGGGTTTGTGACTGTTTGACGACTTCGCTGGCGAAGCTCCGCCTGTGACGTTTAAGAGCCGGGCGAAGTCCGATTTTGCCCCCCGAAGTCGGACTTCCGGCCTAAAATCGTGCAATGATCTACGAGTGCACGATTTTCGGTTGATTAACTCAACCTCCACTGCCGACCAAAGCAGAGTCCGAGGTACGGTGTGGAGACCATGTACCGCACCACTCACACAGCCGCGTGAAGGGCTCTAGCACGAGGAGCCTGCGAGAACTGAGCGAGGAGGTTGATAGCGAAAGCGATGTCAGGACGTGTGGTAGTGGCCAGGTACATCAGAGATCCGATGAGACGAAGGTACAAGGTCACGTCCACTGTCTCCCCCAGCTGTGTGGGATCATCCACCTTCAGGGCATCCTGCCCATCGGGTGTAAGAGGTGTGGAAGCGGTGGGCACTGCACCAAGGAGATCGCTGAAACCCTTCCCCATGACTCGTGCATATTGGGCCTAATGCAGTAACAGCGTCCGACGCCTGCGATCTCGCACGATCTCCATACCAAGAAACACTGATTCAGGACCAAAGTCCTTCATTCTGTAGGCAGTCTGAAGGATAACCTTGGCCTCCTTCACAGCCTCCAGGGACGGAGACGCGATCAGAAGGTCATCGACATAGACCCGGATGGCGGTGAACCACTCGGGTGTCGGTAGGATGAAGAGAGAGGGATCTGCTATTCTCTGTACATATCCCGCACGAGTCAAAGTGCCGATGATCTCCCGGTTCCAACACTACAGAGAGTGCGTGAGGCCGTACAAGGACTTGCGCAAGCGCCAGACCTTGTCACCGTCCTCAAAGCCTGGTGGCTGAGCCACATAAATCTCCTCATCCAGAGAGCCATGGAGGAACACATTGTTCACATCCATCCGGTGCAGTTCCCAATCATGCTGAGGCGCTAGACCAAACAGAGCTCGAGTTGCGGTCATGCGGCCGACAGGGGCAAAAGTGTCAGTATAATCGACACACTCAATTTGAGAGTACCCCTTGACGACCAAGCGGACCTTGTAGCGTTCCAGTGAGCCATGTGGCTTCAGTTTCTTGCGAAAGACCCACTTGACCTGAATAGCCTTCCTCCTAGGCGGAAGGTCGACGAGCTTGTAGACTTTATGCTCTCGGATAGCGCGAAGCTCATCCTCGCAGGTAGCTCGCCAAGCGCCAGCGTCCTGTGATGAGACAGCTTCCCTCAGGGTGTCCGGGTTGGGCGCCACAGAGGGAGAGCTCTGCGTGGCAAGGGCACACGCCTCGGTGCTAGGCGTGACGACCACAAGATCAGCTGCTGCATCACAAGCGATATGGAACTCGTGAGTGACGAGATCGTGCCCTACGGGGCATGCTGGATGTACCTCTGTGAGCTTAGTGCGGATACTCAGGCCTAGGACCTTTGTGCCGGGGTCACCACTCGCGATGTTGCGAGAGGAGCGCCTGGGTGCGGGGCCCGACGCTCGCTGAGCTCCGGAATTCAGTGGTCGAAGACGGCCACCAGGCTCACGGGAGTAACCTGGGCTGAAGGGGTGCACCTCAGGCTCAGAGACAGGCATGACCACAGCTGGTGGGGGTTGAGGCAAGGTAGTCGGTGATGTCGTGCGAGGAGACTCGTGTGTGGGGGACACGGGGCTGGATGTGACAGCAGGAGCAGGCAAGACTGGATTTGACACAGAGGTTGGAGTGCCAGCAGATGAAGGTACGGGAGTAGGCGAGACTGGACTAGACACAGAAACAGGAGTGCCGGCTAATGGAGGTACTAGCGCAGAAGTAGGCACGGGAGCTGAAGCAGGGACACCTGTGGGGTGTGAAACATGCTATACGGGCGAGGTTTCTGGACCGACAGTGATGATCGCCGGGTTATCAAGGGTCAGAGACCGAGAGGTGAAGGGGGCTCAAACGGACACATCAGCTTGATGAGAGGTGCTGTCTGGCGTAGAAGTCTCCCCCATCCGCCGAGAACCCTCACAAGTAGGAACATGCGGGGCGGAAAGTGCCGTGATCGAGGTCAGGTCACGGTAGGTGAGAGACTAAAAAAAGAACGCGTCGCGGGACTCAATGACGCGACGACGAGTAGAGTCCTAGAAGCGCCAAGCCTTCGATCGCGGGGAAATGCCTACAAAGGCACACAAGCTGCCCCGAGGGGAGACCTTGGACCCCTGCTGGTCCTCGGTGTACCACACGGAGGCCAGGGATCCCCAGACGCGAGCGAGACGAAGGTCAGCACGATGGCCAAACCAAAGCTCATACAGTGGAATATGGTCTGGAAGCAGACCGTGCGGGAGGCAGTTCCAGACCCACGTCATGTAGGCAAAGCCCTCAAAAGCAAAGGACTTAGGGAGACCGTACTCAAACCGCATAGCGCAAACCGCATCCTCCATGGTGCGGTTCCAACGCTCGGAAACACCGTTCTGCTGAGGGGTAACAGGAGCGGAGACCTGGTGAAAAATCCCGTGCTCGGCAAAGAATCCATCCATCTCGCCAAGGAACTCACCGCCGCGATCCGAGCAGAAAGTATGCAGCGTGTGACGTGATTGACGCTCAGCCATCACTAGCCAGAGTTGAACCGCAAGGGCGGCGTGGCTCTTCTGACGCAAGCTGCAGACCCACCGCATCCGGGTAAAATCATCAGTCAGAGTCAGAACATACTGGCCCCGATCAGATAGGGACTCGACCGGAAGAGGACCGAGAAGGTCCAAGTGAACTAACTCGAGAGGTTGAAGCGCTCGGGAACGAGAGTCAGGGTAGGTGCATCTTCCCCTGAGCGCAAAAGTGACAGTCGGTCTTGGATGGCTTCTCAAAAGAAGCCACGTCAAGACCGAGAGCTGGCTGTGTCCGAATGAACTTCGACATAGTATCGGAGCCTACGTGACACAGACGGCGATGAATCAACCGTTGGTATTCCGGAGACAGAACACCAATGATAAAAACCCGAGCGGAGGAGGAAGGAGAGCAAAGAGAGGAGGTACGAGAGACATGATACAAATCATCTACGATAGAGGCACGAAGGACAATTGTGTGAGTGTCAGTAGCAGTCACAGTCGCGGAGTCTGCTGTATGCTCCAAAGAGAGACCCATTAGTGTGCAGGCACGCACAGAAAGTAGGCTAAGCTCAAGATCAGGCAGAAACAACATGTCAGAAAGGTACAAGGGGCCAGATAGACCGTCAAAACATACAACCACAACACCATGGATTGGCAAGGACTGACCAGAGCCTGTACGGATGGAATGGTCAGACGTGACAGGACCGAGAACAACAAAATCACTACGACGACACGTCATGTGATGAGTGGCACCAGAATCGATGATCCAAGTGCCACTGGAGTCACGATTGGTGGACGTCACTGTACAACGGGCAATGGAATACTCGACATTAGAGGAACGCTGAGCCGTCAGTGGGGAGGAACGATGCAGGACACAAAGATGAGACTCATGAACCCAATCGGCGCAGTTAGGCCCATCATCATCACATGCTGACTGTACTCCCCCACATGCGTCGTCACGAGTCACAGGAACAGACGGACAGACAGTCTGTGGACCACCCGACGATGACAACGCACTCGCACCTCCTTGAAAGCGGAGCACGAGAAGGTGTCAGAGCTCAGCGATGGTGCGGTCGCGTGGGTCCGGATCGCTGCTACTCGCTGGTAAAGAAGCGGGAATAGCTGAAGTCGTGGCCGCCACACGTCCGGAGGATTGAGGGGATGACGTGCTAGACGTGGAACGGAGGGCGTGTGCAGCCTGGAGCCCACGAGTAATCCGCGCCTAGTCGAGCGGCTGCTGGCACTCGGTGTAGCAATGGGCGCCTCCACAGTTATAGTAGTGAACAGAACTTCCACTGCTACCAGTGGAGAACGACTACTGCTCAAACTGCTGCTGACCTGATCCACGCTTCCCCTTCTTCTTCCCCTGAGCTGCTGCTACAATACCCTGTATCTTATTCGGTGTGGGCGGGGCCGAAGAGGAGGAGGAAGACGAGGACATGATGGAGGATGAAGAAGGAGAATACCGGATGGATGATGGTGGTGATGCGACAACTGCTGCAGCAAGGGAAGTCTCCTGATGGGCCACTGCTGCCTCGCGGGCTGAAGTCACCTGGAGGAAGAGTTGATGCTCCCAAGGGAGAAGCTGCAGAGTGGCTGAAAAGGGCTCGAAGACAGCGTCGCTGTACCGTATGAAGATGTCAGTATACTCAAGACGAACTCCAAGAATCATCGTGCGGAGCGCCCACAGTTGTGTGCCTCCGGAAGTCCCAAGGCGCGTGTAGATGCGCATGACGCGTCGCCAGTAATCGGCTGTAGGCTCTGCAGGCCCCTGACGGAGAGAGTGGAAGGCACTAATGTGTGCTGCACAGGTGGCGTGCGTGTCTACGGCCAGCAGGGATAAGGCCAGATCCTAACCTCTACGTGGATCAGCGTGGGTGCCTGTGCAGGGCTCGCCAAGGAAGGGTCGGAAGTCGACGACGGTCTCATATGGCATGGCATAGAGGAGTTCGCGTATCGCTCTGGCTACTGTCAGCACCTGTGTTGGGTCTGTAGGCTGATACGGGCTGTGGTAGTAGGGCCACACTTCCTCTGAAGTAGCCCAAAGCTGAAAGAGGATCTCCTAGCAGTCAAAGTCGTCCTCAGTGATGTACCGTGGAGATGGTGTCTCAAAGTCCTTGGGTTGCCGCTCCGTGGGTAGAGAAAATGCAGGGGAAGGGGGACGAGGGACGGGGAAGACTCTTGGAAGGGGATAGTCACTGGGATAGTCGGGTGACGATCGCAGCGTAAGAAACAGAGGAGATCTGGTGCCCGTCTGCAGCTGACGGAAGAACTCGAATATCATGATTCGAGGAGTCATCTGTCATGCCTGGCATGAATGGCTCATCATCCAGGAGGTATGAAGGTGGTGGGTCAAGTCGAGCTCCTGTAACAGGTGCCTGAGCCGACTGTTGTGTAAAGACCGCGACGCCGGCTGCTCCCTCGGAAACCTATAGTGGGACTGTGGACTGGCCAAGCAGAAGCTCAGTGAGCGTATGGATGGCATCATTCTGCTCCCACTGTAGGCAACACATCTCAACCTGCTGGCTCTGCAGGTCATCAAAGGCCTGCGAGATTGGGCTCAGGATCCCAAAAGAGGAGGAGGAGGGATCATCTGTCGCCTTCCCCTTGTTGTCCGACGAGTTCATGTGGAAGTGGACGTCGTCGACTAGAGAAATACGTGCACCTGCTCCAACTACAAAAGAGTCGGGCACATCGCTCGCGACTATCAGAGCAAGCAGCAGCCCAAAAAGGGGGGGAAGTAGAAAAACGAGTGGGGAAACGACAAAGGGCAGGAGTGAAAGGCGCAAATATTGTTCGTGAGGAGAGATCTACGCCGAACGATTGCCCATTTGAACGACCTGCATCGCCAAAGAGGGTTTCTGAGATAGCAAAGTTTGACAAGGGGTATGAGGACAACCAACGGGCAATATTGCCAAAAGATCAGCCTCGAGGACGCAAGAGTCATAGAACGGTACGGAAACTATTGGATGGAGGGGCTTCACACACCTTTGTAAGCAACAACATTGTTTGCAAGCTGGATTTGCAGACTGAACCAGGAGTGTATAAAGGAAAGACCATAGGCGGGAGATTTCAAATACGGAGACTCTGAAAACCACTATGACTACAAGTGGGAGATCCACGCAATGTAATGGTCTGGAGGTCATGTCGAATGAGTGACTAAATAATCATTTTTTGAACGAGATTTCCAATACCGGCACAATCCGCAGGTCAACTGGTATAGCGACAAATTCTACGTGGAAATTGGCGGTGCCATACAACAACATTCGTGCATGGGACGGAAGCCAACAGTGGTAGAAGCAGAGGTGGAAGTGACAGAGGGAGCCGCGATAGCAGAAAAGCAACAACGTGTGCAGCCAATACCGCTTAACGTGGCCAAGTACTGTATACGACAAGAGGCTCGTGCGTGGCTCATACATCTTGAGCTAATAGAAGAAGCGGAAGTGGTAGCAGCTGACTCATCATTGGCCTCACCAGCCTCATCAGCATCCAAAAAGTTCGTGATGGTACTCAAAGAGTTTGCACCACTCACCCAGGAGTTTGCGAACATCTTCCCTGATGAACTTCCGAGAACCTTACCTCATCAATGAGACACCGACCATCACATCAAACTGAAGCCGGACAACAGACCTACAGTTCAAAGGCCTATCAGATGAGCGATCACAAGCTGAACGAGCTGGAAAAGCAACTCGATGAGATGCTCGGTCAGTTGTTCATCTGCCCATCCACGTCACCATACGCCGCACCAGTACTATTCGTAAAAAAGAAACCTAGTGAGATGCGGATGTGCGTGGACTATCGGGCATTGAACGATGCTACTATCAAGAACCACTACCCTCTTTCGTGAGCTGTCGAGTTTTTTTACCAACTCCAAGGGGCTTGAAGTTTTAGCAAAAATGACTTGCACAATAGTTATCACCGGATACGCCTGGCAGACGCAAATATCGAGAAGACGGCTTTTCAAACCTGCCACGGGCATTTTGAGTTCACCTTAATGATGTTCAGACTTACGAATGCCTCAGCAACGTTCAGGGTGGCAATGAACAACATCTTCCACTCATATCTCACCGATTTCATCATGGTGTACCTCGACCACATTGTGGTGTATAGCCGCACCCCGGAGGAGCACGATGGACATCGTCGAAAAGTTGTCAAAGTTTTACAAAGACATTTGTTTTGGAAAAATCTCGAAGTACGTCTTCGGTCGCCGGAGCCCATTGTTCGAAGCTTAAACCCTGATGGTTGGGACCGTTTGAGATCGAGCGCATGTAAACCCCCGTGGTCGTACGACTCAAACTCCCCGACACTATGCAACACCATCCGATATTCCATATCAGCAGACTCAAGTACTACCAAGACCTCGGATAAACTTCTCTGACAATGATGTCCCTCCCCATCCTCCCGTACAAGTGGACGAAGACATAGAGTACATCGTTTAGGACATCCTCGGCCATCGACGACGAGGCAAAATGACATAATATCTTGTCAAGTGGCATAGCTATGACGCTGTGCATAATAGCTAGGAACCCTACGACAACCTTCGAGACGTCGATCACCTAATTGATGGCTATTACCACCATCACCGGGCCACATCTATACGCGCGCCAGTACGTCGCACCTGAAAGGGGGGGAAACGTTACGTACCTAATGTACACGAGTCCGTAATCTTTCCGAATGGGTATTTTTATTATTTCACACACAGCGCATCGCATCGCGGGACCTCGATTTTCACTCCAACGGTTGAGGGCAAACCGACCAACTTCCCTCACCTTGAGTGAATATTCCCGAACCTTCTGACAACTTCTACCACACTCATTCGCAAAAGTATCACGACCTTTCGATCAACTTCTGGATGCACCGAGACGAATCTGGATTTATGAAGATGCAGCTTGCATCTTCACGGTCGATTCTTGAAGCCACCCATTTTCTCGGCGGACCTTCTCTAATCCAACCACTCACGATGCGACTCTACAAGTGTCGCTCGACAATCGACCCAATGACCCCGATTATGTCTCATTTGTAACTCGATACTTCTATGTATATGTTCGATCATTTTGACACTTGTCATCGAAGTACACTTAACACTAATTATAAAATGCTGAAGTGTCCCAAATTCTAAATCGTGTTTTATCTCCCAACTTCTACATGTTCACCATCTACGCTCAGTGCGGCATTACACATGGTATGTGGCGGGAACATGACTTTATTTAAGCGTCTCTGGGTTCCTAAGGTGTTTTCTATGTGATGGTGGCATATGCGTTACTTTATGTACAATGTTGTCTTATGTGTTGTTTTTTGTACAACGTTGTCAAATGTTATATTTTTTGTGCGGCATTGTCATATTCATTGTTTTTTACGCAACAATGGTATATGAATTACATTGTTTCGAAAAGTGGGTATGTGTGATTTTTGCCCTTTCCAAAAAGACAATACATCAGGCTCTCTTTCTATGTTCGACAAGCAATTTACATCGCTGATGAAGCATAGAAAGGTGGGTTATGCGACACTCCATCTTTGCAAGCATCGTGATTGTACGATAACCCTTTGAGTTGGCAAAGTCCGCCCAAAAATAAAACCCTACATCTCAGAAAGAGTGTTTTCTTGTAGAAAAAGAGGAGGGAAAATGGGTCATCACACAACTCTAATAGATCAAGACTCCGTTTTCATTCTTCCTGCACTTCAGTGCCTTCCTTTTACGGCCAAAGCCTAATCAAATCAAAATTCCAAATCGTTGTGATGTGAGTGGTTCTCGTCTGTTTGTATAGCTTACTTTGACCCCTCGGCGGTGTCCATGCTCGTGCAGATCCTTGTCGCGGACCCACCTGGCGCCGGAGCACCAACACGTGGTGACTCAACCCATCAATAGCTGCCAGATAGCTACCACTACGTCTCGAGTGCTTGTTGGAATGCTCTGCAATTTTTCTCTACTCGCTAGACATTTCTTGGTGGACTGGCTTATGAGCTCGATTTGCATGTTTTCCATTGTCTATCCACCGATCGATGCCGGACATGTGTGTGTGACGAGTTGTAGTATTTGGCTCAAGATTCTGCATCTTTAGGTTCAGACATTGTTTCGTTTTGATGCTTTTGTGTAGGGTTCCGTCCAAAACAGTGGTTTTTGGCCGGTTTAGGACAAAGTGACACTGTCGCGTGCATCACCCGCTGTGCGCCACGGCAAGTATTTTTTCTGTGCACTTCCCAGTTGTCATTTCTCTATGCATTACTAAGCTTTTGGAGCTTTTGAGACTTTGCACATCTCCCTAGCCAAACTCTTGTTGTTTCCTGTACCTGCTTGCTTGCTCGTGCGCCAGCTGGCTAGACAGTGTTGCCACCTTAGTAGCAGCAACGCCAAGAACATTTGTTTCTTACTAAGTAGTATTTTATGGTATCAGAGCAGCAAGGCATCCCTCGCTGAGCTACAGAGATGCAGTAATGGGCGTAGCAGTGAGAGTCACAGCTAAAGCCATGGTCCAGGGGGGACCCACCAAGCCACGATGACCCGCAGTCGTAGATTGCAGCACTGGAGACACCCTTGCAACCACATCATCACATCACCACCTCGATGCAGTCAATGGTTTTCCAGACCTCTCAGGCAGGAGTTGAGGCACGTGATAATGAGACGGGGTACGTAAAGGATCTCGGAAGCTTCGCTGAGGCCGCACCTACCACCCCCCCGGATGTGAGAGAGTGTAACTGCCCCAAATTACCACCATTTTTGGCGTGTAAGGGCTCTTTAGAAATATTTTACAAAACCCTATCCATCCCATCCATTCCCGCCTCATGTGGTGCCCTGTAGGCTCCAGGAAACAAAACAAAACTCTCATGTCTAGATTTTTCTGGATTTTGGGCTGAAAAGAAAATGGTGACGTTTTACACTTTTTTAAGGTTTTTTTCTTCGAAACCATTGGAATCCTTACGCACATTATCGCTCCGAATTTTGCATTATTTGGACAACCTTTATGCCAACATCATCATTGTGGGTGATGATTTCAGCACCAACACACAACCATTTTTCTTGCTGAAAAATCCTTTCTTGTTCCAAATTGTCAAGAAATGCCAGCAATTCTCGATTCTGACAACGTTGACATTTGGACCCATACTGAGCAGCATCGATGCCGCCGGTCCGTGACAAGGGCAAGTTGCTAGGAGACCCCTCCTCTTCCTCCTCTTCGGGCATCACCAGTCCACGGTCACAGTTACTCGCGATTGACGAGCTTCGTCAGATGCAGGATGAGATGCACCGCCAACAGAAATGTCAGATCCATACGCTACAGGAGATCACAGAGTTACTGAGGGGTCTTCGAGGGGCCTCATAGCGGGCACTAGGAGGACATGCTAGAGCTAAACCATCCGTTCAGCAGTCTACGCCATGTACAACACCGCAGCCTTAGGACCCCTCATCACTTGTTGACACTTGGGATGCGGAAGAGACGGATGATGACACACGTGAGGACGTGATTCGGGTACTTGAGGAGCACATTTGTGAGCTACAACTAGTCTCTCAGCCTGTCACCCCGCCACTTCCTTGCTATCACAACCAGCCATGTCATTCAGCAACATTTACCTTTGGTGGCATTTCTTTCACTGGTGGTCTCCCTCTACCTCGCCCACCATCTCCTGAGCCTGAGGTCGCCCTCCCCACCGAGTAGCGACTAAAGGACTTTGAGACAGCTCCACCCCGTTACGACAGCGACGAGGGCTTAGATTGCTGAAAGACCATATTCTAGGTATGGGCCAACTTTAAGGCCATCTGGCCCTAATACAACAGATAGTATCAGGCTGGTGATGCTCACAAGGTCCAGAAAATAGTGAGAGCGATGCGTGGTCTCCTCTACGCCATGCCACGAGAGACTATGGTCAACCTCCAACCCTTCCTGGGTGAGAATAGGACCGAGGCTCGAGCAGATCAGTGCCAGGGTTAGGAGCTCGCCCTGACACTTCTCGGTGTAGAGACCCATGCCACAAGGGCGGCCACACTATGTGAGTTTCACTCCCCCCATGAGGGTTCGACGGAGCTTGGAGCTGATTATTGGAGACGCGTGATGCGCCTTTACACGTGCATTGGGACCGGTGGCGGGACGTAGTTATGGGCACTCGACAACATCATGATGGGGGCATACTTCGACCATGTGAATCTCTTTACGGGATTTGACTGTGTGGCTCTCTCTGAGTTGTCGGCGTCACTACAACTGCTTCCTTGGGCCCATCGCGACTTCCTCCGGGCCACATCAGCTCATGAGGTTGCCATTGTCCATCAACAGAGTCCACTTGTTGCAACCGGGACTGCGATCCCACCTACACCTCCATCCCACTTCACTAGTTCCACCTCCACCGTTTCCTCCTCCTCCTCTACCCCGAGCGGCTACACTCAGTTGTTGTAGCAATTGCACATGGGAAAAGAGGGAAGAAATAACGCGAGAAACGACAGAAGCAGCAATAGCAATCGGCGAGTAGTGGCACCGGACGTTTTGTACACTACTACAACTGTGGATGCGCTCATCGTTACACAGAGTGTGAGCAGCTTCTTTACTGGACTCGGATCATGCGTGGCCTTTAGGTAGTACACACATAGCGGATTTCCTTGAGTGGCACAGTGACAGGATGTATCGCGTTGACGATTGTAAGAGATGGATTCCTTTCACAAGGAAGCAATGGTGTTGTGGACCCTCGGGATCGGAAGATCACAGAGCTTCATCACCTGCTGGAGCTTCATACTCAAGGAGGTGTGAGTGTGTTGTCATATCTGAGTGGTCTCAATATAACTTGTCTTGCTGTGTTTGTTGTCTCTGATGATGCTTGTGGAGGAGCTCAATTGGCTTGCGATGAGGATGGACCTGATGGTACTTCCTGGCTGGACGAGGCACATATGCGTGTTGTTTGTCGTTGTTGTGAGTCCTCTGCTACGCGTCCAGCAAAGATAGAGTGCTTTCTAGCATGTTGCTTAATGTTGACGACTGTTGTGCCGAGTGGCACCTAGATGATTGACTCCTGGTACCACCCATCACATGACCTGTCGTCTTTGTGAATTCATTGTGCTCGGTCTCGTTGCGTATGTTTCGTCCGTTCGCATAGGGTCTGGTTAGTCATTGCCTGTACATGGAGTTGGGGTTGTGCGGTTTGATGGTCCATCGGGCCCCTTGTACATTTCTGATGTGCTCTTTGTCCCTGCTCTTGAGCCCAGCCTGCTCTCTGTTCGTGCATGGACTAGGATGGGTCTCACTGTTGAGTACTTAGGTGACTCTGCCACAGTGACTGCTCTTGATGCATGTGCCATCATGCTCCGTACCTCTATTGTTGATGATCTATATCATGTGTCTCATTGCATTTTGTATGTTTCTTCTCCTCCTCCCTCTTTTACGCGTGTGTTTATTACTGGTGTTCTTTTCCCTGAGCACGAGCACTTGTTACATCGTCGCCTCTGCCATGTAAGCTCGCACATTGTATCCAAGCTCATTTGAACTCAGCCAACCCTCGGTCTTGATGCGGCTTTCTTTGAGAAGCCGCCCAAGATTAATTGTCTTTTTCCCACCCAGGGTAAGATGCATTGCTGCTCTTACCTTGACTCCTCCTCCTGGTCATTGCGCTCACTAGAGTTGATTTACTCAGACCTTCTTGGTCCTCTCCCAGTCGAGTCCCTCTCCGATTGGGGTCGATATGTTCTCACTCTGACCGATGACTTTACTTGGATGCGGTGAGTAAAACCTCCGCCACAAGAGCAATGCCGCACTCGCGGTCCACTTTTGGCTGGTGATGGCTGAGCGTCAGTCTTGTCACACCCTACACACGTTTTGCTCGGATCGTGGTGGTGAGTTGTTAGGCAAGATGGATGCCTAATTTTTTTAACACGGTGTTTTTCACTAGCTCTCTACCCCTCATACGCCACGTTGAATAGTGTGTCAGAGTGTTGGAACCGCACCATAGAGGATGCGGTTCGCACTATGCGGTTTCAGTGCATTTTTCCAAAGTCATTTGCCTTTGAGGGCTTCTCCTACATGACGCGGGTCTGGAAACGCTTGCCACATGGTCCGCTTCCAGACCATGTCATGTTGTACGTACTGTGGTTTGGCCATTGTGCTGATCTGTGTCTCGCCCACATTTGGGGGTCCCTCGCCTATGTCTGGTGTACCGAGGACCAGCAGGGGTTCAAGGTCTCACCACGGGGATGCATGTGTACCTTCCTTGGCATCTCCTTGCGGTCAAAGGCATGGCGCTTTTGGGACCGTGCTCTCCATTACATTGTCCAGTCTCGAGAAATCCTCTTCTTTAAGGCTCTCACCTACCGCGACTTGTCCAGCATTGTGTCACTGGTCACTGACCACGTTCCTGCGTGTGTCACCTCCCAGCGAGTCTAGTCCTACGGATGGGTCCGTCCTTGCCTCCTTGCCTACGGTCTGGTCTTGGACTGTTAACGATCTGGCCATCATGGCTATGGGTTTAGTAGCCTTATGAGTCCCCTCTGGCACACCTGAATTCGTGCCGGTGTCAGACCCCTTTGTCACACCTGATCCCGTACCAGTGCGAGTCCCCTCTAGCACACCTGATCCGGTACAAGAGCCATTCCCCTCTGGCAAGCCTGATCCTATGCTAGTGTTGGTCCCCAGTGGAACACCTGATCCTATACAAGCGCCAGTCCTCTCTGGCACACTTAATCACGTGCAAGTGTGAGTCGCATCTGTCACACCCACTCCTGTGCATGAATCGACTCCTTTGTGGCTATGGGCTAGCAGCCTTCTCCGCAGCCTGAGGTAAGCGCCTCAGGTTCAGGCTACTCCCGCGAGCCCAGTGGTCGTCTCCAACCACTAGTCTCCAGGGCTTAGTGGAGTGTTGACTCGACGTCTAGACACCGGACTCGTAGTGTTCAGAGTGGCGAGCCTTGCACAAAGGCCCTTGGCTTGAGTGTTCAAGCAGACTACATTGAGGTATATCCAGCATGTCGTGTCAGCCACGAGCTGGTCTCCCGAGAGTTCTCGGTCGATGCCGTAGATGACCTTCTCATGGTTAGACCGAGTCCAGAGGTGTGTGTTTTAGCCACCCTGAGCTCTCCTTGGAGGACGCCTGATCTAGGCACGTTGAAGGAGGCAATCTCAGGTTAGGATGCAGACTTGTGGCGTGTTGCTTGTGAGGATAAGCTGAGAGCCATCCGTGAGTATGGTGTTTATGAGATTGTCAACCTCCTGCTTGTGCGGAAGGCTGTACGGGCCAAGTGGGTCTTTTGCAAGATGGTGAAGCCTGATATCACACTAGATTGCTACAAGGCTAGCTTGATGGCCAAGGGGTTCGCATAGGTTGAGGGTGTTCTCATGGTCCATTTCATGCCCACGACATCACGGGTCATCGCTGAGGAAGTAACATACCTGTTTTATGATGGTATTGTGAAGTACCACGACCTCTCGTTGGATATCATCTCCGACCGTGATCCTAGATTTGCGAGCCGTTTTTGGCAAGCACTCCATGAACCATACGGAACACGTGTGAAGATGTCCACAAAATTCTACCCACGAAGAGATGGGCAGACCGAACGCATCAACCGCACATTGAAACACATGCTGCGGATGAACATTGGCTCTTCTATGGAGGGTTGGGATGAGTTCCTCGCCCCGGCAGAGTTTGCAATGAATAATGTTGTGAGCGAGTCGACGGGGTACACCTCGTTCCTCCTCAACCATGGTCGACATCCAGCGGTACCCGCTTCCCTGGTGAAGCGCGGGGGCGACGGTGATCAGGTTCCCTTCGCTAAGGCCTTTTTTGAGTAGATAGATGCTTTGTGGCATGATGCCATGGGACATCTGTATACTGCCACACATCGTTGAATGGCTCTATGTGAAGTTAACTTCTCCGTCCGTGAACTGGTGCTTCTTAGCACAAAGAATCTCCGACTAAAGACACTTGGTGCTTGCAAAATTCTCAAGTGGTTGGGACATTTCGTGATCACACATGCTGTGGGACCACAGGCTTACCGCTTGGAGCTCCCTTTTAGAATGTGAATCCACAACGTCTTCCATGTGAGCCTGATCACACAATATAGTGCGGATGGGGCTGTTTAGCCACCCCGCCTGCATTTCTTGCCATTGAAGGTCAATGCTTGATGCACCAAATCCTTCACTACCGTGAGCATGTACTACGTGCATGGGTGGTTAAGGAGTACCTTGTGCATTGGGTCGGTTGTGGACTTGAACATAACTCTTGGGAGCCAGTGTCTTGGATGCGAATGACGGCTGTAACCGAGTATTGGGAGGAGCTGGCTGCTCGCTCCCGCCGACGTGCCCACAAGGGTACCGCCCTGGCACACACCCCTTCCTGAGAATATGGCATAATAATGAGGCCAGTCGTGACACATGTAATGAGAACGCTTGGACACCGTCCACGAGGACGCTCCTTCTTAAAGGGGGGAGGAAGCGTCACCGTTCTTTTTTCTTCGCACGTGAAAAAGTGGTATTGTCAAAGTGCCAAAGGAACTCAGATACAAATTTTCAAGAAAGTGTTGTCAGCTTGAACAAAAAACTATTCCGACCTATTCAGTGTTCTGTTTTGTGCAGGTTATCTCCTCCCACTGAAGTTCACAAATTGGGTCGATTTGGTTCCAAAGGGGGAGGAATGTAGAGAGAGCGAAATCCAAACGCTCTCTTTGAACGCTTGACCGTGCGAGTTGTCACGGTTGAGGTCACCTTGAAGGTAGGTTAAACGAGACAAGTCCGTAAACTAGGGTCACATTTTGACGTCTATTACCAAAAAAAACATAAGTGAGAACTGGAACTCGCAAAGCATTTCTTTATAAAGAAATGCATTATGACTTCCCAATATCCACATTTTCAGTGAGAGGATTTCATAAAACCCACTGTCCATCGCAAGTACTTTGCCGATGGATAGGAACCTATACAAAATAGGTTCTCGCCTCAAGGAAGAGCACAAAATGAAGTGGCTAACACGAACGGATACGATCACGAAGTAATAACGACTTTTGTACACGAAAGTATTGCGTAGTTTCAAAAGGTTACTTTCCTCTACGACGACGCGATGTGGTGAGACCCGTGGGTTAATAGGCATTGTCGGAAAAGCCGACCTCATTCATGACGTCCGAAATTTATACACTGAGAGATTTCCCCTTCAGACGCTATGTACTCCACCGATTTCTACAACGCGGGCGAGTGGCAAAAGGTGTCGGACGGGCTCCAAACGTATTAGTTCACGCGATCGCTCGCCCATACGACGTTATCCCAACAGGCCCTCAATTTTGATGCGCAAAGTGAACCATAGCAAAAGCAAGCGCACCTACACATGCACTGAAGTGCGCGCACGTCCATGCGCGGATGATCAGCCAGGGATTGCGCTATTGTCAAGTCGGTGGTGGTCTTCAGAGGTGGTGGCGATGGCGAGTTTGAGTGGGCCGCTCTGGACCACAGGCTGCTGCGGCTGCTGCGATGATTTCGAAACAAGTAAGCTGCTTCCACTGCGCATTGCTGTTTCGCCCTTTGGTCGGTGCCCTCGCCGGCTGCTTTTGGTCCCTTCAAATCGGGGACATGATGTTTTTGTGGTCTTGCACGTGCTGTGGTTGCACGTCGTGTGGTTGTCAACCACACTCTGTGCCGAGTGGCTTTGCCGCACGTTCGTGGTATGGCGTAAGCACTGGCGACACCAAGCACTGCCCTACCTGCCGCGCACGTCAGCCAACCAAACGCCGTCATCTCATGCTTGGTACAGAAATCGTATATAAGAAAAAAAAAAAAAAAGTCTCCGCCAGGCTGTGGTTGTCATCGGTGCACAACCGCTGGGCAGTGCGCGTGTCAGCCACGCTGCTTCAGACCCTTTCTCACCGGCTGAGCTCAGCTGAGCTGGTACGAAAGGCACCACTCACTCCACCTCCCACCCTCTCACGTACTCCGCTGCTGTCCCTCACTTTCCCTTTGACATCCATGAAGTCTTTCCACCGGCAATGGCCCATTGCTGTGTGGGTGCGCGGACGGTGCACGCTCGTTGAACCCACAGTGTCATGCCACTTGTGAGACGTCGTGCGAGTAGTCGATCTCCCCCCCCCCGCCCCTCTACCCCCCTCTCTCTCTCCCTCTTTCTCCCTCTCTCTCTCTCTCTCTCTCTCTCTCTCTCT
>SZWC01000790.1:209832-234786 GCA_023375785.1 Penium margaritaceum | reverse complement strand
GGGTGCACGGAGATGCCTGAAGTGCACGGAGATGCTCGGGGTGCACAGAGTGTGCGTGGTTTGAGGTGGCCAAGAGGGCCACGAGACCCACGAATGCCTAGGAACGTAGAGTCATGGGCGAGAGTCGCCCCTCGCTCTGATACCAGTAGTTGCTAGGAAGTTACTAGCTGATCCAGGTGTGTGGGGGTATGATACGCAACAAGCACCAACGTGAGAGAGACGCCATTGATGCGGCAACTTGTTTGCATAGCTCGAGCTCACAGAGAGACAGAGGAGACAAAGGGGGGGCGAGGGAGACTAGAACCGGTGAGCGCTCGGTCACCACGAGCGACGAGCTCGGGTGAGAGAGCGCCGCCACCCGGGGGTTGAGCCCGACCACTCGGAATCAACCGAGGGCGGCTACTCACCAATGCACGGCCGAGACCGGCACGGTGGCCCCCTAGGGATCAGCACCCGGGTAAATACAACTCCCCCACAATATGCAAAACACGATAACATGATGCAGGGCACGGCAGTGAGAATGTACGGGCCCTAGCATCTACCGCATCAGAAAGTTATGAAGAATCATGCAAGAGTTATGTGAGTGCCAGAGAGCACTCCCGGGTCTGGCAGTAGCTTGGGGGCGTCCATAGCTTCAGCCAGCACAGATGGACTGGCCATCTCCCCAGGTGATCCCATTGTCACTTTAATCTGTACATGCGTGTGTGCACAGTGTGGGAGGAAAGAGGGCACAGAGTTGTGAGTGGCCAATGAACTTCAACACTTTCTGCACGCAAATGCCTTGGGCGATAAGTCAGCCTGATGCATGTCCGTGCCGACTCAGATGACGGAGATCACCTGTCGCTCCACAAGATCATGCACAAAGTGATGCTCAAGAGTAATGTGCTTGGTGCGTGCATGAAACACACCAGAGTTCTCTGCAATGGCAAGAGCACTCTGGTTGTCACAGCGCAGAACGATGCAAGGCACTGACTGACGCAACTCACAAAACAGACGCTATAGCCATACTGCCTCAGCAGCCCCAGCCACCAGAGCAACATACTCAGCCTCTGATGAGCTACGTACGATACAACCCTGCTTGCCACTGCACTACGACATAGCGGTGACACCAAGGAAGAACACGTAGCCTGTTTGACTGCGTCCATCACGACTCCACGCACAGTCACTGTTGGTGTAGCCGTCGACTACCACCGAACACTGCCGTCAAAAGCACAATTTGAGGTACGGTGTGGAAACCACGTACCGCACCACTCGCACGGCCGCATGAAGGGCTCTCGCCTGAGGACACTCTGAAAAATGTGCAAGGAGGTTGACGGCGAAGGCAATGTCGGGTCGTGTGGTGGTGGCCAAGTACATCAAAGAGCCAATCGGGCGCAAGTACAGGGTCACGTCCACTGTCTCCCCCAGGTTTGCGGGATCATCCACTTTGAGAGCATCCTGCCCATCATGTTTGATGGGGGTGGAGGTCATAGGAACTGCACCCAGGAGGTCAGCAAACCGCTCCTCCACAACGCGGGTGTAACGTGCCTGATGCAACAAGAGTGTCCGTCGCTGACGATTGCGCACGATCTCCATCCCGAGAAACACAGCTTCAGGGCCAAGGTCCTTCATCCTGTAGGCAGCCTTGAGAACTGCCTTGGCCTCCTTTACGGCCTCCATAGACGGAGACGCAATTAGGAGGCCGTCCACGTAGACCAGGATGGTTGTGAAACTCTTAGCTATCCGTCTGAGAAAGACGGACGGGTCAGCGTCACTCTGCACGTAACCAGCACGTGTCAATGTGCCGGTGATCTCCAAGTTCCAGCACCTGGGTGACTGTTCCAGGCCGTACAAGGCCTTGCGAAAGCGCCAGACCTTGTCACCGACCTTGAATCCATGTGGCTGGACCATGTAGATCTCCACCTCTAAGGTGCCATGGAGGAACACGTTGTTCACATCCATCTGGTCCAACTCCCAGTCCTGGTGAGCAAGAACCCCGAACAAAGCTCGAGCGGTGGTCATGCGGCCAACGGGTGCAAAGGTGTCAGTAAAACATACTCCCTCAACCTGCGAGAATCCCTTGGCCGTCAAGCGAGCCTTGTAGCGATCCAGTGTGCCACCAGGCTTCACCTTCTCTCGAGAGACCCACTTGGCCTGGAAATCCTTCTGTCCAGGTGGGAGGTCGACAAGCTCATAGACACCGTGCTCACGAATGGCTCTCGGCTCATCCTCACAAGCAGCACATCACAAATCTGCATCGTGAGCTGAGAGTGCCTCCTTCAACGTGCCTGGATCAAGCGTCGTCGGGGGAGTGCTCCGGGTGGCTAAGACACATGCCTCCGGACTGGGTCTGACCACGAGATGGTCGGTTGCGACATCGCAAGCGACCAAGAACCCTCAGAAGACCAACTCGTGGCCGACAGGACATGTTGGATGCACCTCTGTGTTGTTTGCCTGGACACTCAAGCCAAGGGCCTTCATGCCAGGCTCGCCACTATGAACACTATGAGTCGGGCGCCTGGGCGCAAAGTCAGCAGTCGGCTGAGCCCTACGGGCCAATGGTCGAAGACAACAACCGGGCTCGCGGGAGTAGCCCGATGCTGAGGCGCTCACCTCAGGCTCCGGGTGTGAACCGAGGGGCGCCCGGCGTGACGGTCACACGCCGAGCCCTTGGGATGAACCTCCCACCCTCGACCCCTTGGTGTGTGGGCCAACCCTTGAGATGTCGCACGACCCTCTCCTAGCAGCACGACCGCTGCTAGTGACCGAGGTTCCCGTCGTGCGACTCTCCCGGTGGCGTTTGCACCAAGGTGCGCTGCGGAAGACTTGTAGGATAGAATGGACGTGTGCGAGGCAATGCTTGGAAAAAAAGGAGAGTTGGGCAAGGAATGAATCCTTTAGACTTGATAGATCAGTAGAAGGTAATGTACAGAGTCTCTGGGTAAGATTGGCATGCCTAGAACAACCCCTAGGCTTCCTTATGTACCAGCCCCTATGAGGCTGCCAAAATCTACTCAGCGCTCCGAAGCCCTCTATCAAGGTGCATTCATGAAAATAACACATGCATGATGTAGTACGCGTCACGAGCTTTCCAATGCACCAAAGAATGCCTCAATCCGTGAAGAAACGGCTAAGTTATGGCCGTTTGAGTGCTCCACGCGTGACGGCCGCTGGCAGCACCGCCAGCGGAGGTCACGGCCGCCCAAAGCGCCCTTGCTTACGAATGCAGCTCCAGCCACCATCCCGAAGCGCCCATGGACCCCAATGAACCTTGCCTCATTGGCTAAAATTCCATCCAGGGGCGCTTCGGCTGCAGTGGGCGAGAAAGTCGCTCCGCCGTGCTCGGGGTCGAACCGGTACGTCTCCTGTTTTCTGGATGTGCACCTCCCACCTTTGCACGGCCGTATCTTTCTCGTACCTGCACCAAATGACCCGGTTCTTGGGTCAATTTCGCACGGTTTTTCATTTAGAATACAATGGCAGCATCAAAGGATGCATATGACCTCAGCATGATGACGTAATCACCGCCTCGACCGGCGGCTCCCATAACATCACCCCCCCTCCGAGGGCGCACCGTCCCGGTGCGCTCCTGGTACGCTCGGAGGACCGTGTTGACAGCACCGCCCCTGTGGAAATCGGTTTCGGGGACCCAGCAGTTGTGCTCAGGCCCATAGCCAAGCCATTGCACCAGGTATTGCCACCCGTTACCACGCCGACGGTGCCCGAGAATCTTCTCCACCACATACTCCTCTGCACCCTCCACCAAGACCGGTGGGGGAGGGGCCTGTCCCCGCGCCGCGAACTGCGCATCCGGCTCCTTGTAGGCCTTGAGAAGAAAAGCGTGGAATACGGGATGGATGCCATAGTGGTCCGGCAGCTCCAACTCGTAGCTCACAGCGGACCGCTTCTCCTTGACCGGAAAAGGGTCCACCCACCGTGGCTTGAGCTTGTCGCTGCCCACACCTGCCAGCTGCAGGTTCCGCGAGCTCAGTAGCACCTGTTGTCCCACCGAGAACTCCTCGGCTGTCCGGTGCTTGTCCGCTTGCCGCTTCATCTACTGCTGTGCCTTGTGTAGCGCCTCGCGTACACCGCGCCACACCTCTGTGAAGTCGCTTGTAAACTGCTGCACCGCGGGAAGGTCCGACCCCGTTGCCATGTCGGAGGGACATGCCGGCTGCACCCCATACACTACCTCAAAGGGGGACCGCCCCGTAGAGACATGCACTGCTGAGTTGTAGGCAAAATCAGCCACCGGGAGCTTGTATTCCCATCCCTCGCCATTCGGCTCCAAGATCCCCCGCAGTAACTGCTCCATGGTCTGATCGGTGCGCTCAGTTTGGCCATCCGTTTGGGGATGGTAGGCCGATGAAAGAGCCACATGGGTTCCTAGCTTCTTGAAGAGTTCCTCCCAAAACCGGGAGGTGAAGCGCGGGTCGCGGTCCGAGACCATGCACTTCGGCACCCCGTGCAGTTTGATGACGTGTTGCAAGAGGAGTTGAGCCCTCTCTGCTGCCGTGACCTTCTCCGCACATGGAATAAAGTGCGCCATTTTGCTGAACCGGTCCACCACCACCAGCACCATGGTGTTGCCCATTGCATTCCGTGGAAGACCCCCCACAAAATCAAGTGAGATGTCCGTCCACGGACGTTCCGGTACCGGTAGCGGCTGCAGCTCCCCTTGCACCCGTGTCCTCCGTGACTTGATTCTTTGGCATGTGTCACAGCTGCTCATGTACTCCTTACAATCTGCTCCCATCGTCGCCCACCAATATTGGCGCGCAAGCGTCTTGAAGGTCTTTTCATGGCCGAAATGACCACTGTAGTGCGAGTCATGCGCTTCTTCCAATAGCGCTTGCTGCAATGACGCACTCCGCGGCACCACAATCTGGTTCCCCTTCTCACGCCGCCAATATTGGCCGTCCCACTTGCACCCCTTTACCGTACTTCCGGCAAAGTCCTTGTCCTCTGCATACCCGTGTGCAAACAGGCTGCGGATGATTGGAGATCCCGCCAGCACCGTGATTGCATGCACGCCCAAGTCCGGGCGACACAAAAACGGGTCCGCTGGATTGATCCTCCCTGGTTTGTACTGGATCTCATAGTCGAAGCCGCCCTCCAGCAGCTCCATCCACCGTGCTTGACGACGACTCAGGTTCGGCTGCGACTTGAGGTACTTGAACGCGTAGTGGTCCGTGTGTACCACACACCGCCGCGCCTCAAGGTAGCACCTCCATTGCTTGAAGGCCTGGACCACCGCGAGCATCTCCTTCTCGTGGATTGGGTAGTTGAGCTCAGCCCCTTTCAGCTTCTTGGAGTAGTACGCAATGGGCTGCAACCCCTTCCCTTGGTCCTGCATTAGCACCCCGCCGATTGCATAGTCACTTGCGTCCGTCGCCAACACGTACTCCTTGCTCGTGTCCGGATGCACCAACACCGGGGCTTGACACATGGCAGCCTTCATTGCACCGAAGGCTTGCCCCTCTTTTGCACCCCACTCCCATTGGCGCCCTTTCTTGAGAAAGTCTGTCAAGGGTGCTCCCATTGCCGCGTGCCCCCGGATAAACCTCCGGTAGTAGTTCGTGAAACCCAGAGAAACCTGGATGTCACGCACGCACACCGGCTCTGGCCACTCTTGCACTGCTTCCACCTTTTTTGGGTCCATGCGGATTCCTCTCCCGCTGACAATGTGCCCGAGGAACTCCACCTCCTGCTTGGCGAATTCACACTTGCTAAGCTTGGCAAACAGCCGCTCCTTTCTCAGCACTTCCATCACCGTCCGTAGGTGCTCTTGGTGCTCCTCCATCGTTCGCGAGTAGACAAGGATGTCGTCGAGGAAGACGACCACGAACTGGTCCAAGTAGGGGTGGAACACCTGGTTCATCAACGCCATGACCGTAGCAGGAGCATTCGTTAGCCCAAAAGGCATCACGAGATACTCAAAGTGTCCATAGCGCGTCCGAAACGCAGTTTTTTCCACATCCTCCTCCGCAATGCGGATTTGGTGGTATCCCAACCTCAGGTCCAGTTTGCTAAAGACGCGTGCGCCTCGTAGCTGGTCGAACAGCTCCTCGGCCCGCGGCAACGGGTAGCGGTTCTTCACTGTGATGTTGTTGAGCGCCCGGTAGTCCACGCACATCCGCAGCTCCCCTGATTTCTTCTTGACGAACAGCACCGGTGCCGCGTACGGAGACATCGACGGTCGAATGAAGCCCTGGTCCACCAATTCCCCCAACTGCTTCTTGAGCTCCGCAAGCTCCGCGTCGCTCATGCGGTTGTAAGACCGCACCGTTGGTGACGAACCTGGCACCACCTCGATCTTGTGGTCGATGTCGCACCGCGGTGGCAGCCCCTTTGGCAATTCCTCCGGAAAAACGTCCCCGAACTCCTTGAGCACCTCCCCAACACCGGGAGGCAACTCTGGAGCCCCCGCGCCTTCCACCGGCTGCCCCTCCGCTGCTTCAACCGCTGCAATCTGCTGCTCTGCTGCTTGTTGTGGACGCACCCATGCCAAGTAAACCTGGCTTCCCTTGCGCTCGCACCGCTTCAGCTGTTGCAAGTTGATGACGCGCAGCTGCTTCCCCGCTTCCGCCACTTCCGACTCCTTCCCCTCACCCTGCCACAAAGGCAAAGTGATATCTTTCCCGCCCGCCTTCACGACCACCCGGTTGCACCTCCAATCCACCTCCAGATTCCAGGCGTGCAACCAATCCCGGCCGATCAAACAATCGTAGTCATCCATAGGGCAAGTGTGGAACTCCATGTTACAACCCAACTCACCCAGATGGACCTTGTGCTTGACGAGAGGCCTGCCGCACTCCACCACTCCGGACACCTGCCGCGCCTTGGCCGACGTCCCCGGCTGCCGTGCGAGCTCCAACCTCGTCGCCAACCTGTCGTTGAAGAAGTTATGACTTGCGCCGCCGTCTAGCAGCCCGCGTAGCTTCCTCCGACCCTTGAAATTCCCCTGCGGAATCTCAAGAACCAGCTCCAAGATGATCCCTGGAAACTGTCGGTCTCACCTTCATTCCGCAATAGCACTTGAGGCAGCTCCTTAATTGGCAAAAGCCTTTCAGGGCTGGTGCTGTCCATTGCGGACAAAAGACTTGCAGCAGTAGGTCGTCCCCTCCTCATTGCTGCTGCCCGTTTCCCTGCTGTGCCTTGCGCTTGGGGCAATCCCGCTTGCGATGACCCTCCTCACCACAGACCCAGCACTTGCCTCTCGGTCCCTGTTGCCCGCCCGCACCCCACTGCCCGGCTTGGATTGCATCCACCTCCATGGGCACAGCCTGACCCGGCTACTCCACCCGTGGTTGTGTTGCATAGCTGGTCCAGCGCGCATTGTAGCTTACCGCGTCGATGCGCTCCGCCGCCGAGACCAACTCCGCAAAGGTCCGCAACCCGAGCACCGCGAGTTCGCGTTGGACGTGCGGCTTCAGGCCAACGTGGTAGCGGTCGTACGCCTCCGCGTCCGAGAGGTCGTCAATCTGCGCCGCCAAGGCCATGAAGCGTGTAGTGTAGTCCTGGACCGATCCGCCTTGCTTGACGTGCATGATCTTATCACGTGCGACCCGGCTGCCGTTGAGGAGGTCGAAACGCGCCTGGAGCATCGTCACGAACTGCTCCCACGTCTCTGGCTTCTCCGTCAACGCCCGTGCCCCGAGCTGCACTTCCCGCCCCAGCGGTAGACTCAGCAGTGGCTGAAGCCGTGTCCCGGCCCCCAGCCCGTCCGGCAACCCAGCGGCGTTCCGCCGGCACAACGCCGACCACCACTGCAGCGCCATTCCCCGGAGTAGCGTAGGTGCATACTCCAGTCTTGTGGCATCTTCTCCCACGGGAACGCCCAACGCCGTGAAGTACGAGTTCACCGTGAAGAGCCACTCATGCGCACTGCTCTTGCCGGTGTAGAACTCCGGCTCCTTCGGCTTGGGCCGCCGAAAGGCAGGTGTGGATGCCAATGCAACACCCCCCAACGCACTGCTCCCTTTGCCAACATACCTCGCCTCAACTTCCGCGCGCAGCTGCTGGTTCTCTTGACGCAACTCATCAAGAGCACGCCGGATCTCCTCCATGAGGTAGGCCTGGTTGTACGCTGCTGCCGCCATGGTTCCGGATGTGACGAAAAAGATTCTGGCCAAAACGCAGTTGTGGCAGATCTGCTGCCTCTCTTGGATCCGCGCAAAGCCAAGCAAACGTCCACGTGGCTCTGATACCAAATGTGAACCGAGGGGCGCCCGGCGTGATGGTCACACGCCGAGCCCTTGGGATGAACCTCCCACCCTCGACCCCTTGGTGTGTGGGCCAACCCTTGAGATGTCGCACGACCCTCTCCTAGCAGCAAGACCGCTGCTAGTGACCGAGGCTCCCGCCGTGCGACTCTCCCGGTGGCGTTTGCACCAAGGTGCGCTGCGGAAGACTTGTAGGATCGAATGAACGTGTGCGAGGCAATGCTTGGAAAAAAAGGAGAGTTGGGAAAGGAATGAATTCTTTAGACTTGATAGATCAGTAGAAGGTAATGTACAGAGTCTCTGGGTAAGATTGGCATGCCTAGAACAACCCCTAGGCTTCCTTATGTACCAGCCCCTATGAGGCTGCCAAAATATACTCAGCACTCCAAAGCCCTCTATCGAGGCGCGTTCATGAAAATAACACATGCATCATGTATTACGCGCTGAGAGCTTTCCAACGCACCAAAGAACGCCTCAATCCGTGAAGAAACGGCTAAGTTATGGCCGTTTGAGTGCTCCACGCGTGACGGCCGCTGGCAGCACCGCCAGCGGAGGTCACGGCCGCCCGAAGCGCCCTTGCTTGCGAATGCAGCTCCAGCCGCCATCCCGAAGCGCCCATGGACCCCAATGAACCTTGCCTCATTGGCTAAACGTCCATCCAGGGGCGCTTCGGCTGCAGTGGGCGGGAAAGTCGCTCCGCCGTGCTCGGGGTCGAACAGGTACGTCTCCTGTTTTCTGGAGGTGCGCCTCCCACCTTTGCATGGCCGTATCTTTCTCGTCCCTGCACCAAATGACCCGGTTCTTGGGTCGATTTCGCACGGTTTTTCATATAGAATACAATGGCAACATCAAAGGATGCATCTGACCTCATCATGATGACGTAATCACCGCCTCGACCGGCGGCTCCCATAACACCGGGGAAGGCTGCTGAGCCAGAGCTGTAGAGGACATGGATGCATGCACGGGAGTGGATGTGTTAGAGGGGACTGACACTCGCACGGCATCAGGTGTGCGAGAGGGTACTGACGCTCGTACGGGATCAGGTGTGGCAGAGGGGACCGGCACTGGCACGAGATCGGGTGTGCTAGAGGGGTCTGACATCGGCACGGGATCAGATGTGCCAGAAGGGTCTGACACGGATACGGGATCAGGTGTGTCAGAAGGGACCGACACCAGCACGGGATCAGGTCTGCTAGAGGGCTTTTACACCAGCACGGGATCAGGTGTGCCAATGGACACTCATGAGGCTACTAGACCCACATCCACGATGGCCGGATCGTCAACAGCCGCAGACCAGACCACAGGTGAGGAGGCCCGGACGGACCCATCCGCAGGACTAGACTCCCGGGAGGCCACACAAGTAGCAACCCGGGCGGCCAGCGACATAATGCTGGACAAGTCACGGTAGGTGAGAGCCTCAAAGAAGAGAGCATCTCGCGACTCGGCAATGCGATGGCGAGAAGGGTCCCAAAAACGCCAGGCCTTCGACCGCGGGGAGATGCCAAGGAAGGTACACATGCGTCCGCGGGGCGAGACCTTGGACCCCTGCTGGTCCTCGCTGTACCAGACACAGGCGAGGGACCCCCAAACGCGAGTGAGACGGAGATAAGCACGATGGCCGAACCACAACTCGTACGGCATGACATGGTCTGGACGTGGACCATGCTGCAAGCGGTTCCAGACCGACGTCATGTAGGAGAAGCCCTCAAAGGTAAAGGACTCCAGGAGACCGCACTCGGACCGCATAACGCAAACTGCATCCTCCATGGTGCAGTTCCAACGCTCAGACACAGCGTTCTGCTGTGGTGTATTAGGGGCGGAAAGCTGGTGAAAGATACCATGCTCAGCAAAGTAGGCATCCATCTCGCCTAAGACTCGCCACCATGATCCGAGCGGAACGTGTGCAGGGTGTGACGAGATTGACGCTCAGCCATCACAAGCCACAGGCGGACCGCCACCGCGGCATCGCTCTTGTGGTGGAGGCTATAGACTCACCGCATCCGGGTGAAGTTATCGGTCAGGGTGAGAACATATCGACCCCGATCAGAGAGGGACTCGTCTGGGAGAGGACCGAGAAGGTCCGAGTTGACCAACTCTAGTGGGCGCAGTGCCCGGAAGGAGGAGTCAGGGTAAGAGCAGCGATGCATCTTACTCTGGGCGCAAAAAAGACAGTCGGTCTTGGGCGGCTTCTCAAAAGAAGCTACGTCAAGACCGAGGGTTGACTGAGTTCGAATGAGCTTGGACACAGTGTCTGAGCTCACATGGCAGAGGCGACAATGTAACAAGCGTTGTCGCTCAGGGGAGAGAACACTAGTAACAAACACACGCGCAGAAGAGAGGAGGAGAAGAAACAGAGGGAATGCAATGAGACACACGATATAGGTCATCAACAACAGAGGCACAAAGCACAATGACACGTGTGTCAAGAGCAATCACTGTGGCAGAGTAAGTAGAGTGCTCAACAATGAGACCCATCCTGGTACATGCACGAACAGAGAGGAGGCTAAGCTCAAGAGCGGGGACAAAGAGCACATCATAAATGTACAAGGGGCCAGATGGACCATCAAACCGCACAATCCCAATGCCCTGCACAGGCAACGAATGACTAGACCTTGTGCGATCAGACCGAACGGACGCAATGGGACCGAGCACAACGAAGTCACTACGACGACAGGTCATGTGATGGGTGGCACCACATTCAATAATCCAAGTGCCACCCGGCTCATGACCAGTCGTCGACACTGAGCAACTTGCCACAGTACATTCCGCCTCTACTAGACGCTCAACAGAGGACTCAGGACAACGACGAATAGCACGGATCTGTGACTCGTCAAGCCAGTCGGTACTGTCAGGTCCATCCTCATCGCAAGCCAACAAAGCTCCACCACAAGCATCATCACGGGCAACAGACGTAGTAACACAAGCTGTGTTGGGACCACTCGGCTGTGATAGCACATTCGCACCTCCCTGAGTACGAAGTGGCAGTAGCCGACGAAGCTCTGCGATTGTGCGATCCAGAGGGTCCACATTTCCGCTGCCGCCTGGTGAAATGGACACGTCTACTGTAGTCGTGGTCACTGGGCGTCCAGTCCGTGTGTTACTCAAGGAAATCCGCTTCCTGTGTGCCACCTAAAGGCCGCGCATGATCCGAGTCCAGTCAAGGGGCTGCTCACACTCTGTGTAGCGGTGAGCGCCTCCACAGTTGTAGCAGTGGGCAGAACTTCCACTGCCACTACTCGCCGGCTGCTGCTGCTGCTGCTATACCTTCCCGCGTCGTTTCTTCCCCTTCTTCCCCTGTGTGGCCGCTACAATGCCCTGAGTGTAGCCGCTCGGGGTAGAGGAGGAGGAGGAGGAAGCGGTGGAGGTGGGATTGGTGAGCTGGGACAGAGGCATTGGAGGGGTCGCAATCACTGTTGCAACAAGTGGACTCTGCTGATGGGCGATGGCAACCTCATGAGCCGATGTGGCCTGAATGAAGTAGCGATGGGCCCAAGGAAGCAGCTGTAGTGACTCCGACAACTCAGAGAGAACCACACGATCAAAGCCCGTAAAGAGCTTCACGTGGTCGGAATGTGCCCCCATCATGATGGTGTCGAGTTCCCACAATTGCGTCCCGCCACCGGTCCCAAGGCGCGTGTTAAGGCGCATCACGCGCCTCCAGTAGTCGGCTGCAAGCTCCGTGGGACCCTGACGGAGGGAGTTAAACTCGTGTAGTTGGGCCGCCCTCGTGGCATGGGTCTCCACAGCAAGAAGTGTCCAGGCCAGCTCCCAGCCCTGACGCACATCTACTCCAGTCTCGGTTGTGGTCTCACGGAGGAAGGGTCAGAAGTCGACCAAAGTCTCCCGCGGCATGGCCTAGAGGAGACCACGCATCGCTCTCCCTACTGTCTGGACCTGGTGAGTGGCGCGGGTCTATTACTTGCTATGGTAGTAGGGCTAGATACCCCTAGAATCGGCTCGCACTTGAAGTAAGGTCTCCCAGCAATCAAAGCCCTCGTCGCTATCATAACGGGGTAGAGGTGTCTCAAAGTCCTTTCGGTCGTCGCTCCGTAGGGAGAGCGACCTCAGGCTCGAAAGACGGTGGACGGGGTATGGGGAGCCCACCATTGAGGGAAACGCCACCAAAGGTGAACACTGTTGAACGACGTGGCTGATCCTGACGGCGAGAAGGTCACGGAGTGAGACGCTACGACCCTAGGCGTAACTCACAGATGCGCTCCTCAAGTACACGAAGCTCGTGCTTGCGTGAGTCATCCTCAATCTCCTCCTCATCCGAGGTGTTAACCTGTGATGAGTGGTGCTGGGGCTGCAGCACTGTGCAGGGTGTAGACTGCTGAGCAGATGGTGCAGCTCCAGTAGATCCTCCAGGTGGCTGCTATGAGGCCCCCGAACGACCCCGCAGTAACTCCGTTATCTCCTGCAACGTGTCGGATTGCCGCTGCTGCAGCCGGCGCATCTTGTCCTACGACCAAAGAAGCTCATCGATCGCGAGGGACTGTGACCGCGGAATCATAACGCCCGAAGAGGAGGAACAGGAGGGGTCAACTACCCCTTTGCCCTTGTTACGGACCTACGCCATCGCAATGCCCAGTATGGGGCCGAACATATAAAATGCTATGAACAAAAAACTGACAGCGTTTCTCGAGGATTTGAAATGTTCAAATAAACTGACGTTTTGACCTCGAAATTACTGACGTCAGCACAGTCGGTGATGACGTCAGCATTTTTTACGCTAGCAGAAAAAACACTAGCATTTTTACGCGGGCGAAGAAAAAAACTCGTGATTTTTCTTTGCAGGTCACGCAAACTCAGCGTGACTGGTGGGGGTGACGTTGTCATCCCCTCCTCGTGGTTGCACAGGGGCTGCACAGGCCTGCATAGTGCCACGCAGGACTGTTCAGTTTCTACGTAGCTGCGCAGCACTATTGTGCAGCTGCAATGCCACGCAAGCCCGCAACTGCCGCTGTGGCGGGTCTGCTGCTGTTGCGTCGCAACTGCTGCTGCGCTGTTGTAGCCGTTGCTGCTGCTGCTGCAATGCTGCTGCTGCCGCTGTTGCTTTTGTCACTGCAGCAGCTACAATGCTGCTGCTGCTGCTGCGCTGCAGTTGCTTCTTATAGCTGCCGATGGTGTCGCTGCGCGTTGCCACTGCTTGTAACCGCCGCCGTAAGCTGCTACTCCTTTTTTTTGTTTTTTTTTTTGTGTGTACAGGCTGGAAGCCAGACACGGCTGCTACTGCCACCCGGTGCTGGTGCTGCTCACCGGCGTGGCCGCTGGATCTCGTCACTGCCACAGCTCCTCTTCCTACGGTGGTGGCGATTGCATGGTGATTTCGTTGCTGCTAACGTCGGCTGCGACGGGTCCTAGGATGTGGCGGCGGCGATGACTCTCACTACTGCTGCCGGTACTGCATCTCTACGGCGTAGCACAGCGAGAGGGATCTCACAGCCCTCATACCATGAGAAATTTGTAGGAAGCTTCCTAACCTTGCTGCTGCTGACGTGGAGACACTGTCCAGTCAAGTAGCGCACTAGCAGGCAAGCAGGTGCAAGGAACAGCAAGGATCAGGCTAGGGAGATGCGCAAAGTCTCATAAGATCGAATAGCTTAGTAATGCAGAGAGGAATGACAGCTGACAAGCACACAACATAGATACCTGCCGCGGCACACAGTGGGTGACGCACGCGAAAGTGTCAGATTGTCCTAAAACCAGCTCAAAACCACTGTTTTGGCTGTAACTCTGCGCACAGGCATCCAAACGCAGCACCGTCTGAACCTAGAGAAGAGAATCTCAAGACGGACGCTACGACTAGCCACACGCACAAGTCCGGTATCGATTAGTGGACAGAGAATGCAAAACATGCAAATCGGGCTCGAGAGCCAGTCCACCGAGAAAACTCTTGCGTCTGCAGAAAAGTTGCAGAGCACCCCAGCAAGCATCTGGGATGTCGTGGCAGTCGTCTGGTAGCTGCTAGTGAATGAACCGACCAACCGTCGGTGCTTCGGCGCCATCTGGGCTTGCATCAGGGATCTACACGAGCATGGACACGGTCGAGTGGTCACAGTAAGCTGTAGAAACAGACCGAAATAACTCACGTCACAACACCCCATCCTCAAGGGGATGATGGAGTGAGAAGGTTAAAAGCTTCTTAGCTCAATGTACTCATGTCTATGAGAAGCTTCTTGAAAGCTGCATGATTGGACTGCCTACCCCCTGTATGTGACGCCAAGTAGGAAACGGCAGGGGTCTAGTGAGACGACGCACACAGGCGTCAAGTACTTATTCATGGAAAACACATGCAAGGAGAGCTAATTAAATGAGTCAAACACATAAATACAGGCGACCGCTCTCGGTTCGCACCACACACTAGGGTAGCGTTTCGTTGTGCCTCAGCTAGCCATAAAACAAAAACAGCCATAACTCGGCAACAACACATCGGAATCAGGCGCCTTCTGAACGGCTAGAACCAGAGTCTAAAGCACTGCAACCCTGCAGCAAGCACAAACAGAGATATTGCACCCTAGTGCAGGCCGTCGAGCCCCTCACGGGCTACACTCCTCACGATGCCGCCAAGCGCTAGCAGAGCTCGGCTGTCGTCAGGTCCACCTGAGGCATTTGCACGTGGATGGACATGAGCCGATATGTCACAGTGATCCGTGAGAATACCCATCAACAACAGTCGTCCATGACCGAATGGCGAATACAAGTCCATGCACAGGCACACATTGGATGCAACCACGAGGAACACAGAGGACACGGGACAATCACAGACAAACAGAGACCAAAATCACTGTACAAGCTCAGCCCGCATTAGGGGCAAGGCGAAGACCAACAGCACGAACACCCTCGTGGAACTTCCGACGACCAAGTGCCTTTGTCAAGAAATCAGCCTTCTGATCGTTCGTGCCGACGCAGACGATCTCAACCTCACGCCACTGCACCAGGTCACGGACGAAGTGGTACTCAATGCTGTGCTTTGTGTGAGCATGGAAGACTCCGGAGTTCTGCGCGATGGCGTCAACACTCTGGTTGTCACAGCGCAGCACAACAAGAGGAACGGCTTGGCGGAGTGTGCGAAGGAGCCGAACAAGCGAGACGCTCTTAGCAGCGCCAACTCCCAGCACTTCACACCCTACCTCAGACGAGCTACACGCAATGGAGCCTTGCTTCCTGCTGCGACATGATACAGCGGTGCCGCCGAGCAAGAAGACGTAGCTGGTACGGCTTATGCCAACAGGGCTCCACGCCCAGTCGTTGTCCGTGTAATCGTCAAGTACGATAGACAGCTACCTCCGATAGGTGAGAACAAGGTGGGGAGTGGACACGACGTACCGCACAACGTGCAGAGCGGCATTAAGTGTCAGTTGCCGCGGTTCCTACGAGAACTGGGCGGGCAGGTTGACGGCAAATGCAATGTCGGGCCGTGTCGTGGTGGCAAGTACATGAGCGAGCCGATGACTTGCAGGTACAGGGTCTGGTGGACGGGTTCCCGCAGAGCACTTGGGTCGTCGACCTTCAGTGCCTTTTGTCCCTCAGGAGTAATGGGGGTGGAGGCACTGCGCACAGTGGAAAGCAGATCCACAAACCGCTCCCCCACAACCAGTGCGTACAGTGTCTGATGTACTATGAGACTACGCCGGATGCGGTCGCGTACGATCTCCATGGCGACGAAAACGGACGCAGGCCCCATGTCTTTCATCTTGTATGTGGTTTGTAGGACGGCCTTTGCTACTCGCAGTGTCCGGACGTACCGTCCACGGTCATCCTGAAACTCCGTGGGAAGCGGGCCAAGCAGGTCTGAGTGGACCAGTTGAAGTGGCCGAGTGGACTTTGGGATCGAGTCTGGGAAGGGAGAGCGGTGCATCTTGCTCTGTGCACATGCGAGACAGTCGTTCTTGGGTGGCGCCACAAAGGAGGCTGCATCAAGACCGAGCGCAGGAGTGTCACGCATAAGGCGCTCAACGGCGTAAATGTGGACATGACAGAGGCGACGGTGGAGAAGGCAATGCTGGTCAGGGGACAGAGTACCGGTAACAAAGACATGCACGGTCAGGCCAGGCGGCAGAGGAGACGCAAGGAAATGAGCGCAAGTGACATGATAAAGATCATGACAGAGCTCACCGCGCAGGACAAACTCGCCAGAGGACCGGACAAAGACGGTGGCGTCATCGCCGATGTGGGTGACACCTAGCCCCACGCGGGTAAAAGCACAAACGGAAAGGAGGTTGAGCTCAAGATCATGCACAAACAGAACATCGTAGATGTACACGGGGCCAGACGGACCACTGAACTGGACGACACCAACACCGCGCACTGACACCTCCTGGCCAACAGCTGTGCGGACAGAACGGATAGGGCCAAAGACAACGAACATGTCACGACGACAAGTCATGTGGTGGGTGGCGCCAGAATCAACGATCCACGAGCCATGAGGAGTCCTAGTGGAAGTGGTAATGGAACAGCCGGCAATAGAGCACAACAACTCAACAGGAACATCACTGGGGCCTTCGGCCTGATCAACATACAAGAGACGATGCTGGCAATCATCCAAGCATGCTAGCTCATCAGGGCCATCAAGCCACTCCGACTCCACAGCAAACACAGCCGAACGATCATCACCACGCAACTTCCCAGACACGGAACCAGCAGTGGACACAGTCGGCTCAGTCCGCACGTGCATACCTCCCTGAAGGGTATGGACGACCTGCTTGAGCTCTGCAAGGCGTCGGGCCGCATTGTCAGGAGGGGTCGTGGGGGCCGCGGTGGGTGAGGCAGCAGCAACCCGTTTGGCAAAAGACTCTGAGGCGGAAGGGGCACCAGACGAGGAGGTAGAACGGGCCTTGTAGGCTTGGCAGATCCCGCACGTGACGAGGTGCCAGTCAATGGGGTGGCCATTAAGACGAGTGCAGTCGGTGTAGCGATGGGGGCCGCCGTAGCTGTAGCAGCTCACCTGTCGGTTGCTGCCGTCGGAGCCACCCCCGGCAGGTGCCGTCCCCTGTCCTCCCCCTTTCTTGCCACTACCGCACCCCTTGCCCTTCTTCCCCTGTACGGCTGATGCACTTGCAGGAGTGGAGGAGGAAGTGGAAGCCACTGAGGTCTGAGGGGTGCATGAGGAAGAAACAGCCACGGCAACCATACCGGCTAGGCGCTCTCGTTGGAGACGAGCCGCCTCGACTGGCCGTGTCTACTCCAGATAGATGCGCTGGGCCCACTACAGCAGGGTGAGGCGACAAGAGCCACGCTCAAGCGCGCAATGGCAATGAATGGTGAAAATGACAGCGTACCACTCAGCGACGTCCAGCATGATGGTGGTCAGCGCACCTAGCTGAGTGTGGGCCGGTGTCCCTAGTCGGGTGTGGAGCTGCATGGCTCGGCGCCAGTACTCTGTTGGAGACTCCGACTCACTCTGGCGGAGCGAGTTGAAGTCTGCAACACGCTGGGTGCGGGTGGCTAGTGTCTCACCCTCCAGCAAGGTGAGGGCTACGTCCCAAGCATTGCATGGGTCAGCGCCTGCGCCGCTTTAGTAGTCCGGGATGAAGGGAGCGTAGTCCAACATGGAGTCCCGAGGAACAGCCATGGTCAGGCCATGCACGGCTCGGCGAGCCATCGCACACTGGCGGGGATCATCAGTCTCTTATCGACAATGGTAGTGCGGCCAGAATCCATCCGCCATCGCCCACAGCTCAAAACACATGCACCAGGCATCGAAGCCAGCCGCGGGGGAGTCTTGCGGCGGTGGAGTGTCAAATTCCTTGGGTGGTTTCTTAGTGGGTAGGGCCACCTGAGAGGCCACCCACGCGCGGTCCCTGACCCTCTCTACGACTGTTGTTACACGTTGTGCCACCTCCAGAGTGTCCTCTGGGTCCGCAGTGTCGCCAGCAGGCACGCCTTGCTCCACTGGAGCGTCTGCCTGCTATCTGTTGTGCTCCTCGTCGTCGTTAGAGGCCTCGCTAGGGGTCTCATCCGTGGAGTCATCATCGGTTGCCACGCGCTCCATGTCTACCACGCCTCCACGTGACTGGTGGCGCGCTTGTGGCGTTCGCTGAACGACGACCTGCTACGACAACAGCTTGAGAGCCTGCTGCATGTCCAGTAGGGTCGATCGGACATTGTTTTGTTTGTCGAATAGCGTGGCGATTGCACGGGTGCGTGGATTGGTGGCGCGACTACCGCTCATTGTGTCCATGGCCCAAGTGCTAGCAACGGAGGAGACCACGTCTGTGTTGGGATCCCTTGTCCCCTCCGTCTACGAGACCTTGGGCGGCATGACTTCGTTGCTGCTACTGATGTCCGCAGCAGTCAGCTGCTCCTAGCTGCTGTTGGCATCGCCACCGACACTGCTCTCTGTGGCTATTTGCTGCTGTTGCTGCCGCTCCTGTTGCTGTTGTCATTGTTGTTGCAGTTGTGGTGGCCCTTGGTGCTGTGGCGGCCAAGGCCTCAGCCGCGGCGGCTGCTGCTGCTGCCGCCACTATTGCCGCTACCGCTACTGCCGCCGATGTCCTCGCTGCCACCGCTGCCATCGCTACCGCCGTTGCCTCTGCTGCTCAGCGCTGCCGAACACGCCGCCTGCCGGCCACTGCCCGCCAGCTGGCCGCCCAATGGCCGCTGCTCGCTGGCCGCTGGCCGCCGCCCGCACCCAGCCGGCCACTTGCCACCGGCCGCTGCGCGTCGGCCACAGGCCGCTGGCCGCTGTGCGCTGCCCGCCGACTAGCACCAGCCGGTCACTGCCGGCTGGCCGCTGCTACTGCCCGTCGCGTGCCGGCCACCAGCCAGCACGCAACGGGCAGGCTGTTGCCTGCCTGTTGGCAGGCAACAGCCTGCCTTCTGGCAACCTGCTGTCCGCGGCCCGCTGGCACGCTGCTCGCCGGCCGCTGCCCGCCTGCTCGCTGCCTGTCGGCCGGCCGGCCGCTTGCCACTGGCAGCCACCAGCAGGGTGCGGCCTGTGACATGGCGGCGTTGGTCATGCCCCTTAGCCACAGCTGCCGTCGCTCACGCTGGCACTGCTGCTGTCGCTGTTGCTGGCGCTCACGTCACCCTATGACGCGATGGGTGGTGGGTCCTCCCTGGACCGGTGCTGCGTCCCTGTTGTGAAGCTAGGCGAAAGCTGTCTCGCTCGCCCTGATACCATGAGAAGCTTCCTGGAAGCTGCCTGATTAGATTGCCTACCCATTGTGTGTGACACCAAGCAGGAAACGGCAAGGGTCTAGTCAGACAACGCACACAGGCGTCAAGTGCTTATCCATGGAAAGCACATGCAAGGAGAGCTACACAAATGAGTCACACACACATGAATAAGGGCAACCGCTCTCGGTTCGCACAACACACTAGGGTAGCGTTTCACTGTGCCTCAACCAGCCATAAAACGGAAACAGTCATAACTCAACAAGGGCACACCGGAAACAGACACCATTTGAATGGCTAGAACAAGAGTCTGAAGCACTACAACCCTGCAGCAAGCACAAACAGAGATGCTGCACCCTAGTACAGGCCATCGAGCCCCTCATGGACTCCACTCCTCACGGTGCCGCCGAGCGCCAGCAAAGCTCGGTCGCCGTCGGGTCCACCTCAGGTACGTGGATGTACATGAGCCGACATGTCATAATGGTCAGGGAGAACACCCATCAATGACAGTTTAATCTTTGCATTGATGCTCTACCTCGACTTCTCCTTGCTTGCATATCTCGTCATCATCTAACTCCTTGATTTCAGCTTCATCATTTTGCTTCCATCATACTTTTGTGCCTACACACCTTCACCGCTTCTGCCTGCTTTTTCATCACCCCCTCCACTCAAGCACGTTCTCTGACACGTAGCACCATCTATAGAAGCAACCATAATAGAAGTTGTAATAGAATTTACAACATGAGATGCAACAGGAACCTCTCCAGCAGCCACAGAAGAAGGTGTAACATCAGCCATAGTAGCTGCTGCAACGGAATTCAGAACAAAGGCTACGGTAGTAGCCACAATAGCATGTGCAATAGCAGCTACATCAACATTTTTATCAGCAAGCACATTAGAATCTTAAGTAGGAGCTGTAGAATTTTTTTCATATGGCAGCGGTTGTTGGTGGTGTGTGGGCTTTGGCCTCCCACCATTATGAGGATAGCGTGGTTACTTCGGGTGTGGCACGATGCTCTAGTCGAGGTAATCCTGGTCGAGACCCATGCACCTGGTGATATTTTCCGGTGTGACGTGGAGACCCATTGCCTGCATTTATTATGTATGCTCCATGCATGCAAGCAGGTGTGGTCGAGACCCGGAGACCCGGAGACATGTTCTGGGGTCACGAGGAGATCTTGATGCTCTGTACCCCCTGCATGGTGTTTGGCACATGGATATGTGATTGACTTCTTGCACGGTCGAGACCAGGGCATTTGGTGAGTTACGCCACTTTCACGAGGCGACCTTGTATTGTGGTTGGTGTTTACGACAGACAGTGAGTGTAGCCTCTCACTCGTCATTGTGGTGACGGCTATGTCTGCCAGGGGGAGTGTTGGTTTGTGTGGCTTCCACTTGTCACGATCGAAGACCATGGTGATTACCCGTATACCCCGCACTAGTGGTGTGGAGGAGTAGTAGTCGAGAATACGGCGACCTGATCCTTGATAAAGATGCAGCCGACGTCGGAGCACTAACGAGTGGTTGCTTCATGCACCAGCAGGTGCCAGACAGCTGCCACGACATCGCGGGTGCTTGCCAGGGTCCTTTGCAGTGTTTCTCCAGACACTAGAGTTTTCTCGGTGGGCTGGATCTCGAGCCTGATTTGCATCTTTTTCCTTGTTTGTTTATAGATTGATGCTAGACTTGTGCGTGTGACCAGTCGTAGCGTCCGGCTTCAGATTTCGCGTCTATAGGTTGAGGCGGTGTTACGCATGCATACATATGCGCAGAGTACAGTTGCAACAGTGGTTTTGGGCCCGTTTTAGGACAAACTGACATTACGCGTGCGTCACCTGCCGTGCGCCGTGGCAGGTATTTATGTTGTGTTCTCGTCAGTTGTCAACACTCTCTCTGCAGTTACAATCAATTTGAGCTTCCTGACACTTTGTACGTGTCCCTACCCAGACCCTCGCAGTTTCGTGCATGGCTTGTGACTGCCATCACATACGGACTCAGCGTTGATGCTTAGATAAGGGGCAAACGGCAAGGAAGGTTCTGCAAAGTTTCTCTTGGTATCATAGCAAACCAGCCATAGCTCATTGTGTTGTGAAGCAGAGACGCAACAGTAGTAGCAGTAGCAGTGAGTGGCAGCAACTGTGAGTTGTAGCAGCAGCTGCCACCCATAGCAGCAGCAGCAACAGCAGATCCTGGAAGGACCCACCATGACAACGCTGAAGCGGTGGAGGTAGCGAAGACACTGGCTGGAGCCACAAGGAATGACAGTCGTAGCAGCAATAGTGGCGGGAAGCACTTGTAGCAGCAACGACTGCAGGTAGCAGTCGTAGCAGCAGAAGTAGTAGGAGCAGCTACAGCCGTAGCGGTGGAGTGTAGCAACCACACTAGTAGCCGTAGCGTCAGCGGGAAAGGCGAGAAGCTGCCGCAGCAACAACGAAGGGCAGCCGCAACAATAGAGATGGGTGCGAGCAGCTGCAGCTGTGGCTACGGCGAGCATCTGTAGTAGCAACAACAGAGGGCAGTAGCCACACCAGTAGCGAGCAGCTGTTACAACAACAGCGGCGGGCAGCATCTGCAGTAACATTCGTGGCAGCAGGCAGCTACAAAAATAGCGACGACGAGAAGTAGCCGCAACAGTAGTAGCCGTAGCAGTAGTAGCAACCGTAGCAGTAGTAGAGGCGGTGAGCAGCTACAGCGGCAGTAGCGAGCAATGGCAACAAGAACAGCAGCTAGATGTAGCGGTAGTGGTAGCGGGCAGCATTCGCACGAGAAATAGCTAGAGTCAGCAGCTATAGCAGTAGCCGCTGACGGCAACAGTTTGAAGAGCAGCCGCAACAACAGTGGCGCCGGTGAGTAGCTACAACTATAGCGGCGGCGAGCAAGAGCCACACCAGCAGCTACAGGGATGCTTTGTTGCGTGGGCTATAGGATTGGTAGTACCAGCACGCGTAGGAGCACGGGCAGCAGCCGCGGGAGTAGTTGTGGCTGGCCCAGTCACCGTTGTAGCAGCAGCAGGAAGTTGCTGTGTAGCTTATTGCTACATCGGCTTGACCGCAAGGGTGGGAGGAGGCCTTCGAGGAGCTTTCCCACGAGTGAGCTTGCCGGTTGACAAGCAAGCTCGCTCAAAGAGCTCGCTAGGGGAGTCGAGCCAGATAGCCAAAAAAAGTGGATAGTGGGGTCCTTGAGTGGGGCATTTTGGAAAGACCCCGAGAAGGGGTACCCCATTCGCGCCCAGCGTTTGGTGAACAACAAAAAGAAAAAAGGAAAACAATAAAAATCAAATGCGACCGTAGAAGCAGCAAAGAGGTGGTCGAGGCTCACAGCCGTTGGTTGGTTACGGCGACCGGTGCAGTAGTAGCAGCCGCAACCGCAGCCGCACCATCAGTGGCGTTACGAGGCACAAGAAATGTGGCGGGGACCACCGCTATCAGCGTTGACGGCGACCGTAGGCAGTAGCAACAGCAGCAACAACTTCGAGGGCGACTTGAGGTCACACATTCCGGTAGCCGCACGATAGTAGCATATCAATCGTGAAGCAGTCACACAGCAGCGCACCACTAGTGGGGTGGTGGCCGTCCTCGTGATGGCGTAGCAGCACGTCTGAGAGACTGTGCTTCGATCGCCCACCTCTCCCTGTGGTGTTGTGCCAGTGGGAGCAAGTTCCATGTGCACTCACCCACGCCATGCTTCAAAGATGAGCAGACTAGCGTGGCAGGGAGCGCTGTCAGCGTCGTAGTTGGCACCGACATTGCATGCGTGGCAGACGCCGCTTCCACGGTGGCAGTTGTAGCCGTGGCACATGCCTCAGGCGTTTAACAACTTTGCCTGGAGTGTCCGCCGACGCTCCTACGAAATGTTTTCATATGGCAGTGGTTGTTGTTGGTGTGTGGGCTTTGGCCTAACAACATTGTGAGGACGGCGCGGTTAATTTGGGTGTGGCAGGGTGCTCTAATCGAGGTTATGCTGGTTGAGACCCGCGCACCTAGTGAGTTTTACCGGTGTGACATGGAGACCCATTGCTTCCATGTATTATGTATGCTCCATGCATGCGAGCAGGTGTGGTGGAGACCCGGAGACCCGGAGACATGTTCCGGGGTCACGAGGAGATCTTGTTGCTCTGTACCCCCTGCATGGTGTTTGGCACATGGATATGTGATTGACTTCTTGCACGGTCGAGACCCGGGCATTTGGTGAGTTGCACCATTGTCACGAGGAGACCTTGTATTGTGGTTGGTATTAACGACACACAGTGAGTGTAGCCTCTCACGCGTCATTGTGGTGACGGCTCTGTCAGCGAGGGGGAGTGTTGGTTTGTGTGGCTTCCACCCGTCATGAGCGATGACCATGGTGATTACCCGCATACTCTGCACTGGTGGTGTGGAGCAGGAGTATTGGAGAGCATGGCGACGTGATCCTTGATGCGGCCGCAGCTGGCGCCGGAGCACCGACAAGTGGTGGCTCCATGCACTAGCAGGTGCCAGACAGATGCCATGACATCCCGGGTGCTTGCCGGGGTCCTTTGCAGTGTTTCTGCAGACACTATAGTTTTCTCCGTGGGCTGGATCTCGAGCCTGATTTGCATGTTTTTCTTTGTCTATCTACCGATTGATGCCAGACTTGTGCATTTGACCATTCGTAGCGTCTTGCTTGAGATTTTGCATATCTAGGTTCAGACGGTGTTGCGTTTGCATACGTGTGCGCAGAAATACAGCCAAAACAGTGGTTTTAGGCTGGTTTTAGTACAAACTGACATTGCGCGTGCATCACTTGCCGTGCGCCGCGGCATGTATTTATGTTGTGTTCTTCTCAGTTGTCAACTTTCTGTGCAATTACATTCATTTTGAGCTTCCTGACACTTTGTACATGTCCCTACTCTTGACCCTTGCAGTTTCGTGCATCACTTGTGACTGTCACCACACATTGACTCAACGCTGACGCTTAGTTAAGTGGCAAGTGGTGAGGAAGGTTCCAGGAATTTTCTCTGTTGCAGCATCGGCTGCACATGTCGTGTCCTAAACATTGACTTGCTAATGCAACTACCACTGGCCATTGGCCTCTCTACACACACACACTACTAGAGGAGAATGAAGCAATACGACTGCAACATGTAAGGGATGGTGCCCAGAAGCGACAAAACAATCAATCATGTCGGTAGATATTTTTGTTTGGCAGACATCGCTTCATCCGTTTGTGCAGCTTCAGGCTTGTGCCGATTAGTTGGCCAGTAGCTCTCTGCAAGTCCGACATGAATTTTGTTGATTAGATGCTCAGAATGGTCGTTTGCATGCCTGCATAAGCGTGAGCATTCTGAATCCATAGAGCCTCTCGCCTCTCCTCTCTCCCTCTTCCTCCATCTCGCACTAGTTGTTACAAGGCGCAGCCGTAGAAGCTGTCGTAGCTCGTGCGATAGCATGGCAGCAACAGCAACAGGAGTTGTTGCAGCTACTATGGAGGAAGCGGCGCGGAAGCTCCTTCAATTTTTCGCATCGGCCCCACCCTCTCATTTGCATTGGAAAAATAGAAGCCGGGGCCAAGGGAGCATGGCCCCGGCTTTGTGAACAACCAGCCCTTGCCAACCGTACAGTCGGGCTGGACGAAAAAAAGAGTGGATGAGGGGGGGGGGGGGGGGGGGGGT
>SZWC01000790.1:174964-193478 GCA_023375785.1 Penium margaritaceum | reverse complement strand
GGGGGGGGGGGGGGGGGGGGGGCTGGCTCCGCCGTTGCCGGCACCCATATCCTATCCCCCCCCAACCCCCCAATCGAAGAATGTATTGGACCATTGTATTGGTCGCTGAACATGGCAAAGTATGGATTCAGCGAGAGAAATGTTCACCGGTGAACACCGCATGGAATGACGAGGACACTCATCGATCCAGCTCTGACAGGAAAAGTGAGGTTCTGTTCTCCGATATTAACCTGGCACGTGTTTGCTTTTGAGATATTTTATTGGCATGATATCTTTCTTCTCCCGCATTCAGCGCCACATAGACAGCTCCGAACGTTGATTGTACGCATTTGGTACTTATGTCTCGTTGCAACCGGTGTTCAAGCGGTGGTTTTCAGTTTACGTCGGACGTCATCGACGGTATCCTCTCCATTCCGAGGTCAATGCTGCAATTAATTGTAGCTTTTGAGTGCCAAGTTGTTTATTCTTATTATTTGACAAAGGATTTTTTGAACTTTTCATCAGTTTCTTTAACAACTCCGGAAAACAAAGAGTGTCTATGAGCAAAGAGCGTCTATTGACGCGTGTTGTGACTGAATGTAATTTAAGTAATAATGGAAAACCATACTTTCAGATACCCTGAACATAACCCTTTCTTCCTGAAATGGACGTACATTCAGCTACAGTTGGACAGTTGCTCTCGATTCTAGCCTCGCGACGGGTGTGCGAGAACATGAAAAATGATTCCGAGAAAACAGCGAGCATAAGCTGTCTCTAGGTGACCTACAACTTCGATCCTATTTTGGGTATCGAAGAGAAAAGACAAATGTAACCATTCCCGTCGTAGAGCAAAGATTATGTCAGTCATTTCATACAATTTGTGAGGCTCTGTAGAAAGTCTTCTGTGGTTATCATATCTCAATGCAGCTTCCTTGAACCTTCGTATTCTATGACAATCAAAAGATAGATTTTATGTTTTCTTGTCAGAGATTGTGAAAAGCTTTGTCCAAAAACTAGAGAAGTTTCTTACCACCTTCATATGCCTATGCACTTCTAATGTACACAGTAACGTCAGTGTATTTCTTAGGGGTGACTGGTCATAAATGCTTCAAGTGGACCATTGAGAAAGGCATTTTTCACATCCATTTGGTAGACGTCCCAATCCTCATGTTCCGCAGCTACCGACAGCGTGCAGCCTGCCCCATACTTCCCTATGGGCATGGAGGTGTCAGTGAAGTCGTGTCCTGGTACCTGATGAAACCCCTTAGCCACCATTCTGGCTTTGTACTTTTCAATCAGGCCAGCCAGGTTGTGTTTTAGTTTGAATACCCATTTGACATCAATTGCTTCCCTTCCGGGTGGCAAGGGCACCAGCTGGTACACGCCATGGTCTAAGAGAGTGTTCAGCTCTGCCGTCATAGCCTTCTCCCAATAAGGCGCATCGGCATGTTCTCTCGCCTCCGTCAATGTCAGTGGTGCAGTCAGCATGTTTTCCTCTCCTTTGACCCTGACTGTGTGAAAAAACTGTTTGTAGTCAACCCGAGGTAAAGAGCGTGGTGATCTCCACACGGGCTCAGCAGGTGGCGTTGATGTTGCCTCAGTGTCAGTGTGTCTTCCCGTGGAAACCAGACCAGGTGGGGAGGATGGAGTACCTGAGTTCGTGCTTGCAAGATCTGTAGGGGTGAGCAGATCTGTAGGCACAGGCAAGACAGCACCAAGGTCTCGTGGCACGGGTCCGCCAGACTGTCGTGCTTGACATGGGAAAAACACAGGCACACTCACGTACTGGGGATAGTGCTCGGGAAGGGGCATTGGCGGAGCCTGCCGCAGTGTGCTAAACTCCTTGTACGGCATGTGCTCTAGAAAGGATGCATCTCGGCTTTCAACAAAATCATGGTTCGTCGAATCCCAAAACCGCCATGCCTTTGAGGCGTGACAGACCCCAACATACACACACCACCAGCCAGGAGGACCAAGCTTGTTTTTGCGTTGAGGTTGAGGAAACCACACGCAGGCCATTGTTCCCCATGCCCACGCCGGTCTTAGGTCAGCCTTTTCCTTGAACCAGCGTCCCCAAGGTGTCGCTGCCGCTGGTAGTGGACCTCGTGGGACACGATTCCACACCCAAGTAACGTACTTGACTGCCTCCTCCCAGAAACTAAATGTCAAATCTGATTCATTAAGAAGGGTGCAAAGTGCATCTCCCAAAGTTCTGTACCATCGTTCTGCAACCCCGTTCTGTTGTGGTGTATAGGGTGCAGTAGTCCGATGTTCAATACCTCTGACTTTGAGTTCAGAGGTCAGGGTGCCCAGGAATTCTCCTCCCCTATCAGAAGCTTACACCCCGTCTCTCGTTCTACTAGGGTTATCCACTCTGTGATGGCTCTCTGAGCATCTGCTTTAGTTTTTAGCAGGAATGCCCAACGGAAGCGACCGTAATCATCTGTGAGAGTCAGAACATACAGTAAGCCGTATTGGAGAGAGGGAACATGCATGGGTCCAGTGAGGTCCGCATGAACCAGTGCAAGGGGTGCTGTGCTATCATTGGAGGACTTGGGAAAGGTTTGTATGTGTGCCTTGCCTTCATGACACTCTATAAATGCACTGTCCTTTAGACCATGAGTGCAATCCACTGGGTGAATGCTATGAGCAGACTTATGCTTCAGCACGCATGTGACAGCTTCACTGCTAATGTACGCCAGTCGGCAGTATATGAGCTCAGTGTACTTAATGTCTGTGACAGTCACAATGTGTGCTTGTGGTCATCGTGAATGTGTCTGTACAAGGGGAAAAAGGGTGATCCTGTACAACATGTCAACATGCAGGGGCCCATCAGCAAGCAACTCATCCGTAGCATCATAGAGCATACATCGTTGCTTCTGCGTCACTGTGGACATAGTAGCTTGCTTTTCCAATTCTCCACTAGAAAAAAAGATTCACTTTCAACCGAGGCACATACAGCAGACCAGTCAGCCATAATACACCCCCCCTTCCCCCGGCGCCTGAAGTGCAACAGTTTCCACATGCTCACCATGCAAGATCTCCCCAGACCCAGTGTGCACACTACCTATGCCGTGCGCTGCATGTAGTGCAACAAACAGCTGATGATGCGGGGACATGTGATGTGACTCTGCAGTGTCAAACAACCACTCGTGCATGGGAAAGGTGTGGCTCGTGGTGACGTGAGTGTGACCTAGCCTCTGACCTGGCTGCTGAGGTGTGATGGCTGAGTGGGTCATGGCTGTCGTCTCAGGGAGCTGGGGCTCTGGTGATGCTGCCCAGCCAAAGCCTAATGGTGGAGCAGCTGGTTGCTGAGCCTGGGCTGTCTCTGTGGAGACACGCTAGGCCCACTCTGGCACAGGTACAGGAACACTTGAGAAATGCGGCATGCAGTAGGGACCATGATAGGTCGGTGGTGAAGATGTTGGTGGTGAGGCAAACGGCTGCTACATGGGTGGTCCAAATGTGGTTGCGCCAAAGGGGACCATTGGTAGAGGAGCTATATCGTGTCCTGCACTCTGCGGCCCACTCCAGTTGGCTACTGGATGGTGTGACTGCTACTACCGCTGCTGTTGCTGCTGGGGTCACTGGCGTTGCTGCTATTTCTGCTGCTGTTGCTGCCTATCCATCATCTGGCGCTACAGTGTGGGGCACTGACGCCAGAGATGTCCTGCCTGGATGCAAAATATGCATCTATGTGATCCACGGCCACGCCCTCGGCCTCCACCACCACTGCCTGAGGTGCCCCTCCCTCCTGAGCCACTGCCCCCATTCTGTGTGTGAGTCAGATGGGTGGATGAAGCTGCACCAGTCGGTGGACTCTGGTGCACGTAGGCTGTCGGGGCACCTACTGCATCGCGGGCTTCCCCTCTGAGGATGTCTTCTTAGTTGCAAAGTTGGGAAAAGATGTCAGAGAGATCAATACCCTCGATCTCTGCCACTGGATGATGGCAAAAAACGTCGCGGCGGAAGTCTTTGTACTGCTCGCCTAGGTGCAGCAGTACAAGGTCCAGCCATTCCAGGATAGAGCATGCCGCGCCGAGCCCAAGTAGACGTTGCCTTATGTCCATGGCCTCGTCCCAAAACTCTGTTACGGGTGCTCCGGGCTTGGGGAATAGGTCGCGCAGCTTGTCTCGCAGAGTGATGACGAGGGTCATGCCCTGTTCCTCCTGTCGAGTGGTCAAATGCTTCCACGCCTCATACAGTCGAGGGTCACCCGAGCTAGAGTCGGCCGGGTTCGCTCCCTTTCCTCCAAACCGGAACTCGCATAGGGCATACGACTGCGAGTCAAAGTGCATTGAATGCGCGAAGGAGAATTTGTGCTTCAGCAGTGTCCAAAGCCGGCTGGAGGTAGTAGACCTCCAAGCCATGTTCAGCGGACCAATTGAGGAACATATCCTTCCAAGCTAGGAAGTTCCTTGTTCCCAGCTGTGGTGGTGACAGGTCCTTAGACCCCAAACCCAGCTTTGCCATAGCGGCGGCCGTGAGGGTCACGGCTGAGGGCTCTCCTCCGACACCTCCTTGAGCTCCATCGACCCTCCAAACAGCTACTCTACCTCTGGCGTTCGATGTTTTCACTTCTGAGGGTGCTGATCTTGCCTAGATGTCCCTCTTGCCGATTTAGAAAATTTTGGCAGCAATTCGCCGGGCCCACTTTGGGCCCAGTTTTCGGAAAAGAGCCCTAGGCTCTGGAAAACCACCAGTAGGACTGCTGAGGTGCCTGCAACTGACCCCCATCCCCTTCCCTTGCCCTTCCCCACCCCACCTGCGCGGTCCCTCCCTGTTGGTGTGACCCTTGGGGTGTCTAGTGGGTTGGTGCCGCCGTCTCACGGCCACCACACTCGTCCCCGGCTGCTCCGTCCCCTCAGCGCATCAAGTGCTGCCTTTGAGGCATCCAAGGGACATGTTTGACGTCCCTATGCCCGTTGGGGCACTGCCTTGTGCTCCAAACGCACCTGATTCCCCACGTGCGGAAATCTGGCCGCCCCCTATTTCACTGACTGCCCCTCTGTCGCGTCCGTATCAGGCCCGCGAAACTGCTCTGAAACCATGAGAACCTTCCAAGAAGCAGTTTGGAAGTTGTTTCACTGAAAATGGTGTACTAGGGTGTACGCTAGGGTCCAAAACATTGGATGGCTACACACAAACAAAACACAAGTATGTAAGTAAGAGGGTAATCCCCTCTTACGGGTGAGGATCGCTAGTCGGTCCTCACCCAGCGGCCGGCGAGCGAAGCTCGCCGGCGAGCAGCGAAGTACGAGGGTTAAGCCCTCGCACACCCTCTCAAAGTTGGGTTTCTGAATTCGGGTAACCCAAGGGCAAATCAGCACATACAAACTGCTAAAAAGCCTAGAATTGTCCTAACTGGTCTCTGATGGAGGGAATAATCTAGGTCTCTCAAGAGTCTCAACACAATACTTCCGAACAGGTCAACCATGAGAGAGGAGAAAGACAGGCCACGTGGCCAGGGTGGAGACGAGCACACAAGGGCATGGATCCCGATGTGTTGCGGATGCGGTATGCTCACGATGTGTCGTCTCCACTCCCGGGACCAACGTGTCCTGCGCACTCACGACCACAAGCAAAACATGTACATAGGAATTAACAAGTTTGACCCTTCCAATTCCCACTTACAGTGTAGCAGTGGCAATGTGCTCCACTCTTCGGTATTGGTCTCAACCAGCCATTGCTCATTGGCTGTTGAGGTTGGCTACCTTGGCTGCACAGGCCGGTAATTCACAGGCCAGAAAATCCTCTACTTGTGCCTCTACCGCAGGACCAAGGGGTCCCTTCCCCATTTCGGCAATCTCTATCCAGTTTGATGTTACAAGGTGGAATCCATCAAAGAAGAAGCCGCTCAATGGTGAATTCTTCACCAAATATTCCTCTAAGTATTGTGAAACAAGCCCCATTGATGCCAAAAATCATGGCTCTGTGTGTGGCTCATGTGCTAAGAGAACTTGCAGGATGTGTGGATGCATTGGCGGTCACGTTGTCTGCAAGAATCCTAGCTTAAAGTTCCCTCACCTACCTCCATTATGCCAAGACAGCTCCCATTTGGAGCAGTACCGCCCTCCTCCCTCTGGGTGGCAGCCGCATAGCATTAGTCTCTACAAGGGAGATGGTCAGGAATGGGGCACAAAGGACAAGCCGGTTGAAACGTTAGGAGAAGAAGTAGCCGGAAGGCAATGCTAGACTTGCTGGCGTGATGCTGGTGGAGGATAGCAATAAAAGAAGCTGGAAAGGGGAAGAAGCGGAAAATGTAGCCCGGTTCAACCAAGCACGAGGGTGAGTCTGACTTCTTTTCCATCAATCAAGCAACCTCCTTCCGGCAGTCAACGATGGTAGAGCACTCAGACCAGTCAGACAGTGAGCATTGTCAGCTGAGAACTGTGAAGTTGATGGGCATAGTTGGGATCTTAGGCACTTGACTCAATTTGTGTGTACAACTAAGCTTCATGAGAGTTGCTTCAAGAATATCAAGACACACCTTCAAGAATCTTTAGCATCGTTAAGAATTCGACTGAAGAGCATCAAAAGCTTGATACCGTTTGCGATTAAGTCTGTCGACACTTCTGGAAAGTGGTTGAGGCTTTCAGAAACTTGTGGAACAAAACACCTACGGTCGAGGCAGCTCAAATACCCTTGACTGAACTGTGCAAGTATATGGAGGTCGACGCATGGTGGACCATGAATTCAAGGGGGAAAAAACCCACTTATTGAGTTAAGGGACTCTCATATGTCAAGAGGTAACATGTTTGGCCCTCCAATCTCACAAAAGCAAGGGGTTGGCCAAAGAAAAGCTACTCATTGGCTGTTAATGGATGTGAAGAGTGCCATAAAAACGGATGCAATGTATACCATGCACATGGGTGTGAAAATGCTATGCAGATGGGTGTGAATCATTCCATGGAGTTGGGTACAAAAAGTGTCACAGATATGGGTGTGAACAATACCATGCATATTGGGTACAAAGAGTTCAATACAGATGGGTGAGGAAAGTTTCATGCAGACGGGTGTGAAAAATGCTGTGAAAATGGCTGTAAAATGCCATGCAGAATGGTGTGAGGAATGCCATGCATATGGGTGTGAATAATTCCATTCAGAAGGTTTGTGCACATAATCTGAGAAGCATTGAAGATTAGCAGGGACTACTGAGAAGGTGTGCGTGCATAAAATAACACAAAGTACTGGATCAATCAAAACTGGACTGAAGGAGCTGGATAAAGTGGAGAAATGGAGAGGGAAGGGGTGGACAAACTTTCCGATGGAAGGACCTTAAGCACCTTCCAATGACCAGTTTGGACGAACAATGAAGGTAGTGGAATGTTGTGAGCCGCATTCCTCACCTCTGTGGCACGGTGTATTCTCAGCTACTCATGGTATGCCAAGTGGTGATTGAAAGCATTGGATATGGAGCATGAAAGGATTTCTCATAGGAAAACGTGGGTGGTTGAAAATCACAGTAAGATCACTGGGATTTCCCATTCACTTGGTGCACTTGGAGGACAAGCACGCCCTTCCACATTTTATGATCTGTACCTGAGCCTCGCAAGAATTCTTCTCGCACCATTCAGCTTTGGAGCACCTTGGCTTTTCTGTCGGGCAATAAAGTCCCATTTTCTTGAAAGAAAAGGAAAGGATCCAATACTAGTACTCAACATCTTGTATTAGGGCATGAAAAAAAGTCTTGACTTGTCACACTGCACCACATGGGATGATCTGCATGTCTGAGGTACCGTGTCTAAATCTGTTACCACTATCGACTCGTCTTGTGCTCTCATGTATGTGCGGTTTCATAACCAAGCAACCGAAGGGTCACCGTCTGCGTGGGCTGTGGGTGCACAGAAACAACAAACCCTGATGACCTCATGGTAGGTATGCTGATGAACTTACAATTCAAGTACAAAACTACATAGTGCAAACATTGAAGGACTTGTGGGATAACATGCATGACAATAGTGCATCCTGTGCAAGATCCATCAGGCATTATCGAAAGGCCAATCTCAGACATTTTCTCCTTGAAATGGTTGTGTCCCTCCATTTTGGTCAAGAAACATGCAAGCTGACATCTTGTCCAAATCCAGATCACATCCACCACTTGCAAGTTAAATAGGCCACGCATGAAGTAATTCTTGCCATTTGTTGTTACAAAGCAGCCCAATGTCATTGAAAAACTGAAGCAAAAAAAAAAAAACCAACATAGTCATACACTGTGGCAGGCTCCAGCTACAAGGAAAACTTTCTCAGCCTTCTTCGTGTTGGATGCAAGGGAAACTTGATTACCACCTTCCCAAGACAAGGTTGTCTCACCCAACAAAGCAATGTGTCTCCCAGGACTTTTGTCATCGGGGTTCCACGCCCAGTTGCTTCCAGTGATTCAAAGCATTACGGAATGATGGGCATGGACGACAAGATCATGGCATGGTGTCCCAGGAATGTCGTGGAACACATTAAGGGCCTCATGGAAGTGGTTCTCCCTAGGTCTCTGATAGAATTAAGAAAGCAATCTTACACTGGCTCTGAGGCCAAGGTCACAATAGCAAGGAGATCTACTAATCTCTCTGCCAAGGAATGCAAACATAAGGCCTGATGGATCTGCAGAACTCCCTGCTTGTCATCACCAAAAATCTTCATGCTAATGAAGACTCCCAATACACCTACTTATTTCACTTTTTTTGTAGATTGCAGAATGTCTTTTGGTCAATTAAATGTTTCCATGTCCGGTGACATAGAGAATGGTGTGGAAATACACAAAAATGGAAGTGAAACTTTCAGTCTCTATGCTAAGAGGAATAATCGTCATATCTTCACTCATAGCATCCCTCCTTGAGTGTGGAGCCAACCCCGTTATTCCATGACTACTTGGGTTCGTTTTGAACGTTTCATATGGGTGTATAGTTGTGCATGATAGTGAATGAAGGTTACGTGAAGTTTCTGGCATGGAGTATACCTATCTGTTGGGTGCATGAGGAGAGTATATGGGATGGTGCGTTGGGCATTATGTAGGATTTTATTGATTATGAATTTGAGTGGAGATGGAGTGGGAGGGTTATACATGTGGTGTGTGTATGGGAGACTTTATGGGGATATGGGTGGCAAATGAACACTTTTATACAATGTTGTGGGTTAGATGTGTAAGTGCATGTGGAGGGAGGGGGTGCGTGTGTGGTGCATTTATAAGGGGAGTGTGTGGGGAGTTGGGTGGAATGTTATAGGTAACGAACATAAGTGGAGGTGGAGGAGGATGGTTGGGGAGGGGGGTTGTATGTGGTGAGTGTATGGGAGAGCGTATGGGGACATGAGTAGAAAATGAACAGTGTATCATTTTCTACATAGTTAGATGTGCAAATGGATGTGAGGGGGGAGGGGGGNTGTATGGGAGGTGTGTATGGGGAGGTGGGTAGAAAATGTACACAAGTCTACAATCTTGTAGATTATGAACGTAAGTGGAGGTGGAGGAGACTGGATGGGGAGGGGGGTGTATGTGGTGAGTGCATGGAGTAGTGTATGGGGATATGGATGGTAAATGAACACTTGTGTACAATGTTTTAAGTTATATGTGCAAGTGGATGTGGGAGAGGAGGGGGGAGTTGTGTATATGGTGAGTGGTTAGTGGGTGTGTATAGGGAGATGGGTGGAAAATGTATACAAGTGTACAAGGTCATGAATGAGGAATGTGAGTTGAGGTGGAGGAGGAAGCATGGGAAGGGGGGGTGTATAAAGTGAGTGTATGGGGGTGTATAGGGGCATGGGTGGCAAATGAATACTCTTTTGAATTATTGTGGGTTAGACGTGCAAGTGGATGTGGGGGGAGGGATTATGTACATGGTGAGTGCATGGAGGGAGTGTACAAGGACATGGTCGGAAAGTTTACAGAAGTGTACGATGTCATGGATTATGAATGTAAGTTGAGGTGGAGGAGGCTAGGTGATGAAGGGGGTTGTGTGTGGTGAGTGTATGGAGGAGTGTATGGAGGAGTGTATGGGGATATGGATGGAGAATAAACAGCAGTGTATTATGCTGTGAGTTAGATGTGCAAGTGGATGTGGGAAGAGGGGTTGTGTATATGGTGAGTGTATGGGGGGATTGTATTGGGATATTGGTGAAAACATTACACAATTATACAATGTCGTAGGTTGCACGCGTAAGTAGAGGTGGAAGAGGCTGGGTGGGGAGGGCCGGGGGGGGGGGGGGGGGGGGGGGGGGGGGGGTGAATGTGGTGAGTACATGGGGATGGCAAATGAACACTAGTGTACAGTATTGTGGGTTATATGTGCAGGTGGATGTGGGAAGGGGGAGGGGGGATTGTGTACATGGTGAGTGTATGGGGGGAATGTACGGGGAGATGGATAGGAAATGTGCACAAGTGTACAAGGTCATGGGTTATGAACACAAGTGGAGGTGGAAGAGGCTTGGTGGGGAGGGCAGGATTGTATTTTTTTATTGTTTAGGGTGTTGATTTTCCACACAAATTCCTGGTGAAGTAATATGGTTCTGGACAGGTGCAATGTTACGTCATGTCGTAGGGATATGTTTCTATTTTTTTGTGGGTGGGGTATGTGTATTTCCTCAAAGTTGTCTTTCTTCACTGTACATGATCTACACTGAAAATGAGTGTATTGTTGGAGGGTAAAAAATGGAGAGTTTCAACCATCAACCCGGGGTTGTTGGTGAAAACAATCGTCTTTTCCATCTGCATGTGTTGAGAAGTGATTTGAACCTTCATTTGATGGATTTTCCATTCATGCTGGGTCATCAGGCCCAGGAGCATCCGAGTGGCATGCAACTTTGTTTTCTGGACATGTATACACCCCTTTTGCCACAAGGTGGGCCTTACAGAACTCTGTTGAGCCGCTAGCCTTGTGCCCACTGCCTCAAGGTGCCTGCTTTCAGTTCACTCAGGCTCTCAACCTGCGCATGGCTGGTGTCCCAGTATGAACCATGGCTAATACTTTTTTTCTATCAATCCCTTGCAAGCCTCTACCCCTGAGCAATGGCAACTTCTTTGTAGACCATGAATAGCGAGTCACGCCCTCCCCTCTAATTGCAGCACCTCTCTTGCCTCCTTGCTTGCCCCGTGCACCATGACAAAGGAAAAAGCTTTCTTCACATCAGCCCTGTGGTGCACCAGCTCCGCCACCACATCAGCATGCCCGGCCTCAAGTGCCCACAGCATTGGCGTGCGCCCGCCCAAGTCCTCCGCATCCACCTCCGCACCCGCGAGCGTCAGAAGCCGCACCACATCCACCCAGCCGTGCTGCGCCACAACTGCGAGCGCTGTCTTGCCCTCCTCGTTCCGTGCGTTCAAATCGAAACACAAGTCGTTGCTGCTTCCAACACGGAAATTGAGAAGGGTATGGACGGCAAACGCATGGCCATGTCTGGCCGCGTGGATGAGCGGTGTGTTGTCGTTCCGGTCTACCGCCTCCCAGTCTGCGCCATTCGCATGCAGCAGTTCCAACACCGCCACACTGCCTGCTGTGGCGGCTGCCATGGCCGGTGTGGTGCCATCGCGCGCATGTGCGTGGAGTAGCGTCCGATTGTCGCACAGCAGCTGCTGCACCTGCCTCGCGTCGCCTTCCCTGCACGCCCTCAGTAGCCGCAGTCCTGTACGCGAGAAAAGAACATGATGTGTGTGTGTGTTTGTGTGTGTGTGTGTGTGTGTGTGTGTGTGTGTGTGTGTGTGTGTGTGTGTGTGTGTGTGTGTGTGTGTGTGTGTGAGAGAGAGAGAGAGAGAGAGAGAGAGAGCGAGAGAGAGAGAGAGAGAGAGAGAGAGAGCGAGAGAGAGAGAGAGAGAGAGAGAGAGAGCGAGAGAGAGAGAGAGAGAGAGAGAGAGAGCGAGAGAGAGAGAGAGAGAGAGAGAGAGAGCGAGAGAGAGAGAGAGAGAGAGAGAGAGAGCGAGAGAGAGAGAGAGAGAGAGAGAGAGAGCGAGAGAGAGAGAGAGAGAGAGAGAGAGAGCGAGAGAGAGAGAGAGAGAGAGAGAGAGAGCGAGAGAGAGAGAGAGAGAGAGAGAGAGAGCGAGAGAGAGAGAGAGAGAGAGAGAGAGAGCGAGAGAGAGAGAGAGAGAGAGAGAGAGAGCGAGAGAGAGAGAGAGAGAGAGAGAGAGAGCCATTGCCAACATCTCGAGTACCTTCACACCAACAAAACACTTTCATCATTTCACCAGAAACCTGCAACACCACCAAAACCCATCCCCTCCTCTCCCCCCCCACCCTTCTCTGCCCCCCTGCCCTTCCCCACAAAACCCCTACACTGGTGCGTGTGGTTTCAAACCGCCTTCACACATGATGTACTCATCCCCGAATTCAGTGCACGGCCAACGCGCCCTTTGCTTATCCTGTAAGCGCGCGGCACGCTGCTGGCACAATGCTGTTTCCCCTCCTCACTTCTCATCGCGCATGTCACACGAAACGTCTTGTGCGGCCAGAGAAGTCACTTTGCAACGTGTGTTGGCTGGTAGGTTGGTTGTTTATCCGTATCATATGACGCGATGTTCACACCAATGCCATTCGATTGAGGAGCTTGTTTGCGGTGTTCTAGAGGAAGGCTCATGTGTTCCTGGTCAGTGAGAATGCCGAAATAGAGAGAGGAAAAGAGCTATCAAGGCAAACTCCCCATCACCTCCCCCNCCCCCCCCCCCCCCCCCCCCCCCCCCGCCCTTTCCCCCCCCTTTCAACTCTCCACTAAATATGCTACAAAGTGCGAAGGGGAGAGATGAACCAGCAGATTCCGATGTGCTCACGCTGGGCCTTGGAGCACGATGGCGTGTTCAAGCGCTTGGAGCTCCCCGTGAAGTGTGACGACTCGCCCTCGCCCTCCCCCTCGCCCCCGTCTTGGTCCCGAGCTCGCCAAGGGTCTGCACGAGGAGACGAAGAGGAGGACGCTGAGCAGAAATTCCAACGGTAGCAAGAATGCTCTCGATGCGGCTGTGGCTTCGCTTCAGTAGTAGATGTGGTCTGCAGGGGAACTGAGAGGGAAAGGCGACTAGAAAAGAGTGGGCAGGGAGGAGGGTTGCTTCTAGTGGTGCCGATGATGGCCATTGCCAGTCCACCCACAGTAGAGAAGGCAGGTTGTTTGCCTCTTCTACTGCTGCTTGCGTCTTCTAGTGCTGCTTGCCTCTTCTACTGCTGCTTGCCTCTTATACAGCTACCTGCCTCTTCTACTGCTGCTTGCCGCAAGCAGCAGCAGCAGCAGCAAGGCCGATGCACCTTAAAGCCAAGCTTTCATCATTGGTGGGCTACGTACCTTTGCGCTTTTGTATGGCTGCACCTGCTTTTGCTGCTGCTGCTGCTACTGCTGCTGTGGACGCCGCCATTGCTGCCACTGCTTCTGCCGCCTCCATCGCCGGCGTTGCCGCAGCTACCACCACCGCCCCCCTTGCTACTGCTGCTCTTTCTCCGCTTGCTGCTGCTGTTGCTTCTGCTGGAAGCCGCCGTCGTCGAGAACTGCGACCATGTGGTGGCGGCACAAGTAGTGAGACTAGACTGGCTGAGACGTCAGTGTCAGCATCAGGATCAGAATTGGTGCCGTTGTCTGCGTCCGCGTCATCATCAGACTCTGCGACGGTGATGGCGTCAGCATCGGCGTCGGCGTCAGCATCAGCGTCGGCATCAGCAATGGCGTTAGCATCAGCAACGGTGTTGGCATTAGCCATGGCGTTGGCTTCGGCGTCTCTTTCCTCTGCAGCCGTCATTGCTTCTGCTGTTGCACCTGCTGCTGCTGCTGCTGCTGCTGCTGCTTCCTCAGCAGCTGCAGTCGCCTCTGGTGCAGCAACCGCCACTGCTGGTGCTGCTGCCAACGCCGCCGCAGCTGCTGCAGCTGCTGCTGCTGCTGATACTGTTACTGCTCCTGCTTTTGCTAATGCTGCTGCCTTTGCTGCTAATGCAACTGCATCTGTTCCTGATCCTAATGCTGAAGAATTTGCTGCTGCTTCCGCTGTTCTTGAAGCTTCTTCTGCTGCAGCTGCTGCATCTGCTTTTGCTGCTGCTGCATCTGCTTTTGCTGCTGCTGCATCTGCTTTTGCTGCCGCTGCCGCTGCATCTGCTTTTGCTGATGCTGCATCTGCTTTTGCAGCTGCTGCATCTGCTTTTGCTGCTGCTGCATCTGCTTTTGCTGCTGCTGCATCTGCTTTTGCTGCCGCTTCATCTGCTTTTGCTGATACTGCATCTGCTTTTGCAGCTACTGCATCTGCTTTTGCTTCTGCTGCATCTGCTTTTGCTTCTGTTGCGTCGGCTTTTGCTGTTGCTGCATCTGCTTTTGCTGCTGCTGCATCTGCTTTTGCTGCTGCTGCATTTGTTTTTGCTACTGCTGCATCTGCTTTTGCCGCTGCATATGTTTCTGCTGCTGCATATGCTTTGGCTTCTGCTGCATCTGCTTTTGCTGCTGCTGCATCTGCTTTTGCTGCTGCTGCATTTGTTTTTGCTACTGCTGCATCTGCTTTTGCCGCTGCATATGTTTCTGCTGCTGCATATGCTTTGGCTTCTGCTGCATCTTCTTTTGCAGCTGCTGCTCCTGCTCTTGCTGCTGCTATTGTTGCTTCTGCTGGAAGCCGTCGTCGTCGATAACTGCGACTAGGTTGTGGCGGAAAAAGAGACGAGACGAGACGAGACGAGGCTTCAGTGTTAACGTTAGGGTAAGAATTGGCGTCTGGGTTCACGTCATCATCGGAGTCTGCGACGGTGATGGCGTCAGCAATGGCGTCGGCGTCAGCGTCTCTTTCGTCTGCAGCCATCATGGCTTCTTTTGTTGCACCTGTTCCTGGTGGTGGTGGTGGTGGTGCTTCTTCAGCAGCTGGGGTCTCCGCTGATGCAGGTGCGGTCTCCGCTGCCGCTGCTGGTGCTGCTGCCAACTCTGCCGCAGCTGCTGCTGCAGTTGCTGCTGCTGCTGCTGCTGCTGCTGTTGCAGCTAGTGATTTTGCTGTTGCTACTGCTACTGCTGCTAATGCAACTGCATCTGTTCTTGATCCTGCTGCTGCAGCAGAAGTTGCTGCTGCTTCCGCTGTTCTCAAGGCTTCTTTTGCTGCTGCTGCATTTCCCTTTGCTGTTGCAGCTGCTACTGTTGCTAATGAAACTGCATACGTTCCTGATCCTGCTGCTGATGCAACCGCATCTGTTTCAGATCGTGCTGATGCAGAAGCTGCTGCTCCTTCCGCTCTCATTAAAGCTGCTTCTGCTGCTGCTGCATCTAGTTTTGCTGTTGCTGCTGCTTCTGCTGCTTCTTCTGCTGCCGACGCCGCTATTGCTGCTGCCGCCTCTACCGTCGCCATCGCCCGCGCTGCTGCAGCCGCCACCACCGTCTCACTCGCTATTGCTCATCTTCGTCTGTTTGCTGCTGCTGCTTTTGCTTCTGCTGAATGCCGCCGCCGTCGAAAACTGCGACCAAGTGGTGGCAACACAGGAGACGAGACGGGACGAGGCGAGGCGAGCAAAACCTCCACGTCACTGCACTGATCGACAGATAAGGGGGGCAGGGGGAGCGGGGGGAGGGAGAAGGCCGTGGTGTCGCAAAGCAAGCGCAGAGGGAGACGCCCGAAGCTGGACAGCTGCTGTTCAACAACAGCGCAAATGATGCAGCACTGCTCTCCACCATGCTTGCACGACACACGTTCGCGACAGGGAGGGGCGGGGGGGAAGGGGGGAGGAGGTGGGCCTTCCGGCATGGATCGATGAGCCGCACGTGCTTCAGCAGCTGTCTAGGGGAGGAGAGATTTCGAACATCGTCGATTGAAAACCGAACCGACGGTGCCTCGATGATGTCGCAAATTTCTCCTCCCTCCTCCAATGGCAACCTAGGATTCCTCAGTTGGTACGTGTCCACGCATGAGGACGAACCGCACAAACGTTTCTCTGGAAGCGCTGGGTTTGTAAGAGCGCCAGGGCATGCGGCCGGAGCGCATTAAGACCTGCAAGGACCGGAGGGTGAAGGCAAGGCTGGGGGCGAAATGTCTCATATATCCGCGCAAGCGTGAACATAACCCTGCCATATCCGCGAGTTAAATAATAACCACGCCATGTCCATTCATTTAAATTATAAGACCGTCATATCCACGGTGCTGCCGATTACGTCCACGATATCCGTGCATGTTAGAATATCATCGACGTATCCGGCATAATGTCAATTTTTCAACGGTATGGATATGGCGTCATTTTTATGGGCCTTGAAATGTCTTTTCGTGTTCGGATTATAGGATTACGTCGTTGAAAGTCGTCACCTCCGACTATTCATGTCGTTGACGTCTACAAGTGACTTTGGTTATGGTGCTTTTTGTACGTCGTCGACCAATGACGTCCCGTCTTTTGAAACATGCTTCGATGTCCCCAAAGTTATTGCCGACGTAAATTGGGGGTTACTATATTGGCATAGAGACACCCGAACGGACTATTCATCCTTGTTTTTCTACGACCCTCTTCGACGAACACAACCTTTCATTGTGGGAGTTGTCATAAAATGTCATGCTAGTCTGGCAGAAGCCTCGCTGGCAGGTTGGACATATGTTGACCAATGCCCGCGTCGTCCAGGCGCATGCTTCGACGTCGATACATCGAAGTGCATGCCGTCGAGGTGTCGTGGTCTCCGAGGACTGTACTGTCCTCAAGACGAGAAGTGCCTCATGCCACGTGCGCAATTTGGCACGACTCATGTTGTCTATTGTTTAGAGCTTCGCCACCGTTGGTTGCACCCACTCGTGAGCTCTCAGTCAGTGTTGTGGAGTGACTGAGAGTAGCCTGTTTGCGCCGTCGGAGCTCTCGACAGCGGCTGAGGGACCGCACATATGGCGGACGCTTGTGCACCCGGTGAGAATGGGCATATCGTGTATTTAGTCATGGAATTGTCTACCGCATATCCACTTCGAACATGGCGGCACAACTCAGCTGGGCACAGAACCGTAGACGTCGCTCCCATGGCCCACCTCCGGTCACACCAGCACGAGGCACCCCTTCAACGGTGCACAAGCAGGCAGGACGAGCGTCTCCGTCCCAAGTCCAATTTTATGACGAGGACTTGGAGCGTGAACAACAAGCAGCTGTACAATTTATCTCCCCTGAACAGGTTGCAAACAGCACGCTACGCCTTAGCCGTGGGGCCCATGGCCATGGTAATGCATGGCGGATGGTTGTATAGGACAAGAACCTGGTTGACTGTCGCGTTGTTTGTTATTGACCCTTTTTTTCTGTGTGTTTAGGCGTGCAGGGTCCTCGGATGATGAGGCAGATGATGCGACCCCCAAAAGGCGCAAGACAACAGATAAGTTCCCGCCCGGCATGGTGTTTCCCACAATGGAAGAAGCACGGGCCGCAGTTGACGACTACGCCATATCCAACCGCATGACCGTGCGGTGGCTTTGGAGTAAGAAGACTCGTTTTCAGGCACGTTGTGGACAGTGGAAGGACAAGAACTGTCTGTGGTTGCTCAAGGCGCATGTGGACGCAAAGCACGGCAACGTTGTCGTTAGCCAGTTCGTTGACGGCCATCACTGTGTGCCTGGCACAGGCCGTGGTGACCCTGCCAAAACCGTGCGATGGGTGAGTCGACAGATTGCGTCCACGTTAAAGCGCAACCCCACGTCCAATGTGAAGACACTGGAGGCGGTCGTCAGGAAAAACACAGGGAAGGAGGTGGACAAGAACACCCTCTACCGCGCCCGCTCCAAGACTCAGGAGCGGATAATGGGCCCCAAGGACAAGGCATGGTCCCTGTTTCCTGTTTACTACGAGGTGGTACATATTGCTGCTTATTTTGTACCAGTTTTCATGCAGTGCTTTGGGCTCAATCCCACTGTCGGTCTAACTGTTGCATGTGTTGTTTTCTTACTACAGCTCATGCGTGTGGATCCCAACACCCACGCGGTCGCGGAGGCCACCGAGGACAGGGTATTCCATAGGGCATTTGTTGCCCGTGGTGCAACTGTCCTTGGTTTCCAACACTGCCGCAGGCTTCTAACCATGGACGGGACGCACCTGAAAAACGGCCATAAGCAGGTTTTACTCATCTACCAATTTTTTTACGCAAACGACAACGCGGTGCCGATGGCATGGGCGATGGTGAGCGGGGAAAATGATGACAACTGGAAGTTGTTTTGCTTCCACTTGTCTCTGGCTTACCCTACTGCTTTGCAGGAAGGCACAGTCGTCATAAGCGACCAGGACAAGGGTCTGCTGAACGCTGTGGCTGAGAAGCTGCCTGGAGCCAAGCACAGGTACTGTGCGTACCATCTGCGGGAGAACGTGCGACAGAATCATGGCAAGCAGGCGAGGTATTGGTTCTGGAGGTTGGCGCATGCGTTGACAGAGGCGGAGTGGCAGAGGTGCGAGGAGCACCTACGCCGGGTGTCTACACGCGCGGCAGTCATACTGTTGGGTGCCAACGGGGAAGGCGGGATCCCGCGGGAGCATTGGAGCAGGTTGTACAGCCCTATTGGACGAGGCGGGCACAGCACGTCCAATGCCGCAGAGTCGTTGAACGCCAGAATCGTTGAGGTCCGCAAACTCTTCCCCTTCTATTGTTTTGTGGCATTGTACACTTGGGTGCAGCG